>SEMN01001188.1:0-89059 GCA_005408345.1 Macquaria australasica | reverse complement strand
CTGCTCCCATATTGTCATTGTTCACGGAGGTCGGCAGGAAGAATTGTGGGATTGGACAAACCTCAGCTTTGCAGACTATCAGGAAACATCTGTGTTATGTCTGCAAGCACTTAGCTACATATTTGCGTTTCAGTTGGCCAAATCACAAATCTGATTGCAACCCATCTTGTTTCTCAAAGGTTAGTTCTTGTGTACTGCCTTCCTTTAAAGATTCATGTTATTTGTTGATATATTCATATTTTCATTTTAGTAAGTTGAAACTGTTAAGTTAATTAGTACAAGTTGTTTGACATTGTATAGACTGCCATCTAGTGGCGCAATTTGGTACTCAGGGTAGTACATAAGTGCAGGAAATCAGGGGTTTTCCTCAGTCGTCGACACGCAGCTGGGTTTAAGTCATGAAGTTATTTTCTGTTTACGCTTCAGCCTTGATTGCTATTTGTCTGTAAGTATGTGAATATTATGGACAATAAGTAGAATGTTTATATTTTGCAGTGATTGTGAGTTTGTAGCATTTTCAACTTAATTACTGTGTTTGTTAGAACGCTCTAAGTAACGTTAGCTAGCTCCGTGTGTTAAGCACATGAGTAAGAGTCATTCTTATTTGTATTCATGTGATCTATGCATGCCAGTATGTATTAGGGTAATAACGCATGCTTCCATTTCTGTACTGTTTCAGTTTTACAATGAGAATCTTTCAGTAAACAATCAAGAAACGTTAAGCCTTGTGGTTATTGGAGGATATCTAGTTGTTAGCTACCTGTCTAGCTGCCTGCATAGAAACGCGCTGCAAGAGCAGTATAGTAAAAAGACAACAACGCAGCGGGCTCAGGCACAAGAAGATAACATTCAGCAACTATGAGTCTACGGTCAGGAAGAAAATATAAGGAGGACAGCCACACCACTATGGAGCAACCAGCAAGTGAGGAACACAAAGTGGAGCCAACAGAAAAGCATGAGTCTCTTCGAGCAGATGACACCAGATCACAATCCACTAAAGTATCCTCTAGGCCGTCTCGGCGGTCCAGCATCCTGTCATCAACGTCTTCGGCCAGCAAAGCACAGGCTAAGGCAAAAGCAGACTATGCTAAACTAGCCTTTGCTGAAAAAGAAGCTGAATTAATGAAGCAGAAAGCTGATTTAGATGCCACTCTCAACATCCTCCAAAGCCAGAAAGATGCTGCTGCCGCTTCAGCTGAAGCTGCAGTGTATGAAGAAGCTGTGGAGAACGAAAGCGGGGAGTACAGCCATAAATCTAATATTCTAGAACAGCCACTCTGTGCAGCTCAACGTACTAGTGCGTACGTTCAACAACAACAATTGTTCCTCAAGGAACCTCCATTGGAAGACAGGCTAGGCGACATACTCCTTGAGCTGCAGAGGTTGCACGCCATCACCCTCACCTACTGCCAGTCGCCAATAAGATTCCAGCTGTTGATCCAGATGCTCCAATCCTACTGCTCTTAGGAAGAGACATCTTAAGGGTACACAAGGTGCGTGAACAAATCAACGGGCCTCACAGTGCTCCTTATGCGCAGCGCCTTGACTTAGGATGGGTCATAGTCGGAGAAGCCTGTTTAGGAACTGTTCACAAACCAGCAGGAGTTAATGTTTACAAGAAAAATTCCAGTCTCGCTGTCTTCAACCCAGAGAAGAGAGCTGTGCATCTTCTCAGATGCATCCACAGTAGCTATAGGAGCTGTTTCCTACTTGAGAGTTGCTGATGCTGAAGGACAATATCATGTTGGATTTATGATGGGGAAGTCCAAATTGGCCCCTCGACGTGCTCACACCATTCCACGCCTCGAGCTGTGTGCAGCTGTACTGGCTGTTGAATTGTACGAGCTAATCAGAGACGAGATCGACATGGATGTCGATGCTGTCATGTTCTTCACGGACAGCAAGATTGTGCTAGGTTACCTCCACAATTCCACAAGAAGGTTTTATGTGTATGTTTCCAACCGGGTGACTCGTATCAGACGATCCACACACCCTGACCAGTGGCGTTATGTCTCCACAGATAAGAACCCGGCAGACCATGCAACTAGGGCTATACCAGCGACTCACCTGCAACATAGTACTTGGTTCTCAGGCCCCGCCTTCCTGTCTCATGCCAATGCAGAAGAGGTACCTGAGTCAAGTCCTTTCACTTTCGTGAAGCCTGAGGCTGATGCAGAGATTCGGCCTGATGTTACTGCTCTGGTGACCAAGGCCAAAGAGCCTCAGTTGGGTTCTCAACGTTTCAGTCGATTCTCAAGCTGGAGAACTCTCTGTCGGACCACAGCCCGACTCATCCATGTTGCCACTTCCTTCCATGGGAGTTCAGAAAATGCAGAATGCAAAGGCTGGAAATGTTTCAAAGAAGCATTCAGTACGAGTCAGCTTTCACAGGCTACAGCTGTGATCATTCGCTCTGTCCAGTATGACGTCTTTAATGAAGAGCTCAAATGTCTTGAAAAGAGAAAGACATTTCCCAAGCAAAGTCTACTCCAGAAGCTCAACCCAGTTTTTGATGAAGATGGTCTGCTTCGGGTCGGAGGTCGCATGTCGTCTGCAGACCCGTCAAAAGAAGAAAAACACCCTCTGATCGTCCCACGGTCCCATCACATCGCAACACTACTTGTGAGATATTATCATGAACAAGTGGCACACCAAGGACGGCACATTACTGAAGGAGCCATCTGAGCTGCGGGATACTGGATAAATGGAGGCAAGCGTCTGGTTTCTTCTGTTATCCACAAGTGTGTCATCTGATCTAGTTCATGGCGTATTAATATGTATAGATTGGGATTTGAACTTAGCGCACTCGTTTCGTCCAGTGGGTGTTCTTCGTGAAGCCTGGGTAGCTCAGTCGGTAGAGCATCAGACTTTTAATCTGAGGGTCCAGGGTTCAAGTCCCTGTTCAGGCGAGTAGTTTATCGTGTGATGTGTCTGTACTGCTCCCATATTGTCATTGTTCACGGAGGTCGGCAGGAAGAATGATGGACTGTGGGATTGGACAAACCTCATCTTTGCAGACTATCAGGAAACATCAGTGTTATGTCTGCAAGGGACCCGTTGACACTTTGCTACATATTTGCGTTTCAGTTGGCCAAATCACAAATCTGATTGCAACCCATCTTGTTTCTCAAAGGTTAGTTCTTGTATACCAACTGCCGTGATAGTGCACTATCCATCTAGTTCATGGCGTATTAATATTTATAGATTGGGATTTGAACTTAACGCACTCGTTTCGTCCAGTGGGTGTTCTTTTAGAAGCCTGGGTAGCTCAGTCGGTAGAGCATCAGACTTTTAATCTGAGGGTCCAGGGTTCAAGTCCCTGTTCAGGCGAGTAGTTTAGATGTGTCTGTACTGCTCCCATATTGTCATTGTTCACGGAGGTCGGCAGGAAGAATGATGAACTGTGGGATTGGACAAACCTCATCTTTGCAGACTATCAGGAAACATCAGTGTTATGTCTGCAAGGGACCCGTTGACACTTAGCTACATATTTGCGTTTCAGTTGGCCAAATCACAAATCTGATTGCAACCCATCTTGTTTCTCAAAGGTTAGTTCTTGTATACCAACTGCCGTGATAGTGCACTATCCATCTAGTTCATGGCGTATTAATATTTATAGATTGGGATTTGAATTTAGCGCACTCGTTTCGTCCAGTGGGTGTTCTTCGTGAAGCCTGGGTAGCTCAGTCGGTAGAGCATCAGACTTTTAATCTGAGGGTCCAGGGTTCAAGTCCCTGTTCAGGCGAGTAGTTTATCGTGTGATGTGTCTGTACTGCTCCCATATTGTCATTGTTCATGGAGGTCGGCAGGAAGAATTGTGGGATTGGACAAACCTCAGCTTTGCAGACTATCAGGAAACATCTGTGTTATGTCTGCAAGCACTTAGCTACATATTTGCGTTTCAGTTGGCCAAATCACAAATCTGATTGCAACCCATCTTGTTTCTCAAAGGTTAGTTCTTGTGTACTGCCTTCCTTTAAAGATTCATGTTATTTGTTGATATATTCATATTTTCATTTTAGTAAGTTGAAACTGTTAAGTTAATTAGTACAAGTTGTTTGACATTGTATAGACTGCCATCTAGTGGCGCAATTTGGTACTCAGGGTAGTACATAAGTGCAGGAAATCAGGGGTTTTCCTCAGTCGTCGACACGCAGCTGGGTTTAAGTCATGAAGTTATTTTCTGTTTACGCTTCAGCCTTGATTGCTATTTGTCTGTAAGTATGTGAATATTATGGACAATAAGTAGAATGTTTATATTTTGCAGTGATTGTGAGTTTGTAGCATTTTCAACTTAATTACTGTGTTTGTTAGAACGCTCTAAGTAACGTTAGCTAGCTCCGTGTGTTAAGCACATGAGTAAGAGTCATTCTTATTTGTATTCATGTGATCTATGCATGCCAGTATGTATTAGGGTAATAACGCATGCTTCCATTTCTGTACTGTTTCAGTTTTACAATGAGAATCTTTCAGTAAACAATCAAGAAACGTTAAGCCTTGTGGTTATTGGAGGATATCTAGTTGTTAGCTACCTGTCTAGCTGCCTGCATAGAAACGCGCTGCAAGAGCAGTATAGTAAAAAGACAACAACGCAGCGGGCTCAGGCACAAGAAGATAACATTCAGCAACTATGAGTCTACGGTCAGGAAGAAAATATAAGGAGGACAGCCACACCACTATGGAGCAACCAGCAAGTGAGGAACACAAAGTGGAGCCAACAGAAAAGCATGAGTCTCTTCGAGCAGATGACACCAGATCACAATCCACTAAAGTATCCTCTAGGCCGTCTCGGCGGTCCAGCATCCTGTCATCAACGTCTTCGGCCAGCAAAGCACAGGCTAAGGCAAAAGCAGCCTATGCTAAACTAGCCTTTGCTGAAAAAGAAGCTGAATTAATGAAGCAGAAAGCTGATTTAGATGCCACTCTCAACATCCTCCAAAGCCAGAAAGATGCTGCTGCCGCTTCAGCTGAAGCTGCAGTGTATGAAGAAGCTGTGGAGAACGACAGCGGGGAGTACAGCCATAAATCTAATATTCTAGAACAGCCACTCTGTGCAGCTCAACGTACTAGTGCGTACGTTCAACAACAACAATTGTTCCTCAAGGAACCTCCATTGGAAGACAGGCTAGGCGACATACTCCTTGAGCTGCAGAGGTTGCACGCCATCACCCTCACCTACTGCCAGTCGCCAATAAGATTCCAGCTGTTGATCCAGATGCTCCAATCCTACTGCTCTTAGGAAGAGACATCTTAAGGGTACACAAGGTGCGTGAACAAATCAACGGGCCTCACAGTGCTCCTTATGCACAGCGCCTTGACTTAGGATGGGTCATAGTCGGAGAAGCCTGTTTAGGAACTGTTCACAAACCAGCAGGAGTTAATGTTTACAAGAAAAATTCCAGTCTCGCTGTCTTCAACCCAGAGAAGAGAGCTGTGCATCTTCTCAGATGCATCCACAGTAGCTATAGGAGCTGTTTCCTACTTGAGAGTTGCTGATGCTGAAGGACAATATCATGTTGGATTTATGATGGGGAAGTCCAAATTGGCCCCTCGACGTGCTCACACCATTCCACGCCTCGAGCTGTGTGCAGCTGTACTGGCTGTTGAATTGTACGAGCTAATCAGAGACGAGATCGACATGGATGTCGATGCTGTCATGTTCTTCACGGACAGCAAGATTGTGCTAGGTTACCTCCACAATTCCACAAGAAGGTTTTATGTGTATGTTTCCAACCGGGTGACTCGTATCAGACGATCCACACACCCTGACCAGTGGCGTTATGTCTCCACAGATAAGAACCCGGCAGACCATGCAACTAGGGCTATACCAGCGACTCACCTGCAACATAGTACTTGGTTCTCAGGCCCCGCCTTCCTGTCTCATGCCAATGCAGAAGAGGTACCTGAGTCAAGTCCTTTCACTTTCGTGAAGCCTGAGGCTGATGCAGAGATTCGGCCTGATGTTACTGCTCTGGTGACCAAGGCCAAAGAGCCTCAGTTGGGTTCTCAACGTTTCAGTCGATTCTCAAGCTGGAGAACTCTCTGTCGGACCACAGCCCGACTCATCCATGTTGCCACTTCCTTCCATGGGAGTTCAGAAAATGCAGAATGCAAAGGCTGGAAATGTTTCAAAGAAGCATTCAGTACGAGTCAGCTTTCACAGGCTACAGCTGTGATCATTCGCTCTGTCCAGTATGACGTCTTTAATGAAGAGCTCAAATGTCTTGAAAAGAGAAAGACATTTCCCAAGCAAAGTCTACTCCAGAAGCTCAACCCAGTTTTTGATGAAGATGGTCTGCTTCGGGTCGGAGGTCGCATGTCGTCTGCAGACCCGTCAAAAGAAGAAAAACACCCTCTGATCGTCCCACGGTCCCATCACATCGCAACACTACTTGTGAGATATTATCATGAACAAGTGGCACACCAAGGACGGCACATTACTGAAGGAGCCATCTGAGCTGCGGGATACTGGATAAATGGAGGCAAGCGTCTGGTTTCTTCTGTTATCCACAAGTGTGTCATCTGATCTAGTTCATGGCGTATTAATATGTATAGATTGGGATTTGAACTTGGCGCACTCGTTTCGTCCAGTGGGTGTTCTTCGTGAAGCCTGGGTAGCTCAGTCGGTAGAGCATCAGACTTTTAATCTGAGGGTCCAGGGTTCAAGTCCCTGTTCAGGCGAGTAGTTTATCGTGTGATGTGTCTGTACTGCTCCCATATTGTCATTGTTCACGGAGGTCGGCAGGAAGAATGATGGACTGTGGGATTGGACAAACCTCATCTTTGCAGACTATCAGGAAACATCAGTGTTATGTCTGCAAGGGACCCGTTGACACTTAGCTACATATTTGCGTTTCAGTTGGCCAAATCACAAATCTGATTGCAACCCATCTTGTTTCTCAAAGGTTAGTTCTTGTATACCAACTGCCGTGATAGTGCACTATCCATCTAGTTCATGGCGTATTAATATTTATAGATTGGGATTTGAACTTAGCGCACTCGTTTCGTCCAGTGGCTGTTCTTTTAGAAGCCTGGGTAGCTCAGTCGGTAGAGCATCAGACTTTTAATCTGAGGGTCCAGGGTTCAAGTCCCTGTTCAGGCGAGTAGTTTAGATGTGTCTGTACTGCTCCCATATTGTCATTGTTCACGGAGGTCGGCAGGAAGAATGATGAACTGTGGGATTGGACAAACCTCATCTTTGCAGACTATCAGGAAACATCAGTGTTATGTCTGCAAGGGACCCGTTGACACTTAGCTACATATTTGCGTTTCAGTTGGCCAAATCACAAATCTGATTGCAACCCATCTTGTTTCTCAAAGGTTAGTTCTTGTATACCAACTGCCGTGATAGTGCACTATCCATCTAGTTCATGGCGTATTAATATTTATAGATTGGGATTTGAATTTAGCGCACTCGTTTCGTCCAGTGGGTGTTCTTCGTGAAGCCTGGGTAGCTCAGTCGGTAGAGCATCAGACTTTTAATCTGAGGGTCCAGGGTTCAAGTCCCTGTTCAGGCGAGTAGTTTATCGTGTGATGTGTCTGTACTGCTCCCATATTGTCATTGTTCACGGAGGTCGGCAGGAAGAATTGTGGGATTGGACAAACCTCAGCTTTGCAGACTATCAGGAAACATCTGTGTTATGTCTGCAAGCACTTAGCTACATATTTGCGTTTCAGTTGGCCAAATCACAAATCTGATTGCAACCCATCTTGTTTCTCAAAGGTTAGTTCTTGTGTACTGCCTTCCTTTAAAGATTCATGTTATTTGTTGATATATTCATATTTTCATTTTAGTAAGTTGAAACTGTTAAGTTAATTAGTACAAGTTGTTTGACATTGTATAGACTGCCATCTAGTGGCGCAATTTGGTACTCAGGGTAGTACATAAGTGCAGGAAATCAGGGGTTTTCCTCAGTCGTCGACACGCAGCTGGGTTTAAGTCATGAAGTTATTTTCTGTTTACGCTTCAGCCTTGATTGCTATTTGTCTGTAAGTATGTGAATATTATGGACAATAAGTAGAATGTTTATATTTTGCAGTGATTGTGAGTTTGTAGCATTTTCAACTTAATTACTGTGTTTGTTAGAACGCTCTAAGTAACGTTAGCTAGCTCCGTGTGTTAAGCACATGAGTAAGAGTCATTCTTATTTGTATTCATGTGATCTATGCATGCCAGTATGTATTAGGGTAATAACGCATGCTTCCATTTCTGTACTGTTTCAGTTTTACAATGAGAATCTTTCAGTAAACAATCAAGAAACGTTAAGCCTTGTGGTTATTGGAGGATATCTAGTTGTTAGCTACCTGTCTAGCTGCCTGCATAGAAACGCGCTGCAAGAGCAGTATAGTAAAAAGACAACAACGCAGCGGGCTCAGGCACAAGAAGATAACATTCAGCAACTATGAGTCTACGGTCAGGAAGAAAATATAAGGAGGACAGCCACACCACTATGGAGCAACCAGCAAGTGAGGAACACAAAGTGGAGCCAACAGAAAAGCATGAGTCTCTTCGAGCAGATGACACCAGATCACAATCCACTAAAGTATCCTCTAGGCCGTCTCGGCGGTCCAGCATCCTGTCATCAACGTCTTCGGCCAGCAAAGCACAGGCTAAGGCAAAAGCAGCCTATGCTAAACTAGCCTTTGCTGAAAAAGAAGCTGAATTAATGAAGCAGAAAGCTGATTTAGATGCCACTCTCAACATCCTCCAAAGCCAGAAAGATGCTGCTGCCGCTTCAGCTGAAGCTGCAGTGTATGAAGAAGCTGTGGAGAACGAAAGCGGGGAGTACAGCCATAAATCTAATATTCTAGAACAGCCACTCTGTGCAGCTCAACGTACTAGTGCGTACGTTCAACAACAACAATTGTTCCTCAAGGAACCTCCATTGGAAGACAGGCTAGGCGACATACTCCTTGAGCTGCAGAGGTTGCACGCCATCACCCTCACCTACTGCCAGTCGCCAATAAGATTCCAGCTGTTGATCCAGATGCTCCAATCCTACTGCTCTTAGGAAGAGACATCTTAAGGGTACACAAGGTGCGTGAACAAATCAACGGGCCTCACAGTGCTCCTTATGCGCAGCGCCTTGACTTAGGATGGGTCATAGTCGGAGAAGCCTGTTTAGGAACTGTTCACAAACCAGCAGGAGTTAATGTTTACAAAGCAAACGTGCTGCACAACGGTCGCACATCCTTTCTCAGTCCATGTTCAAACAGTATCTTAGTGAAGGAAGACTACAGTGGCATGGCACAGCATCGTAGATCAATCTCCAAGAGCTGTGAGGAAGATGCAGGCCTCACTGAGAGTACAGATCACCTAGGGTGCTCAGTGTTTGAAAGGTCCAAGAATGATGACAAGCCAGCATTATCCCTGGATGACAAGGCCTTCCTGAACATTATGGATGACAGCCAAGATGACAGCCACAGCTGGGTGGCACCCTTGCCATTCCGCTCTCCTAGGCGCCGCCTTCCTAGTAACAGAGAACAAGCCGTGAAACGTCTCTGCCCACTTCGGAGAACTCTGGGGAAAAAGCCAAAAATGCAGGGTCACTACATTGAGTTCATGCAGAAGATGCTGGATAATCAGAATCAGAATCAGAATCAGAAATCCTTTAATAGTGTCACAGTGGAGAAATTGACATTGTTACAGCGCAGATAAGAGGTAGAATAAAGAGATAGATAAGAATATAAATAGAATAAAAATATAACAAAAATAAGTAAGACACGAAATATCAATAAATAAGTACACATCCATGAAGTAAATAAGGTGCATAAAGTATGAGGATGTATATATTGCACATAAGTGTTTTTATGGCACGACAGTGGGGTAACAGTGCGTGTGGTGGTCTACTAGGGTCCATGGTGGTTGTACAGTCTGACCGCCGCAGGAAGGAAGGACCTGCGGTATCTCTCCGTGAGACACCGCGGGTGAAGCAACCTGTCACTGAAGGAGCTGTACAGTGTAGACAGAGTGTCCTGGAGGGGGTGGGACGTGTTGTCCAGCAGGGATGACAGCTTGTCCATCATTCTCCTGACTCCCACCACCTCTACCGTGTCCAGAGGGCTCCCCAAGACAGAGCTGGCCATCTTTACCAGTTTGTCGAGTCTCTTCCTGTCGGCAGTCGAGATGCTGCTGCCCCAGCAGACCACTCCATAAAAAATGGCTGATGCCACCACGGAGTCAAAGAAGGTCTTCAGGAGTGCCCCCTGCACTCCAAAAGACCGCAGTCTCCTCAGCAGATAGAGTCTGCTCTGTCCCTTCTTGTACAGAGCAGCAGAATTATCTGTCCAGTCCAGTTTATTGTTCAGGTGAACTCCCAGGTACTTGTAAGATTTTACCATCTCAATGTCCGTTCCCTGGATCTTCACTGGTGTGGGGGGAGAATGTTGGCATCTCCTGAAGTCAACCACCATCTCCCTGGTCTTCCCTGTGTTGAGTTGGAGGTGGTTCCTCTGACACCAGAGGACAAAGTCCCGCGTAAGTTCTCTGTACTCCCTGTCGTCCCCATCAGAGATAAGGCCGACAATGGCAGAGTCATCAGAAAACTTCTGCAGGTGACAGGTTGGTGTATTATGGGTGAAGTCTGCAGTGTAGAGGGTGAAGAGAAATGGTGCCAGAACCATTCCCTGGGGGGCCCCCGTGCTGCAGACAATTGTGTCGGACTGACACTCCCTGGTCCTCACGTACTGCGGGCGGTTGGAGAGGTAGTTCAGGATCCAGGCGGTGAGGTGTTGATCCACCCCGGAACTCTCCAGCTTGTCCCCCAGAAGCATAGGCTGGATGGTGTTAAAAGCACTGGAGAAATCAAAAAACATGATTCTCACAGTGCTCCCAGCCTCCAGGTGGGAGAGGGATCTCTGAAGGAGGTAGATGACAGCATCATCCACCCCGATACCAGGTTGATAGGCGAACTGCAGAGGGTCCATCGATGGTCTCACAAGGGGCCGAAGATAGCCAAGGACCAGCCTCTCCAGGATCTTCATCAGCTGTGATGTCAGCGCCACCGGCCTGTAGCTGTTGAAGTCCTTGGGGCGGGGAGTCTTTGGCACAGGTACCACACAAGATGTTTTCCACAGTAGTGGTACCCTCCCTTGCTTCAGGCTCAGATTGAAGAGGATCTCCACTATCCCACACAGCTGGTCTGCGCAGGATCTGAGGAGCCTTGAGCTGATGCCATCTGGGCCTGCAGCCTTCCTTGCCTTACACCTTCTGAGTTCACTCCTCACCTGGTTCGTTGTGAGGGACAAGGTGGAGGTAGCAGGAGGGGGGGTGGGGGGTGGAGCAGGAGACAGAGTGGATGAGTAGAGTGGTCGTGGGCTGGGGGTTGAGGGACGAGGGGGGGTGGAAATGGGAGGGGTAATAGGACCTTGTCCTGGCAGTAAGGACAAAGGAGGTTGCAGCAGGGGGGAATGGGCCGGGGGAGGGGTGTCTGGCTGATCAAATCTGTTGAAGAAAATGTTCAAGTCATTCACCCACTTTAGATCCCCCTTGGCCTGGGAGTCTGGTTCCTTGTACCCAGAGATGGTTTTTAGGTCTTTCCAGATTCCACTGACATTCCTCTGCTGCAGCTGCTCCTCCATCTTCTTCCTGTAGTTGTTCTTTCCCTCCCTGATCTTCCTCCTCAGCTCCCTCTGTACAATCCTCAGCTCCTCCTTGTTGCCTGACCTGAAGGCCCTCTTTTTGTCCCTGAGAAGAGCCTTTATGTCAGGGTTGATCCAGGGTTTGTTATTCGAGAAGCACCGAACCGTTTTGGTTGGTACGGTGTTCTCTACACAGAAGATAATGATCAAGCTGAGAACACTGGTACCTTCCAACATTCGGTGTATATCACCCACAAAAGCCAGATCAGATTAGAGTTGTGTTTGATTCAAGTGCTGAGTGTGATGGAGTGTCTCTGAATAGTGTGCTCCTGTGAGAACCTGTAGCCCTGACAGTAGACGTGCAACAAATGTTTTACTGTTTTGTTGTACGAGAAGTTCACAGAGATTATCTTCGGTACCTCTGGTATGAAGATAACGACATCAACAAGAATGTGGTAGAGTACAGGATGAAGGTCCGCGTTTTTGGAAACAGCCCTTCACCTGCTGTAGCCATCTACTGCATGAGGCGAGCTGCTCAAGAAGGAGAGCAAAAACATGGATCAGATGCAAAGCAGTTTGTGGAGAGACAGTTCTATGTTGATGATGGTCTCACCTCATTCACCACGTCTGAAGGGGCCGTAGACATCCTGACAAGAACCAGAGAAATGTCGGCAGAGACCAACTTGAGACTACACAAAGTAGCATCAAACAGTGGGCAGGTGATGGAAGCCTTCCCTGCAGAGGATCGTGCTAAGGATCTGAAGGATTTGGACCTTGGAGTTGATCCTCTTCAGCGGAGCCTGGGGATTGCCTGGAACCTGGAAACTGACAGTTTCACATTCCTGGTGTCCCATGAGGAGAAACCGTTCACATGGAGAGGTCTCTTATCTACGGTTAACAGTTTGTATGACCCTCATCTTGTTTCTCAAAGGCTACAGGCAAATCAGGGCAACCCACCTCCAGGCCAGAAGGAGGTGGTAATGGACCTGGAGCTCTTTGTTGACTGCCAAAAATGCCAGAAGAATAACTTCTGCGCTTTAGCAGTTTTCTTACCACAGGAACAGTTTAGCTTGTGTTAGCTAACAACTATCCACTACGACTTCAAACCTCATTCGTTTTCATGGACATGAATCTTTTGAACAAAGTCTTGTGAAGTCTGCATCGCAAACTGACTTCCTGGAAGTTTGCTGAAAATCTTCTTAAGGGCCCTTGTACACAAGACTTGTGTAATTTGACAGCCCCATACCCTTGCAGACTTCCTGACAATGTGTTCAGTAAGTCCAAGGTTCAAGTCCTTGTTTAGGCGCATGTTTTATTGTGTCTGTAGTGCTCACTATCGTCATCATTGACGACAAGAATGATCAATTGTGGATTTGGACATACTTCAGCACTTGCAGCCTCTCTGGGAACATGTTTTTGGCACAAAATTTTAATTTCACACTGAGCTGATAAAATGCAGCAGAACGAAAAAACTCAGAGATCCACTTTAAAATACAGGGACTTTGGTTAATTTAGATTAAAATCATTGACCAGCACAGGTAATGTTAAAGTCACCCCACCTCCCCAGAGACATAAATCCAGTCCCAATGGATGGTCAAATTGGGAGTCAGTATGGCAACAGTATGACACACTGATGTCACAGTAAGTCATGGATAGATTCACAGGACACTTGTTTGCAAGTAGTAATTAGCTACATGTGCCAAATATCAAGAAAATTCTCATCTGAGCTTTTTATTCAATGAAAACAGCTATAATCAATACATTCAATACATGCCAATGGTTGCCAGTGTAAATAAGTGATTCAGTTGAGTTTGTCATGTAGAGAATACACACAAAACAAATACACTTACATCACTGTTCATAATATATTTGTATTTATAAGAATCACTCTTAAACTCAATGTATGCATTGTGCATCATTATTACTCATGCCTTAGTCCAAGACTTACTGTGTTTCTTTGAATGCCATGGTGTCTACATATCAATTTGATACCCCTTGAGCTGACATGATTAGATGTGAAAATAACAACAAAAACTTCAAATAGCAGTTTCACCAGACTCTGGCTGTGTGTTTGCAGTTTTATTGCCTGCAGCAAATAACAATCACCCCCTTCAACTTTTTCTTATTTATATAGCCTTTTGCACTCTGACCCTCTATCAGTGCTCAGTCTCTGCCTCTCTCTCTCTCTCTCTCTCTCTCTCTCTCTCACACACAGTCTGATGGAGCAGAACTCTTGCTGTGTTTTTTGCTCTTATTCTCTTCCATCCTGACGACAGCTCTACAGGCTCAGCAGTGGGTCCTACCATAATAGACCATCCATTACAGCTAAATACACACACAGACAAAAAGATTGCAAAACACACTCAGTTTCTCCAGTAGCAATCTCAGTTCTTTAATACACACATACATACACACTACACACTGATTCATACAATGCCCTTTGTACTGGAAAACAGTTCTTTTTAATGTCCCTCAGGAAATCGGTTTCATCTCAAGAAGAAGTGAATGAGTAGAAGAAAGGGTTGCTCTTCCCATTGTACAGAAAATGTTTTTTCTTCTGAAGGATTGTCATGTGCTGACAGGCTAGAAAGTCATCCATCTATCTATTTATAACCTCTGGAGAGTTGATGCTGTTTGATTCAACAAGAGCAGTATCTCTTTAACCTTTCCAGCCCCACGGTTAAATACAGCATAGAAAAGACTTGGGTCATAGTTACAAGGTCACCATTCTTCATGGTATTGTTGCCATTATTGGATAATTAAGAAAGAGACAGGAAACATGGGGAGGTCTGACATGATGGAGGACCCAAGCAGGACTTGAACAAGGGGCTTTATGGTTACATGGTATGTATCTTACCTGTCTTTCACACCAACCATGCACGCAAGTTTGCACAAGGTACCCCGAATTCATACTAATCGCAAGTTTTCAGCTCTGAGGAACCGAGCGGACAACAACTGGACAAACTGTCTTTACAAGGGAGACATATCAGAAACTAAAGTAGGATCCATGAGGAGTATACACCTTGTGCCCTTTAACAGAGGAAATAGTGAGGGGAGAGAGATGAAGAGTCCATCACGCAGCTCTCGTCTTTACTTGTCTGTATTGACTATTAATTATACACAATACAAACAAAAACAGATTTTTTGGATTGCGGCCGCTGATAGCACCAATTGCGCATCACTTTGCATCTGCCCTGTCTCAAAGTCCGATTCACAAAAGATACAGTGCTAATGATATGACAGCGCAAACACGCCCATAAAGTTTTGCAGTTGAGTGCAATTTGCCCTTGTTTTGTCTGATTGTAATTATCCATGTGGAGAGAGAGAGAGCAGGAGGAAAGAGAACATACAGTACCACAAACAATACAAGTTCTATCTAGGGACAGGCAATGCAAACTAGCTTGTGCTGTACTGTGCAGGACTCTGGTATGTGGTATTTGTCCATGTTAAATACTTGTCCTAACAAAAAAATAATAGATAAATATATTCCTTTATGTAAATTCTTAGATTAGAGGAGAACATTTTAATATTATATAGTATAACGAATAATATTATAGAAACAGTCACACCTAGCACAGGACCAGTACAAACTGGAGTGAACACACACAACCGCAGTGTAAGAGGCCATTTCCACCAGTTTAGTGCTGTGACACCACATCTGTTCCATGTGGCTGACTGTACATCTGTGTGTATGTCTCTCTCTCTGTGTGTGTGTGTGTGTGTGTGTGTGTGTGTGTGTGTGTGTGTGTGTGTGTGTGTGTGTGTGTGTGTGTGTGTGTGTGTGTGTGTGTGTGTGTGTGTGTGTGTGTACTGCAGGAATGCAGCCGGTGCTGTACTCAGTAAGAGAAGCTCTCAAAGGTAGACCACACTGGGTCAGGACTGGAACTGAAGTTTGTTATTTCAGGTATGAATGAAATGCACAAATTCAATGAAAAATGGAGATCTGTTTTGTCCTCTTCTTTAGGAAACACAAAGCCTGAATGACTAATATGAATTAGTCATAACTGAATATGTTACAGCATAACACTGATTCACCTACAGAGGCTCAAACTCCAACAACAGAAAGTTCAGTGACAAAGAGCTCACAGAGGCTCTCACACTGTTTGAATGACAAGTGATGTCTGAAGAGCAAAATGCTCCAGCAGTGAGTGCTCAGTGCAAAAGATAGAGACCTTACAGACACTACTGGAGATTGTTTATCGACACAAAACACGGCTTAGTGTTTGTTATTCCCTCTATTTTTTCCTCCAGAAACCACTTTTGTCCAGCTCGGGGCAGAAGGAGAACAACATTTTATACTCTGACCTTTACCATTACCTTCAAACATAACGAGGACGTCTGCTACCTGGCCTACCATTATCCTTACACATACTCTGCTCTGAAGGTACTGATCTATCTATCTATCTATCTATCTATCTATCTATCTATCTATCTATCTATCTATCTATCTGTCTATCTGTCTGTCTGTCTGTCTGTCTGTCTGTTTTTTTATCCATCCATCCGTCTGTCCGTCATGCATCAAGTTGCAAAGCCCTCCAGTTTTTACATGTATTCTTTTCTCTTGCCTGCTTAGTGAAGCATTCCAATCACACCAACCTCCTAGTTTTTCCTAGGAGTTTTTCCTTGCCACTGTCGCATAGTGCTTGCTCATGGTGGGAACTGTTGGGTCTCTGTAAATATAAAGAGTCGGTCTAGACCTGCTCTATTCGAAAAAGTGCCCTGAGATAACTTTGTTATGATATGGCGCTATATAAATAAAACTGAATTGAATTGAATAGTTTCTATTCATTGTTATCTTCTTATTGTTGGCTCCTGTTTTTCTCCACAAAAAAAAAAAAAAAATTTTTAACAGGGAAAAATGTTAGAAAGCTCAGGAAGAGCAGCAGAGGAGGGATCCCTCTTCCAGGACGGACAGATAGGAAATAGATGGTGTGTGTACAGAATAGACCAACATAATGAAACTACAGTATGGACAATCAGGATGACACAATTATAAGCTAGATAGATTGTAACATATATGAATGGTTACCAACCTTTTTGTCTTGTGACCCCTATAAAAAAGCAGTGTATAGTTGGGGCCCCTTGTCATGCCTCTTTCACAGGTCTATGAGTGGTTACACCAAGAAGACGATTCCCCTCTAACTTCCCTTCATTTAAATAACAGTTGGAGATAAAATTAGCATCTTTGCACAAAAAAGTCAAACTAGCTCCTCCTCAAGCAGCTACAACAGTACAATGCTGCTCTAACATTGATGCATAACAACCTAATAATGTCAGATAGAATCAGACATCAGTCACAGGAGGCATTTTACTCCTGTAAGTTTACTTCAGTAGAATTTTGAATGCAGTACATTACTAGCCAATCACAAGCAACACCATCAGGAAGTATTTAATGAGATAAACAGTGATAACCATGGGAAATTAGTTCATTACTGCAGGAGAAAGTAATGTTGAGTGAGGTAACATATATTTAATATAATCACACAACTAGAAAAGAATAATAAGTAATAAAAATAATAATAAACAATATCCAAATATTCAAAGTAAGGCTACGACTGTTAATAACTTGTGATAGGCATTATTGGATATGGTCAAGTTTTGAATGGACAACTGACATTTGTGCTTTTGTCTTATCTTGTCTCATGATGAAAAAAAAACTATTATAAATAAGATACAGACTTCAAAACAAAGCTACAGAGGAGAACCACAGATAGACTGAGTTAGTTCTACTAAAAAGGCTTGAAGATATTAGAGCTTGATAAGGTGTATCCAAACAAATGTTGCATTTAAGATTTACTGAGCTCATTAACAGTGGATATTCATTCTAATTTAAAGGCTACAGTTAATAAAAAGACATTTATCATCATCTCATTGAGTGTAAAGATATTTGATATTCACACAGTCGAGCTGCAGTGCTATAACAGTGTAAAAACACCTACACAGAACCAATCACTGTCAGGAATCCTGTGGGGAATTAAAGAATCACACTTAAGTGCAGTTAACCGTGATTTTGGACACTCTTTATGAGGTCAAAAAGCATACTTACAATTGTTTTAAAACCTTGATACTAAATTACTTTTCCTAATTTTTAAATATCTTATAAACCTGATTTTCAACTGATGACATGCTTCAGAAGACAACATTAATTCTGTTTGAGGTCTCAGAGACCCCAGCTGTTAAACCTGGTTAAATACGATGGATTTTCATCTGCTCTGTATGTATGATTGGTGTTGACAGGACTTTTTATGTCTAACTGATCCCAAGCATAAGTAACATCACTATGTAGGAGAACATACTGTACATTATGGTATAATATTTAGATTTATTATCATTGTCATAATTTGTCACCTTCATCAAACATGCAAGCCCAGTTTGTCGCAAAGGGAAGGGTTAGCACTTTTCTACATATTGGGTTTTATTTATTTTTTGAATATAATATTTTGAAACAATTTGGATTTTCTTTATTTCTTTGCTATTATTGTTATTGTTTTATGCATACAGCAGTGGGGTCTGTGTGTAACCCAAACAATGAAGAAGTAAAGTCAACTTCAACAAAACACAAGGGTCAATAGGCAACTACAATCATCATTTATTAGGCTGTTAGTATGGTAAACAATAAGGTCTCTGTTGTTTTAAAGTCAGAGTAGTCAAAAATCATTTATTGCTCTGTATTGCTTGTCACTTTACTGTACACTCTGACTCATTTTTGCCAGTGATCTGATTGGTCAGTGGTCAGGCTCTGAGGTTAACCTGCTAGGTTAGCTGTGCAGCATAGGTTACCGTAGTGATCTACCCCGGTCAAAAGTGAGCCAGCTTCATGATACCAGAAAGCCTGAGTTGAACTTAAAGGATAACCCACCAATCTGACTTGGTTATACAGGCCCAGACATTAGCCTTCATTTCATCTTGTTCTGCAGTTTAAAGTTCAGTGAACTGATGTCCCTGCATAGATGAAGCTTCCCTAGTAGTAGTAAAAGTTGATGTTTCATTGTTTAAGCGTATATACTGCGTATATACTGTATCTCCTCTAGCTAAGTTTCAGGCAAACACACTGGTATGCAAATGTAATCAGGAAATCAGTGTAGTGGTCACGGGACATTGATTATGTTGCTGATTTCCTGCAGCCAATATGGTAATTATGATTATTTGGATTTTTCTCCAGCCTTACATTATCATTTTGCAACCAGAGATGAATGTGACAGTAAACATCATGAAGTGGCCACAAAGCAAACAAGTCCTCCTGCATGGGGCCAGATGAATGGAAATGTTTACTGCCCTCCAACAACTGCAACAGTGTTCATAGAAAACCTTGTTGAGGGTCAGAGTCATTTCATCTGAGTAGAGATACTTTTTATTCTTTGTGCACAATGAAATGATTTACTGTACACACCATATGGATCACAGGCCAAAGACCTGGGTCTTCTAGTCTCCAATCCTACTTTTATTGTGTACTATATAGAGTGTGCATACTATAGAAATATCGTATATAGCATACAGAGACTTCAATGTACAGTGCAACATTTTCTATATCTTTTTCCTACTTTTATAGATTTCTCTTTTTTTTCTCTTTCTCCTATGTGTCTCAGCCTTTCTCCTTGTTTGTGCAGGTTCAGTAAAGTTAACTGTACCTGCAACCTACTGGGTTTTCTTTTACGTCATCAAAATGTTATGCACTATTTTTAGTATTAACGTACACCTGTATATGACACTGTAAAACACAATGCAACCTAATGATTAATAAAAAATAATCAACAACAGTAATAAGCGAAAAATAACAGAACAATATTAACAGAAATAAAACAATGTCTAGGAGGTTAAAGTGCTGACTTTTTTCTCTACATAGTTTTGAAATACTAGGGGGCAGGAGGGAGCTGGACACCAGCAAACTCTGCCAGGACTGTACTGCAGTCATTTCTTGCTTGTTTCAGACCCTTTTTTCCTTCATTCTGGCCGTCCGCAAGTAAAACAGATATGAAAAAGTCAGCGCATACCATCTCATTCCTGAAGTCAGGCTTCACCAAGAACTACTTACCTTCAAGGGCTTTTTTTCTGTTTGAATTCACACCACCAATAGTAACTCTGATGTGACATAAGCCGGTCGGCGGCTGGTATAGCAACGTCACTCACAACGTCACACAAGATTTTTATATTTCACTTTGGCTAGTATTTCCCCTGTCGCATATACACTCTATAAAGCATGGACTTCACTGTCAGTCCATTTGTCTGTGTTTTGGTCCATTTTTTAAGGCTACTGTTAAGAGCTGTTACACAGGTTTTAAAGATGATGATTGCCGGCGCTGCATTGGCTCATGTGTTCGACCAATCAACGTACACTTACGTCACTCAAGGTTCCTCTTGTGCTGTGAGAGTACCTACTCTGAAGTAGGAGCTAAAAATGGCATTCTAAGAACTAACTAACTGTTCTTAGAACTATGAAAAAGTTCTTCCGGTCCGAAAATGCCTGACTTTTTCAATATTTAATTGAAACCACCATCTGTCAGGGCGCCCCTGTAATTTAGGGCTTAAGATGCTGACCATGAACCTCAATGTCCCTGGTTTGAGTCCAGCTCAGGTACCTTTGTTGCATCTCTCTCTCATTTCCTGTTGTCTCTCCACTGTCTGTATTAAAGTATTTTGAGTTGTCTAAATGGAACCATGAAAACATGAATCATGCTTTAGTTACCACAAATGGATATTGTATGAAAACACATGAAATATGTTGGCAGAGAACATTTAAACAACCCCATAGCTGAGAGTTAATCTCACAGTCCCTGTTTCATTTCAAATCCAGTGTGCTGGAGTGCAGAGCCATTCCAATGGACAACAGGTCACTGTTTTCATACTTTGTACTGCACTGTAAATAAATGTATGCATATATACATCATAACCTACGTGTCTACTCCACACACTTGTATATTTATTATGTCTGTCAGGCTCATCTGACGGTGCTCCAGAAATCAGTGGATCCTGCCGAGGTGTTTTTCCAGCAGCAGATTCTTTGTGGCACTTTGGCAGGAAACTCTTGTCCAGTGGTCACCATCACTGCCTGTCCTGCCAGCAGGGGCTGGAAAGACATGCACCAGCTACGTGAGTACTGCTGTGTGTGTGTGTGTGTGTGTGAGCTGGGATAAAGGGTCAGAGTGCTGGAGGTCATATAAACAGGGAGGCACCCATTTGATAGCGAGTTGATGGAATGTGTGTGTGTGGGTGCAGACTATTATTGCAGTGTGCAGAGTGTACAGGTGTGTGTGTGAGCAGACAAAAGGAGACAAACAGCCAGTCAGCCATCCTGACAGAGACAGATATCCCATGCTTTGTTTGTTTTTCAGTACTTAATTGAAAGCCACTGATCCTTAGCAGTTGGAAATATGAAGAGATGATTTGTTTAGGAGAAAACCATATGAGATTCATTATAGCATATCCACATTAGCATATTAGTATAACCAACTACTGTAGCTGCTATTACACACCGGGCATTTGTGCTTAGCAATTATGCCATTTCATCATGTCATGTCATTTTCCCACAAATACTCCAACACAGTCAGCGTTTCAGGAATTGAAAATAACTGCTTGATTTCCCAATTGTTACTCATGCATTTTAATATGAAACAATCTAATTGGAATAGTTTATGAAATATTAGCCTGTGGTCATGATTCAACTTCTCAGAGGAAGTGGATATTATGTTCACATGAACAGGTGTTTTTCCTCAGATTAATCACTTATCATGAGTCTTTGATTGCCTTTGATTGGTCCTGTCTGTTTACATGAATCAGTCAGTTAATAGAATATTCTCTTTGACTGAGCAACAATACTGTTACTGTTAATGAAAGGGAGGAAATAATAATCCTGGCTGTAATTTGGACATGTACATAGTGATTCATCTTCATGCTTTTGTTTATTTTTGTGAAGTGAATAGTCAAAGTTTTCTGTATGTTAAACAACATGCTTAAATTGCAGATTCAGGTTCAGTCATGAATGTGCTGTATATTGCCCTTTTTTGTCCAATATTAATGGATAAATACATTTACTTGGATTGCATTTGAAAACTTACATTGTAGCATTTGTAGCTGTACATGGTTGTCACAAACTGGCTCAACATATGTGACAAAGAGGAGAGGCAAGTCAGTTCAGAGTGCCAATTAATGATTTTATTAGAAATAAACAAACATAACTATTTGTAAGGAAGGCATGAGGTGTAGAAAGTAAGAGCATCAGTAGTGAGTGGAATGTATGGGTGAGTGAAGAATGTATGTTTGTGCAAGTGTTGTAGGCAGCAAAATGGGAAACCAAACCAAAACCTGGATGGCGTGGATCCTAGGAGAGAGATAGAGCCAATGACACCAGGCAGATAATATAGCCTTGGTGAAGACCCACACAGGTGCCACATCATCACCCCAATGACCCTCTGACTGCAAGCTCCTGCAGGAAGAGAGCAATCAGCTGCAGGCAGAAAGGGGAGGGGTCGTAACAATGGTAGAAACAAGAAAGAAGACTGAGGTTATGGTGACATCATATCTGTAATGCTGCCTTCCTTATACTTACTTACTTCCTTATACTTACGTTCTAAAACTATGGCTCCTGACACAAAGAGGGTCTTGACATGCTATCCTGATGTGTATATCTATAAATTTACATTTACATTTATTCATTTGACACATTTGTCCAAAGCACAAATGAGGTATGACCCAAGCCACAGTTGATCTAGAAGAAGCCTTTGAGCATTAGATGACCCAAGTGCCAGGTGCATGAAGTTATGCAGTAACATTTAAGAGCATAGCAAATTACTTTTTTTTTTAGGAAGATGTAGAGAAGGATGGAGAGATAGAGAGAGATAAAGAGCATATAAGGTGAGTAGGTGCTCTAGGAAGAAGTAGATCTTCAAGCAATCTTTGAAGACAGAAAGGGATTCTGCTGACTAAATCGAGTTTGGTAACTTGAGGGATCACACAGGAAAAGAGTTTCAGATTGAGATTTCCAGCCTCGCAGTCCGCGGTAGGACCAGTTTTTGTTCATTTAAAGATTGTAGTGAACGAGAAGAATGAGGGAGAGTAATGAAAAGTGGAGTGAGGTGAGCTGTGTTTGGCTGGTTAAAGACCAGACGTGCTGCCACATTTTGGACCAACTGGAGAGGTTTTACTATGCATGCTGGCAGCTCTACCAGAAGGGCGTCACAGCAGTCAAAACATGAGATGACCAGTGCCTGTACAAGGAGTTGAGTGGCATACTCAGTCAGATAAGACCTGATCTTTCTGATGTTATACAATATACTGCTTCAAATCATGTTGATGATCTACTGAATACCTTCCATTCCAGAATTTCGAATGTAATTGATGCCATTGCTCCTGCTAAAGTTAAATTGATCGCTAGTAATCAAAAAGCACCATGGAGAAACTCTCATTCTGTAAGGACCCAGAAAAGGGAGTGCCGGAAAGCAGAGCGAAAATGGCATAAATCAAACCTCCAGATTCACCGCGAAATCTACAAAGAAAAATTACACATTTACAACCTGAACCTGAAAAGTACTATGCAATCATTTTTCTCTCGGATCATCAACAAGAACAGTAACAGCTCACGCATCTTATTTGCTACCGTGGACAGGTTAACCAACCCTCCGGCCCAGAAACGTGTCTCTACCAGCAAATGCAGTGACTTTGCATCCTTTTTTAATGACAAGATCGAAGGCATCAGAAACACAATCAACTCCACAATGCCAAACAGAAAAGCATCAACACTGCAGTCTTCCAGAAATAACTTGGTAGGCATGACACAATTTAATCCCATTGTAGACAAAACACTTAAAGAAATCATCTCCAACCTGAACTCATCCACCTGTTGCCTCGATATTTTACCCGCTAGCTTCTTTAAAACAGTTCTGAGCAGCCTGATGAAAGAACTAATAGTCATAGTTAACAACCTTATGTCTGGCATTTTTCCAAAGGCTCTAAAAATTGCAGTCATTAAGCCTGTTCTAAAGAAGAATACCCTTGACACTACCATACGGAACAACTATTGGCCAATATCCGTTTTTAGGTAAATTCATCGAAAAGTTGTTCACCAATAACATCACTTTTTAACATCAAACAATTGCTTCGATGACTTTTAATCAGGATTTTGGACCCACTATAGCACAGAGATTGAACTCATAAAAGTGCTAAATGATATCTGCCTGAACAATGACTCAGGCAAACTCTCTGTTTTAGTATTGTTAGATCTTACTGCTGCATTTGACACTGTGGACCATACAATTCTCCTACAAAGATTAGAAAATTGGGTGGGACTCTCTGGAACTGTCCTAAAGTGGTTCAAGTCATATCTTAAAGACAGAAAGTATTATGTCGCCATTGGAAACTGTGTGTCCGAACAGATGGCCATGACCTGCAGGGTTCCACAAGGGTCCATCTTGGGACCTCTCTTGTTCAACCTCTATATGCTTCCCATAGGCCAAATTATTCAAAATCATAAAGTAGCTTACCATAATTATGCAGATGACACGCAAATCTACATCTCACTTACACTGGGTGCTGGATGAAGCAAAACTTTCTCCAACCAAATAGAGATAAGACAGAGATAATTGTCTTTGGAGCACAGACAGAAAGACAGAATATTGACTCTCACCATAACTCCCTGTCTCTCATGACTAAGAGTCAAGCCAGAAATCTTGGCATTATCTTAGACTCAGATTTAAATTTCAGTAGTCACATCAAATCTGTTACTTCGTCTGCCTACTACCATCTAAATAATATCGCAAGAATCAGAGGAATAATCTTCAAACAAGATCTCGAAAAGCTTACCCATGCATTCATTTCTAGTCGATTAGATTACTGCAATGGTTTGTTCACAGGGCTATCAAAAAAAGCTCTTTGCCAACTCCAACTAACTCAGAATGCCGCTGCCAGAGTCCTAACAAAAACCTGGAAATATGACTACATCACACCTGTTCTAAAATCCCTACACTGGCTACCAGTCACACAAAGAATTCAATAATAAATCACTCTGTGGCTCTGGGCCCAAATACATCTCAGATATGCTTGTACCATTTGCATGCCCAAGAACGCTGAGGACATCTGGGACTCGCCTACTGGTTGTCCCTAGAATTACAACGAAACACGGTGAAGCAGCATTTAGTTACCATGCAACACAAACCTGGAATAACCTCCCAAGCGATGTTAGACAAGCCCAGACGCTGACCACTTTTAAGTCTAAACTCAAAACTCTCCTATTTTACACTGTCTACTCCACCCAGTAATGGATAAAAACATATCTTCTTAACTTAGCTTTTAAATAGCCTTTCCCCTTATTTTATTTTATTTTATTTTAATTGTTTCTAACTTAATTTAATTGTGCATCTATGTGTGGGAGTATTTTCTGTGTTCTTTGATCTTTTATTCCTACATATTTAAACTACATTTGTCTACCTTTAAATCTAGTTTCTCTTGTGTCGCTTGCCTGTATTTTTTACATTTTTTTATTGTACATCTCTGCTGTATTTTTAATACCCTGTGAAGCACATTGAATTGCCCTGGTGTATGAAATGTGCTATACAAATAAAATTGCCTTGCCTTGCCTACTGCAAAGCGACATGATTTTTCTTGATTGAGTGCAAAACATGCTCCTTTAGGCTCTCCCTTGTACTTGTATCTGCTTATATTGCTCAGTGTGGGTTACCAGGACATATCTTTCACATTTTCCCATTCACTTGAATTGCGTGCCTATCAGTTTCCTTGGTGCCTGATTGATGTTTCTTCAAGAGTCTCTCCAGGGACTTCATCAGGTGGGAAGTCAGCACCACCGGTCATTGGAGGTGCTAGGGTGCATTCTCCTTGCCCTGCTGAATCTTCACCTTGAGTTCTCTCTGAACTCATTTTACCTCCTCCCTGTTCCCGTCTCTGAAGGCCTCTTCTTCTCATTCAAGAGGACCTTGATGTCTCTGGTGACCCAGGGTTTGTTGTTAGGAAAACAGCGCACAGTCTCTGTTGGAACAACATTATCCAGGCACAAGTTGATGTACACTGGTATACAATCTGTGAGATCATCAATTACAGAGCACATCCCAGTCTGTTGTTTCAAAGCAGCCCTGCAGAGCCTCATTGGTCTCCTGTGACCATCTCCTCACAGTCCTAGTAGCCTCAGGCTGCTGTTGGACTAGAGGCTTATACCAGGTCAGAAGGTGGATCAGGTAGTGGTCTGATCTTCCGAGGGGAGGGGGGGCTATGGATGCACTTTAACATTGCCATACAGCAGGTCCAGTGTCTTATTTCCCCTGGTTGGACAGCCCACAAACTTCTTAAATGTGGGCAGAGGGAGGTGGTTGAAGTCCCTGTATATCGCAATGAAGGCGTTTGGGTGCTGCATCTGTAGTCTCACAATGACTGAGTGTAGGATGTCAGTCTCGAGCGTGGCGTTAGCCAAGGGAGGAACAAAAACAACCAGGCCAATGGCATGGGAAAACTCTCTTGGCAAATAATATGGCCGTAGTTCTCAGGGCAAACAGTTCAGTGTTGTAACACATGTTCTTTAACCGTGATATGACCAGGATTTCACCATTTTTTGTTAACAAGAATAGCAAGTCCCCCACCTTTCCTCTTGCCAGTGTCCCTGCAATTCCTGTCCACCTGTACAGTCTGGAAGCCGTCTATAAACACGATGGAGTCAGGTATGTCTTTGTGTAGCCATGTCTCCGTGTAACACAACACACTGCTCTTCCGATACTCTCTCTGACTCCAGACTCTGTTAGCCAGCGATCTCACTTTTCCCATCATGATGGAAGGCAGATGTGGCTTGTATTGCCTTTTCTTCAGCCAGCGCTCCGGTCCTGCCCTAAACATCCCCTGTACTTCCGCCTCAACTCCTTGGGGATATCAGGTCTGTCCCTTACCAGTGCACTCAGTCGAAGCGACAACAACAGACCTCTGTCGTAAACTACGGCTCCATCAGCGCTATATTGTTGTGCGAGGATGAAGATGTGGTTTAACAAAAGTGTTCCCTTGAACACTGTGAAAACTCTCCACCTCATTGTGGGACAACTAACTAAACTAACTGAACATACAACTAAGCTACAAACAAACTATAAATAAGGATAATTTATGAAAGAGTAGGAAAAGACAGAGAGCACTGACATCACTTACTTCAGAAGTGATGTCAGTATGAGGCAGACTTTGAGCTCAAACTGAAGTCATGTCAGAAGGTAAATATGAAGAAGAATATTTTTGATATGGTTTTGTCAGCCCACTTAGAAAAAATGAGGAGCACTATGCAGTGTTTTGTTTGGAGAGCTGTTAATTCAGTTTTATTCAGTTTTATTTATATAGTGCCATATCATAACAAAGTTATCTCAGGGCACTTTTTCGAATAGAGCAAGTCTAGACCGACTCTTTATATTTACAGAGACTAAGTATTAAGTATTAAGTAAAAGCGCTTCTTGTATCAAGGTCCTGATGTGGACAGGACTGCAAATAAATTTGGACTGCACCATTTTGCTTTTGATTGTATCATTACAAACAAGTTATTAGAACAATTTAATAGATGTCATAAGCAGATACAAATTCTACACATAGTGACTTTCAAGTTATAATTCTTAAGATATTCATTATATAACCATAATAATAATAATAATAATAATAATAACAACAAGCTATGCACTTTTTTTCAGCCATTCAATGTGTATTATATATAGAAGTTTTCATTGGTACTGGTGGAGTAAAATTGTTCAAATTGCCTATAGACAAGGGATTCACAGGACATGACACAGAAGACAAAAGCTGGTGTCAAATGGCATTATTGACTGTCTTCTTTTGTCTTCTTTATTACAGCAACGCACTGATACACATACATATGCATGATTTCAGTAATTTTGCAACTGGAAAAAATTTCTCTATACTAAGTTTGCTTATTAAAAACTCTTTACGCAGCTCTCTTTACCAACATGCAGCTCAGCTTTAGTTCATCTCACATCCAAAATGCAACCAAAACACTTCAGACACATCTCAGGTTCAACTCGTGTACCAGAACACTGACAACATTTGTCTGCCGATAATAATACTTTGTGACTCATGCAATTATCTAAAAAGACGCTAACAACACGAAGCATTACAAGATGTATCACTATTGTCCCTGAAGTATCTTATGTTTATAAATGTAGCATAAAGCATACTCCCATTACAATAAAAAGAAGGTCACTTCTTCATTTCATGGATTGTGCTGCCTTACAGTAAATGTCACAGAAATGAATCAGAAATGTTGAAATATACTTCAATAGGCTTTTTTTCTGCAGTTTTTGCATAGAGTAATTCTGGGTGCATAAAATGAAACTAAAGTAATTCCAGTAATGCAATACAAACTATACATATTCACAATACATACATGTATAGTAGAGCTACAGAGTCAACCGTGTCTTAAAGTCTACACCTTCTGTCCTCTCCTGTAATCCATCTGGGAAAGAATCTTTTGATGTCTGATCCATCCTGACAATCTTCTGCAGATATGTCCAGACATCCAGCATTCATTGTCTGATCATAAACTTCCCACCTCCATGAGGAAAAGATTTCCTCTGTGGGGTTGAGGAATGGATGGGCTATAAACCACTCTGTGACTGGAAGAGATGGTGAAACCCCACATCGTCCCATACAGTTACAAAACTTTCTGGATTCTGCCTCACCTGCCCCCTTTCCTCACCTGGCACAAGTCTTTCATAGAGGTCATCAAGGAATGAAAAGCTTTTTTAGAAGTAGATGTAGCAAAATGTAGCAAACTGCAGTCTAATTTACAGTCATTTTGTTTAACATTAGGGTTTGAATCTAACAGTTTTGACAATAGTATGTAAACACAAGCAAAATGAAGGGTAAATACACAGAGGTTTGGTGGTGATTGAGTTTGACTGAGAAAATAGCTCATGAATTCTGTGGTCATTGAGCACATTGTGTGTGAAAGCAATCAAAAGTGATCCACACTTTAGTCCACATTGACATCTGTTGTGCTGTCTGTGTGACGAGTTTTGAAAGAGTGGCTTAGTATTGAGAAATGTTACCTCCAGTAACAACAGGTGTCACCAACAACTCAGGCTGAATTCTTAAGGATTACAACTTTCAGTCACCAAAAAATGAAAAGGGGAATGTGTAGTGATGATGGGTTCCAGCTGTGGCTCATCCCCAGTGCATTTATCTAGTGAGGGGTATTTCTGCCACTAGCAATTAACTTTCCTTCCCTCAGTGTTTGTCTTCCTCGTTGCCCAATTTGCACTCCACATTGATTTTGTTAAGGTCACCAAATCCCATCACTGCTGAAGGTGTTATTGTTGATCTCTAGTACATCCAAAAGGTTGCTAGTCGCCTTTAGGTGCAGCAGAGAGGAGATCTCACTCCATGTGAGGGCAGCTGATGTTCACTTGAACAAGGCAATTAACCTTAAAACCTTCAAACTGTGTTGTTTCACTATGAGACTGATGGAGCAGAAAGGCTCCCAGATATGCTTATGTAGATTTGGTTGTGAGCATGTGTGTGGGCTTTTTTATCCTGAGGGGTAATGTGTGTTTATGTGTGTGCCTGTGAGTGTGTGTATGTTGGACAAACAACCCAAACTTGAGTACAAACAAAGCCTTGAGCACTAACAGCCAATCAGTTTCAGTCTTCTTCCTATGTATGCAAATTAGTATGCTAATCAGGTCTAATTACAACCAGCCATGTCAGTGGGTTTGGAGCAGCACCATGACTTTACCCTGCAGAGTGCACCTTACTGAATGAAAAGCTCGTAACAACTCTCATTTCAGTGAAAACCATGTTTGAATTTGAAGTTGATTTGAGTTCATGAAACTCATAATGACATATGTAAACCCATTTATTTCTCCTCCTTCTTCAACGTACAAGCTTTTCTTCAGAGGGGATGGATTAGACAAAGCAGCCTGCTTCCTGCCCCATTCCTCTTGTCTCTAATTAAAAAAGGCTTCCAGTGCAATCACATCTCATCTCTGAAAGCCGTTAATTATCAAACATAATCTCATTTAGCAGGACAGGCATGGCCTCTAGGTAGCAGAAGCTGGACTAGGATGGTTTCTGTGTCACACTTTGTGCTCTCTCAGATCCTTTTTGTCTGGAACTATTTTTGGCTGGACTGCAGCACAGCAAGGCCATCTCTATAAATGCGAAAGTCAAGTTACACCATTGGTCGGTCGAGTGTTGGAGTTTCCGCATTGACTGTTGCTCTTTCAAAATGAATAGGCGGTAACGTTAGTTATGTGCCGTAACTCCATCTTAGAGGGCTGCGCCTATACTCATGGAATCTGGAGTTACGGTAACTAACTTCTGTTCTGTTTCGTATAGGCTTCGCCCTCTAAGGCTATCCCTAGTGGGATAACAGCGAAGCAGGATGTGGTCCATGCCCCACTGGGTCTGTCCGGTACCCAGAAGCACAAACACACACCCACTTTACAAGAAATAAATAACCAGTCCATACCTCACCAATGCATCACAGTACATCATATGCGCACAAATGGCACAGAGACAGTACAATACCTGAAATTCACCATGAGGGAATGAATCTGGAAAACAACATAAAACCTACTGCTGTGAGAAGCAGAGATGATGGTTACGCTCTGTAACAGTCCAGCAGAGAGCAGAGTAGGAGAGAAAACAGCTCTCCATGTGGGAGAGCGCACAATAACAATCACTCTGACCACACACTCAATAGAGAGGGAATCAGAGCGGAGGGATTTAATAGATCATTAGAATAGTTATAATTATAATTAAAATAATTTTTTTCAAATCAAATATCTTAAGTATATATATCTAAGAAATGAGTGGAAAGTTTTGTTCTTGCAACTGCATTTATAAAATGTTTTGACTCAAACGTAGCTTAACCATGTCATGTGGTTCACTTCAGTACACTTTAAGAACAAATATTACATGGACCACTACAGAAAACATTTACTATCCAGGAATTCACATTATAGACACTACCACTGACTATCCGTGTAATAATTTGGCCACAATATAGCACACTGACCACACACATCCAGCCATATACTAGGTTTCGACCTAGTCTTGTTTTCATTTCTCCAGTTTCTGTCTCTCACTTTCTCTGTCAGCCTCTGTCTTGTCTTTTTCTGTGTCTTTCTGTGCTGAGTCAAAAATAAACTGAAAGAAGCAGCCAGTGCCAACATAGACTGGGTATGTTTTTGAGTGGATTGATTCGGATTCATGCAGGAGTCTCCTGGTTGCTTGACAAACTCTTCTCAGGTGACCCTCTCTTTTCTGTGCAGGACCCCTGGTGTGGAACACCCTGTCTGAGTATGTCAGGCTGGCCAAGTCTGTGTCATCTTTTAAATCTCTCTTCAATCTCAATTCACTTGAATATGAGCTCAATGGTATGTTCATAGCATAGGCCCAGGTTAGGCCATTAATCAGTTCAAAAGGACATCACAGTGCATAACTTTATAATACAGTAATCATTGAAACATGACACAACTGAGTTAAAAGAATCAGAACATTTATTGTTAGTCCCTATCGAAGACATTGTTATTAGTGTGATATTAAAATGGACAAATAGAGGTCTGGTCTGTTCATTCATCAAAGTATGACGTTCATTAAGACAAGTGCTTGGAGAGAGAGCAGGAGGGTCTGTGTCTCAGCCGTCTGCTGAGGGCAGAGAGGATGCTGTAGTTATGAAGTGAAGATAACAACAAGGTCACAGAAGTAGCAAAAGAGAGAGAGAAGTGAAACTTTCTCTTACAGTACCATAGTTCCAAACACTGACTCCCTGACATCCTCATTACCCACTGTTGTGGGTTCATAAGACTACTTTGTGAGGCGTAACCTGCTTTTATTAAAAATATGATATACAGTATGTTCTCATATGCTCTCATGATAAACTGTTTGGAAAAGGGCAGGCACTTTCAAAAAAATACTTGGCAGGTGATTGGATGAACCATCTGTCTATCACGTCTGTCATGGGCTAGCTTCAACCAATCAGATCAATGAACCATATGATGTAGTAGGAGAGCCAAAGTCAGTTGGGAGAAAAGCGAAAACAGTTTGCTCCTTCAGTTGTGTTTTTTGCGCTTCTTTCTATGAAGAAATGCTCTCTAGGTCTGATAGAACTGATGCTATAGCAGCATCTATGCTACCCTCTTTAGGAGCCGCCATTGTTGTTTTCAAACCAATAGTCGCAGTTGTCACACCTAAACCACGCCCATAGCTGCCAGTAGTTCATAGGAAACTGATTGGTCTGAACCACTTAGGGTCAGCCCCAAGCGCATTACTTGAAGCCTGGCAAGATGGATTCTTGCGTGATCTTGCGTGATCCCAAGTGATATTCCGAATCCAGCTGCCTCGCAAGGTAACATCTTACTGGCGCTCTACTGTTATCTCAGACTTGTACTACACAGGTGGAGCATACCTTCCTGTTCTATAATTTCATCTGAAGTTGTGCCAGTATGGTCTGTCCTGACAAGCCTTTAATGTGTGATGGGCTGTCTCTGGTCCAAATGTTCAGACAGGTTCGCTCACAGTCTCACAGCACATTTATGATGTCTATCAGACTAGCCAGATTCCATTCACGCTGCTACTGCTGCTGCTGCTGTGGAAAGATTTCTAATAAAAATGTGAATGTCATCCTGTGCAGCACTAGATGTTGTTCGATTCATATGCTCCAGTATTTCACTGTCAGCAGTGTAGATCATTAGCAACACAAGTGAATGGTGGACAAGTTTGATTGTCAGATTTTTGCCACACCTAGCACTTTTCCATAGAAACAGATAACCTAATCAATAAAGGATAATTACAGTTTATTACAACCACCTAGATTTTTTTTGCCATCATTCCTATCATTAAAAATAACATTGTACTTTCCAAGGTAACTGCTGAGATCTGGGAACACAGTGACATCACTATCCCAAATTCCAATAGGTCAAGAAACATGAGCAGTCAGACGATCAGACAGGCTGGAAAATGAGACCCAAGTTGTAGAATAAACCTTTAAGGAAACCCAGGCTGTAGTTTGAGCCGTCTCTGAGGGGACGTCACTTTGGAGACACATGCTGTGTGCAATTCCACACTACATACTAATTCTGGGCAGGTTTTGAGTCTGTAGTCTGTTCACGCTGTGGCACTGGTCAAAGTGGCAAAATAAAGAATAATCAAAACATTCGGTATGCTGACTAAAAGAACCTTGATTTTTGAGTGTTCTGTTGATGGATACTATTCTCCCACAATGCAGTGCACAAAGAATAGGTGGAACTGCTCACAGCTGGAAAAATAAAGCTAATTGTGGATGGTGGCGACAGCTCCAAGAACATCTTAGAAAATGAAATAGTAGCAATCGCTTTTTAGAAAAAAAAACAGGTTGCTGTCTCTGTGATAAGTTTACTTGGCAGTGACATTCTAAAGTCTCGTGCTTGTATTGTATTATTTCCTGTTAGTGTATCAGTTAAGTATGTGGATTTACTGTAAACTAACTGCAACAAGTAGACATTATAAAAATGTGTTTATACTAAAATAGCATGTAGTGTGTAGAGTATATTTTAAAAATCATGTCCAAAGTTGTTGAAGCGACCCTTTAAACAATGCAATGAAGAAATGGCCTAAAGTCAAATTGATCTCAAATGGAGAGATGTCAGGTGTGTCTTGAACTGTGAACAACTCACAGTACTTGTTTGGCTTGCACCTCAATGCATATTAAAGCAATACAATGTTTTGTATATGGGCAGGAAAATATAAATCCTCAATGTTTTTATATCAATAAAAATGGAGTGAAATGTCTTCTTACATCTTTTCTGGTATGAAATTGAGGAAAAGACACTTTCCTGGGGATTTACCCAAAGTGATGCTGACAGGACAGTATACAGGAGTACACACTGTGATTGACACCACTTGCATGAAACATGTCCTGTGTGAGTCTCAGCTGCCTTCACTAAAGCTCCAGAAAAGTGCTATCATTAGTGAATACAGAAGTCAAGCACAACAAGAGACTCCAACAATAAATTCAAGAATTCAAAATTCATCAAAGGACATATAATAACATATTGTGGGTAGTTCAGTACAGAAAACACATTACGGATCACTTACTACCAAAGAGAAGAGAAGAGAAGAACACTGGATAAATATGGATATTAAAGTACGTTTTCTTGAAGGCAAATAGATGATAAAGGCAGTTATGATGAGAAGTAATGTGACAGCCATCTCACTATCTGCAACTAATGTTCCAAGACCTCTCAGTCTATAGTACCAGGCTTCACTGCTTTAACCAAATTATAATGGACCTCAGTAACTCCATAAGCCAATGGTAATGGCCCTCAACCAGCTGCAGGCCAGTAGTGATGTAGGATGACCCATCTGCGGGACCAATGAGCTGTAGGAGGCAGTGAACTGAACATTTGGTGTTGGCAGGGACCCTCTGCAGCTGAACAGGTGGTACTGATCATACCAGTGGTTTTCACTGTTTACAAACCATGCTGCTGCTCAGAAGTTGGATGTGTTTTGTCTATTGTTGTAGAGAACTACTTGTTTCTATTAATTTCCATATGATAGGAAAATCTGTGGTCAGAGTCTTGACAACTTGCTTGAGTTGTGTTATCCATCACATTGAACATGTGTTGAACTAATATCAACAGACTTTTAACTTTAATCTACCCTTAAACTTACCTTAGCAAAACACTGGAAGCAGAGGCAAAGCCTAGCTGGTCTGTGCCATTAAAAGTGGAGCTACACACCTTCCAACAGCTCCCAAACTGACATGTTTATATGTTGTATCTTTGGCACTAGGGTTGGGTATTGTTTGGATTTTAACGATTCTGATTCTGATTCTGGTTATCGATTCTGGTTCTTAACGATTCTCGATTCCGATTCTTTCAGGGGCAGGGTCAAAACAGGTCATATGCTTATTTCACAGAAAAAAAAAAGTTTATTTTTAAAAACCTTAACACAAGTAATTTTCAGTCATTCAGTCAGGCTTATGCATGGCAGAGATACATATATACAAAACTCACTTATTTGTGTGTGTGCCGACCCATCATTTTTCCGAACAAAATGAAGCCACGCTTTTGAGCGTTTGCTGCTGCCACAGTCCATGATGTCGCCAATGACTCTACCCAGAGATTCATGTGCTCGCTACTCTTTAAAAAAAACAAAAAACAAACGCGAATTTGCATGCATTCCACGCGTGCACAGCTTTGTGGAACAATAAAAGGATAGATTTTTGTGGACGCTTTGTGCAGCGTCTTGCAAGTGATTTTTGTTTAGGAACCGAAACGAGAATCTAAATAAAACAAATTTAACAATTCCTTTGGAATTAGAATTTTGGAACCGGTCCTAATTTGGAACTGGTTCTCGATGCCCAACCCTATTTGGCACACACAGATAAAATTGATATATATATATAATATATATCTTCTCATCCAGCTCACATAAAGACAGCAAACAGGTATATCTGAAAATGTGTTCTCTTAAAGGAAAGCTACAGTTTGTTACAACTTCGGTTGTCTTGATGCGCATGCGCCGACCTGGACGGACGCTGCTGCAGTCGCTCTCGCTAGTTTTTCTGCTCTTTTGTAAATACCTGCTTTCTTATTTTTCTCTTAGCTTAAAAAGTAACTTTTATAGACTTCTAAGTGTATAAGATGGACGAGCTAACGGCATTAGCCAGGAGCCAACAGGATTTTCGCGAGTGCAGCATCATGTGTTTCACTGAGACATGGCTGCACCGGGACATCCCTGACTGTTACTATCACCGGCTTTCAGACCGTTCGGGCGGACAGGGACTGCACTGAGAGTGGTAAGCGGAAAGGAGGTGGGCTTGCTGTTCTAGTTAATGACAGATGGTGTAACCCTGGCCACATTACAATCAAAGAACGAGTCTGCTGCCCTGATATTGAACTTCTGGCCATGGGACTCCGGCCATATTAGCTGCCCAGGGAAATCCCACGTTATTGTGGTAGCGGTCTACATCCCCCCTTCTGCTAACCCGACGGCGGCTTGTGACGTCACTCATGGAGTCGTAGCCAAACTATAAACAAGACACCCGAGCGCCCTCATCATAATCTCGGGGGACTTCAACCACGTCACCATGGACAAAACTTTGCCCAACTTCACACAGTATGTAACCTGTCCAACCAGAGAGGAGAGGACCCTGGACTTGCTGTATGCTAATGTGAGGATGCATACAGCTCTTCCCCCCTCCCCCCACTGGGCAGGTCAGACCATAACCTGGTGCACCTCAAACCCTGTTATGTGCCTCTGGTTAAACGACAGCCAGTGACTACCAGGACAGTGAGGAGATGGTCAGAGGAGACCCAGGAGTCACTGAGGGGCTGTTTTGGGGTGACCGACTGAAATGCACTCTGTGAGCCACAGGGTGAGGACATTGATAGGCTCACAGAGTGCGTAACGGACTACATTAACTTCTGTGTGGACTCCATTGTCCCAACAAGGACTGTCCGTTGTTACTCGAACAACAAGCCGTGGGTAACAAAGGACATTAAAGCCATCCTGAATGCCAAGAAGAGGGCTTATAGAGCTGGGGACAGGGAGGAGCTGAGGACCATTCAGATGGACCTGAGGGTGAAGATCAGAGGCCAAGGAGAAGTACAGGAGGAAGTTGGAGGGGAAACTCCAGCAAAACAACATGAGAGAGGTCTGGAGTGGCATGAGGACCATCACTGGCTTCAGGCCGGTCGGCAGAGGGACTGACGGTGGTGTGGACAGGGCCAATGAACTCAATCTGTTTTTCAACAGATCTGATACAGCGGCCTCTGCCCTGCCCCCACCTGACTCCTCTGTTATCTGCCATGCAGCACCCTCACCTCCACTACCCCCTCCTCCCCCTCCTTGCTGCTCCCCACCCTCTGGTGAGGGTCCTACTCCTCCCCCCACTGGCTCCCCCACCAGCCGCCCTCTGCAGCACAATGGCTCCACTCCTCCCCCATTGGAAACATCCACGATGAGCTTCACAGCTGACCAGGTGAGCAGACAGCTGAGGAGACTTCACTCAGGAAAGGCTGCAGGCCCTGATGGTGTCAGCCCCGGGGTGCTCAAGGCCTGCGCCCTCCAGCTTGGTGGAGTACTTCAGAAGGTCTTCAATATGAGCCTGAATCTCCAAAGGGTCCCCGTGATGTGGAAGACGTCCTGCCTCGTTCCTGTGCCTAAGACGCCACGTCCCAGTGGATCGAAGGACTACAGACCGGTGGCTCTGACCTCCCACATCATGAAGACCCTGGAGAGACTGGTCCTGGAACAGCTCCGGCCCATGGTCAATTCACACTTGGACCCCTTACAGTTCGCTTACCAGCCCCGACTTGGAGTAGAGGACGCCATCATCTACCTGCTTAACCGCGTCTATGCTCACCTGGACAAACCAGCGAGCACTGTGAGGGTCATGTTCTTTGACTTCTCCAGTGCATTCGACACCATCAGGCCAGCTCTACTGGGTGAGAAGCTGACAGCAATGCAGGTAGATGCCCCACTGGTGTCCTGGATCGTTGACTACCTGACTGAAAGACCACAGTACGTGCGCCTGCAGCACTGTGTGTCGGACAGGGTGGTCAGCAACACCGGGGCCCCACAAAGGACAGTCCTCTCTCTCCCTTCCTCTTCACCATTTACACCACTGATTTCAACTACCAGACAGAGTCCTGCCATCTTCAGAAGTTTTCTGATGACTCTGCTGTGGTTGGATGTATCAGTAACGGTGACGAGGCTGAGTACAGGACAGTGTTGAGAAACTTTGTCACATGGTGCAAGGATAATTACCTGAAACTAAATGTGACAAAGACAAAGGAACTGGTTGTGGACCTGAGGAGGAAAAAGACTCCGGTGACCCCCGTTTCCATCCAAGGGGTCAGTGTGGACATTGTGGAGGCCTACAAGTACCTGGGAGTGCACATTGACAATAAACTGGACTGGTCTACAAACACTGAAGCCCTGTACAAGAAGGGACAAAGCCGCCTCTATTTTCTGAGAAGGCTGAGGTCCTTCAACATCTGCAGGACGATGCTGAGGATGTTTTATGAGTCTGTGGTGGCTAGCGCTCTTTTGTTTGCTGTCGTTTGCTGGGGCAGCAGGCTGAGAGTGGCGGATTCCAACAGACTCAACAAACTGATCAGAAAGGCCAGTGATGTTGTTGGGGTGGGGCTGGACTCTCTGACAGCGGTGTCAGAGAGGAGGATGCAGTCTAAAATACGTAGCATCCTGGACAACACCTCCCACCCACTCCACAATGTGCTGGTCAAACTCAGGAGCACTTTCAGTGACAGACTGATTCCACCAAGATGCACCACAGAGCGCCACAGGAAGTCATTCCTGCCTGTGGCGATCAAACTTTATAACTCCTCCCTCAGAGTGTCAGACACCTGAGCAGAACTCATTTACAGACTCATGATGTGCAATAACGTATTCATAACTATGTGCAATAACGGACTCATGATGTGCAATAACGTATTCATAACTATGTGCAATAACGTATTCATAGTATTCATAACTACGTGCAATAACTTCTTCATTACAATGTGCAATAACCTTCTCTTACTATAGCATTTTTTTTTCTCTTATTTGTACTTATTGTATTTTACACTTTTATGTCTATGTACGTATATTTCATTTATTTATTTCCTTTCTACTAGTACTAGTACTCTATACATGTGAGCGACTGTAACCGCCTAATTTCCCTGAGGGGATCAATAAAGTATTCTGATTCTGATTGCTTTTGTAGCTCTGTCCATTATTCCTATCAGTTATGATCACATTGTATTCACCAAAATAAGTGCAATGTCATCATGTTCACAGATCTCAGCAATTAACTTGGTCAGTACAATTTTAACATAAATGATAGAAATGATGCTCAGACAAATAAAACCTAATTTGTAAAAAACAACATAGTTTTCCTTGAAGGAATGATTATTAGTGTAGAGCTTATCAGAGAGTTGTAGTGCCCCATGGTGGCCTAAATGTTGTTTTATTGCTGCTTTTTAGCCTTAAAGTCGTAGGAGAAAAAAATAAATAAAAAGAAAACATTCATTATCTGACTCCAAAATCCATATTAGCTGGATGCTACTTAAGCCCAGAGTAATGTAACGTGTGATATTACCTCTATTCATCCAGGGTTATGTATATATTAAAATATATATCCTTAAACATGTCTACTACCCAAAACACACTGTAAATTGACACATGCAATACAATATTCCTTTAAACTCTGATAAATGAACCAGGACAGACCATTCTCTATCCACATGTTGCTCATTCAGACACACCGCCATTTTCCTAAATATCTCAACAGCAGACTGTCATTGAGCTCAAACAACCCTGACTGATCACACACTCTCCCATCTGTTGGCATGTTATCTGTACACCATTCACATTGTAATCACTGACACTCAGAAATGTTAATTATGACCCTTGCACAACATTACAATTATCACTCATGACCTCTGGTAGCGACAAAATTGGCCAGCTGTCACTATCACTGACAGAGCTTAATAGATTGTTGTGATGGGTGTAGTTTTAATTACAGACCTGATCTGGATAATTGAATGATGCCTGGCACTCACTGAGGACAGGACATGTAGACAACTACCAGATAACAATATACCAATGTACCACTGAGTTTAGAAACTGTCCAGTTACTTTCACAGGTCTGATCCCTGATACCACTAAGTGACTGTTACTGAGCAAGACACTCAAACTCTATGATCAACAGGCAAAATGACAGATCTCTGTCTCTCTCTGTCCAGGTAATCGTCCCTCTATCGTGCTAACATGTCGTGTCCATCCTGGTGAGTCCAATGCCAGCTGGGTGATGAAGGGCACCCTGGAGTTTCTGTGCAGCAGTGACCCGGTCGCCCAGAGTCTGAGGGAGGCCTTTGTCTTCAAGATCATCCCCATGCTCAACCCAGATGGAGTCATCAATGGCACGTGAGTGAGGCACGAACAGTGCTGGATGCAGGACTCAAAAATCATTTACACCATGCATTTAGACTCAGATTAGATGTTGATATGACAAACAGCAGCAAAGATAAATGGAATAAAATAATAATTGTGCCATTTCATTTATTTATTTTTTTGTATAAATCTGCCAAGCAATAATATCTGATGAGTTTAAATAATTGGACAATTTCCCAGGAGGTGTTCCTAACCTAACTTTATTGGATAATCTTTTCGTGCCTCGTCCACATTTGTACATGCAGCGAATGTGGAAGTCCACTAAGCTTTGTTTTATATTTAAAGGGTTTTGGGCAAGTGCAAGAAGTAGTAGTATAGGCAAAATGTAATTAAACTGAAGGCTCACTTAGGGTTTTAATGTTGCGCTGTCTAGCCAAGCTGCTTTCCTTTCAAAGAATTTGCTCTTTTAACAAGCACTTAAAGAGCCATTGCCTCCTCTGAGTCTAAAATACGCCCTAAATTATTAACAGTTTAGTCAGCCAACTCCTGTGGAATAGATTGTTATGTGAATGTAGAATATGTACAGCATTTATTGTTTGGCATCTAGGCTTCCTTGTCACTCCCCACAAGGAAACATAAAGCTCAGCATAGCAGGGGGTGGGGAGTGATGATCCTAATGCGACAAAGTGCAATGGAAACAGCCTGCGTGAATAAATGCTGATGTACATGAAGCCTGTGAGTTAAAGTGAAGAGCTGAAAACATCAGATCTGTGTGGAGCGATGAGGAGGCTGTAACCTTCCTCACATGAACAGATAAAACTAACAGAAAACTCATATTTCCATCAAGCTTTCCACATGGTTTTCCATTGTTTGAGCTTTGACTGGAGCTCTTTGAATGACATCATTTCTCCCTCTTCTTCTGCGATGGTATAATGGTAGCAACTGCAAGCTGGAGCGCCACCAGCTGTTTAACTAGATGAACCAACTCCAAATATTCACTTCAGGGTAGAGGATGGAAATGTGCATTAACTCCCATTTCCTGTTCTTTCTTTTAAAATCTGCACTACATTTGGTTGGGAACCTAGTTACTGTCTCTCTCTCAGGCTAATTCTCAAAGCAAAAGGTGACTGTTCAGATTAAAGTAAAAGTAAAGTATACTGTAGGTTGATTTAAGCTGTTGGAACAATCATTTTTCCAGTGAGGAAAGTCTCCCAAAACAATCCCAAATGAAATGCCAGGAAATAAACATGGTCAATATCACCTTATAATTGATAACAGTATGATATGGTTAAAAGCTCCAGAAATATATCGTAAGTGAGTCTTGAGTTAGAAATGTTATGTAAAACCTATATTTCCAACACCAAGAACAACCTTTTCCTTAACTAATAAGCCAACAGTCCCAAAAGTGCTTTGGATGAATTCATAAATGCTACTGAGCTCACATATCAACAGATCTGTCTCCATGACAACTGAGCAAACTCCATCCACCATATAATACGATTGAAAACATAAACATAAAAACAACATAACAAAAAAGCTAGTAAGTGAACCTTGAGTTGGGATTGTTTTGTCAAAATCTTGCAATGGCTTATGTAATTAGCAAATGACCACATGTTTCTGATTTAAAAACAACCTGACCTGAAGGCCACTGAGTGATGCATCATAAGTATCACGCATGGCAGAAAAAGCTAATAAAGCAACGATCAAATGAATGAACCAATGAACCGTATGTAAATATCCATTTGAAATGAATAGCATGTATTATGAATGGAGGTACAGAGAAAGGTTCTGACAGATACAGTCCAGTGAGTTTTAGTGTGTTCATAAATGCAGATAGGCGATGATAGGACAAGATCCCTCTTGGGAACCAGCAGGTGGATGATGGGAACAATCTGAAGAGCACAGTGGTGATGGAGAGGTGGTGGGTTGCTCAATCTTAAAGGAGAATGACAAATGAAGCAATGCAATATTAACATCAGCATCTTCCAGTCCCTTGGTACATAAAACCTGGGAAGAAAGACAGAAACTCACCAGCAGAAGAAAGAAAAAACAAAACAAGAAAAATAGGTGTTATCTCTGAAAGTCCATATTGGTTAATAAATGTATGGCTGTTAAGATTGACATTTTGAGGCTGAAAAAGATCCCAGTGCTTTAAAAAGTAATAAGATATTATTGACCACTCAAGAAAACTGCATTTTTAATAGTGTTTGTAACAACAGAAAGATTAAAAATCCTGATATATGAAGAGAACAGATGAGGTGCAGGCAAATGTTGTCACCAGTTAGGTCGTGTTTGTGGACACAATCTGGCCCTGTTTCCCACACTGAGCTTTGTGCATCATAGCTCTGGGTCCTCAGATCCAGACACTGAGAGACAGAGTTGGACAGACACTGAGATGATGTTGCTATGACAACCTTGCCAGCTCCAGGGATGTCATGTGTTGGCTATCACATAGTCATACAGACATGCCTACAGCTGGAATGAAGGTGATGCTGGATCAGGTTGTGTGTGGACATGGATTTTGAATTGAAATATACTTGTTGACAATCTGTGTTGCTGCAGATGGACGTCCTGTATTTTTTTATTTTAGCTCCCCTGTCACACTCTGGCTATCATTCACACAGTGGAGCACATTCAGTACAACCACAGTTACTACACTACTATTGGCCACTGAAATCTTCAGTGGAGTTCTGAAGACAACAAGCTGCACTAAGCAAGATTGTTCTATCAAAATGCTGTACACTGTAGACTCACCCTAGCTGCCCAAATTAAATTGTGGTGTCAGCAGAGGAAACTGATGGAAAATCTGTGTGGTGACCAGAAAATGTGTTGTTTTGGAATGCAGTGACAAATGATGCAATGATGCATTTAGTTTGGAGGACTTACTGGCACAGTTCAGAACAACAGTGCTGGGTGGAGTTACTCTACAGACAAGTACAAAAACACCACAGCTGCAAAGGTGAAGTACAGGAGATAACTTTACCAACTACCTGCCCGTTCCAGAAACAAGCTGGTAAAGCTGCGTTTTGGAACAGGCCCCAGGATGCAGTGAACTGCATTGCTTTTCTCTTTTAGTGTTTTTTTTTATTGTCTAAAGGCTCAGTTTTAACAAGAAACATTAAAAACCAAGAATACCATCCATCCATTTGTTTCCGCTTATCTGGGGCCGGGTCGTGGTTGCAGCAGGCTAAGCAGGGTTGTCGAGATGTCCCTCTCCCCAGCAGCATTTTCTGGCTCTTCCTGGCGGATCCCAAGGTGTTCCCAGGCCAGTTAAGGTATATAATCCCACCAGTGTGTTCTGGGTCTTTTCCGGGGTCTCCTACCAGTTGGACGTGCCCAGAAAACCTCTAAGGGGAGGCATCCTGATCAGGCCTCATTTCGGCCGCTTGTATCCGCGATTTCATTCTTTCAGTCACTGCCCAAAGCTCATGACCATAGGTGAGGGTTGGAATGTAGATTGACTGGTAAATCGAAAGCTTTGTCTTCCGGCTCAGCTCCCTCTTCACCACGACAGTCCAGTACAACGCCTGCATTACTGCTAATGCCGTCCCAATCCGCCTGTTCATCTCATGCTCCATTTTACCCCCACTCATGAACAAGACCCCGAGATACTTGAACTCCCTCATTTGGGGCAGTAACTCACTCCCAACCCAGAGGGAACCATGGCCTCGGATTTGCTGCTGACTCTCATCCCATCCGCTTCACACTCGGATGCAAACCACCCCAGTGCTTGCTGAAGGTCGCAGTCTGATGAAGCCAACAGAACCACATCATCTGTAAAGAACAGAGACACAATTCTGAGGCGCCCAAACTGGACTCTCTCCTCCCTCCAGCTGTGCCTTGAGATCCTGTCCATGAATATCATCAACAGAATCGGTGACGAGGGGCAGCCCTGACGGAGTCCAACACCCACTGAAAACGTGTTTGACTTAGTCCCGAGAATACGGACACAGCTGTCACTTATAGGTTATATAGAAATGGAATGGCTTGTAGCAATGACCCTGGTACCGCATTCTTCCGTAGTACGCCCCACAGGAACTCCCAGGGGCCACGGTCGAAAGCGTTCGTCAAGACCACAAAACACATGTAGACTGGATGGGCTAGACTTGACATCCAGTTTCAGCTTGGAGAGAAAAAAAAGCAACATGACATGAACAATGTACCATCGAAATGCTCTGTCCTTATGACCTGCAGCAGCCTGATTTATCGCAGTCCGTCTCTCTCCCTGAACCTTCCTTTATTTTGCTCTCTCTTTGTGTGTGTGTGTGTGTGTGTGTGTGTGTGATGTAAGTCTTGCAACACAACTCTGACATTTCACAGGAATTAAGTTGGACACCGCAGGGATTTACTCATCATGCCGTCAGCTTTCTCTCCATCGTTTCTCCTCTGACTTTCTTTATTTCTTTCTCAGGTCAGTTCTGTGAGCTTGAAATTGGTGTGAAACGGGAACAATATTGCCAGAACATCAACACAGCTTTTTACCTCAAATCCCATTTCCTGTTGGTTTGTGTGTATTTTGCGTACTCAAAGGAATATGAACCATTGATTTATTCTGTTGTGTGTTTGAGTTATAATTAGAAAATACAGATTAGCACAGAGAATTGCTCCTATTGTTCTGCCATGTCTTTTAGGCCACATTTGTGTGTTTTAGCTTCACAGACACAAGTGTCTCCTGCTAGTCTTAAATTGTGAAATTATGTTCTATGCAGTTCTAAGTTCTATACAGCTATATACAAATAGTTGTGTATTACGCATCCAGCAGTAACAGAGCAACATGATCATTCATGTGGAATGGTGTTTGTGTCACCTGATGAATCTAAGTCCAATGTTCCCTCTCTGTTAGCTCTGTTTTTGGTCACCAACTCCTGAGGGAAATATCTGTCTCTTTAGCTGCTAAATGCTCCACTCTGTTCCCCAGCTAGTCCCTACCTGTGTCTGTCTGCTGTTTGCTGCTGAGCAGCTAGTGGACAGTGGCTTTATCAGAGCTTTTTCTCTGAAAACAGCTGCCTGCTGCTGCTGGAGACAGCAGGTTGATGAGAGCAGAGTTTGCAGGCTGGGAAACTAAAACAATGACCTGAAAGAGGGTAAAAAGCTCAGTAGAGCCGAAGGGAATTGCAGAGTAGGTGATCATTCTCTGTGGATTCATCACTATGAGCGATACTTTTCACATTACACATAGTCATTTGAACCATTGTTAATATAAAAATATTGATTAGTGCAGCTTTAAGAAGACATGACAAAGGTTTAGCTTGCAGTCCAGATACAGCTAAATGATTTTGATTAGCATTACTGGCCTTACATCAGACTTTGGAGAAGGGAGGAGGCCAAAATATCTCTCAGAGCATCAGAATCATTCAACTACTGACTTGTGTCTCCTCATCACAGAATGTATAATGTCTGTAAGTAGTGATTCTCCCTCTGATTGTTTATTTAAATATCTTATCTTCTAGGTGTAAACGGTAAAACTATCCAAGATTGTATCACCAGAAAAATAATGGAATTGTTTTTTTGTGTAAATGCTTAAAACAACCTATACTCATATTGATGTTCAGGGTGGAGGGTGTACAAAGTGTCCACTCCTGGATCTTTTGGGGATGATGATGTCTGGAAAACTGGGAGTTTCTCTTCATTGGTTGCAGTCTTTGTGAGCAACCTGTAAGTATGACGTTGCTTTAAGAAAAATACGAAAAACAAAACAAAGAGAGCGTGGACATGAAAAGAGAGGTAGTGGAGCTATGAAATGAGCTCACAGAGCAGTGTGTGTCTACATGGAGCTGAGAAGTGAGCGAGAAGAGAGGTGTCTGTTCTGTCTTTAAAAATACAGTCCCGTGTGTGCGGAGCTGTGACATGTGAAAATGGGATCTCCTCTCACTGTGGTCAGCTCTCCTTATGACTCATGTATTAGTGTGAGACTCGGGGGTGAGGATGCTCTCATTCTAATGGAACTAAATGTGCTCCTGATTAGTGATTGTCCCACTGTCAAACAGGTTAAAGGACTTTACCAACACATATGAAAGTGTTGCATGCATGTGGTGATTCTTTGATTAAAGAAAGCAGCCAGCTTGTGTCAACCAGACTTTAGTTAGAACAGCAACTTCTTGTCTCTGTTCTTGGTATTGTAAGAAAATGAATGAAAGGTTTGCACAGAAACACTGCAGGTCAGCTTTAAAATAGAATGTTAGTTTACCTCACTAGACTAGTGTTTGTCAGGTTAGTTCATTCTTGACATGCATATGCACTCTTGTGTTGATGAAGAAAGTTGAGTGTACATATGGTTGTTTGATAAATCTCAATCTCTGTGTGCCTGATTTCCACAGTTATCCATAGATGGACATAGACATACCATAAATCAGCAGTTCCCAACCTGGGGTCCACTATTAATATCTGATAGGAATGGACAGAAAAGAAAGTTTAACTAAGTCAGTTAACTAAGTTAGTCACAAATCAGTCACACAAAAAAGCTAAAAAACAAAGAGCAACTCAAGCAACTCATGTCCACACTAACCTAACCTGTGACGAGGAGCCACAGTAGACATCAGGCTACATTTTAAACAGGGTCACAGGTCAAAAAGGTTGGGGACCACTGCCATAAATCATCAGTTTATGTATCTCCACCAGTCTTTAGACCTGACAATGGAAAGAAGAGCAGAGAGGAAGCATCACAGCGGCAACAAGACCAGAGCAGCTGTCCTGACACAATGATGAAGCAATAAAAAACACCACAAGCAGACTTAATGAAATAATTCCACTGAGCTCACTAATTCACTCACTACTTCATACAATTAATTTGGTAAATGTGCCTTTGATTGGCAAATAGCTTTTTTTTAATGGTTCTGTTTTACACTCAGAATCAGAATCAGCTTTATTGACCAAGTATGTGAACACAGACAAGGAATCTGACTTACATACAGCTAAGAACAAGGACAACAAAGCTGAACAAAGGGAAACATAAAACTATAAAACTATATATATATATGTATAAAAACAACAATGAAATGTGTAGAGAAGAATATAATAGCACAAGGGTGCAGAGTGCAAAGAGTGCTGGAATAAATATGGAATGATTCATGTAACAGGTTGCTTTATATACATGAAGCAGGTGGATATGAGAGTATACACAGTATATACAGCGTGCTTGGATTTATATTTAATACTGATGATAAGACATGTTAAAAAACAGTGTGTATTTAAACTATAAACTAGAGCCTACCAAAGCAGAGGAGTTGGAACAGGTTGTTTCCAGGGTGTGATGGGTCTGCAGTGGTGGTTCCTGACTGTTTCCTGACTCTGGACATGTAGAAGTCCTGAATGGAGGGCAGGTTGGCACCAGTGATTCTTTCTGCAGTACCAGAGAGCGCAACACCGAGGCTGCCAGCTGTGGCACCATCTTGTCTCATATGTGACATACGCATACACTCCTGGTTAAGGTTAGGGAAACATGGTAGACACTAAAAGAGTGCACAGTGACGTGAATCATTGCCACTGACATTTAATCAGATCCACAATCTTTCACTTTTGTTGCCTAAACCTAAACCACAAACATTGTGCAGGATGCCAACCCTGGTGTCTGCTGCCTTCACCATCCACCTTCCCTTCCATTTGCCTGCCGTACGACACTATATCACTTCTTTAGTGGAAAGACACTGCCACTAAACATCATGTTTCTCTCAAAACTTATTTGGCAAATGAAGAAATGTCATATCTTGGAGACAGGGGAGGGGTAGGACATGGTGTTTTCATACTTCTTGTGTGTACTCATCATTCATCCATCTGGCTCCACAGGTGTTGTTTATGAAATGAATTTGTTTCGCAATCTGCACGTGATTGTGAGCAGACTGCACACTATCTCTGGCCAGTGTGACAGTAAGAAGGGGGAGTGCATGGCACACTCTCTGGTTTGACTATTTCAGGAGTTTACAGTGATTTCTCTTTAAAGAGATACTGCACACTTCAACATGGATGAAACACATCAATGCTGGTGTTGACATTTCTTACCAAATGTAAAAAATCGGCGTTTCATGGGCTGTGTCAAGATGGGTCATTTTGGCAGCAGAGAGAGGACCCAAAATGCAGACAGGCTAGGAGGCTGAATAGTCCAAAGGTTTATTTTAACGTCAAGACAAACTTACAAAAGTGAGAACTGACTTACAGGGGAACACCAGGAACACGACACGAGGAGACCACAAGGAACAGCAACATCAATGACTCGACAATGAACAAAAAGGAGAGGACCGGTACATATAGGGGAAGAGACAACGAGGGAAACAGACACAGGTGAGTCATGAGACACAGGTGAAAACAAACACTGGAGGGAAACCAAAGACAGGAAATAAAGGGCACACAGGGACACAAGAACAGTAATTTAAAAAAAAAACAGGAAACAGACAAAACACACAGAGTCCTAGGGATCATGACAGTACCCCCCCTTAAGGGACGGATCCCAGACGTCCGTCAGGGAGCACCAACTCGGGTGGGTGGAGGGGGTCCCGGAGGAGGGACCCAGAAAAAAACCAGACCCAGGGCTGGACAGGAACCCTCGGGCGGACGGCCTGGAGGGCAACCAGAACCACTCCGGAGGCCGGGCAGGAGGCCGGCTGCGATGAGGAAGGAGGCCGGCGAGGAAGAGGCCGGCGACGACGGGGAAGGAGCCGCTCAGGAGGCTCACAGCTAGGCTGCTGGGGCACCGGCGACTGCCGAGGCTCACAGCTAGGCTGCTGGGGCACCGGCGACTGCCGAGGCTGACAGCTAGGCTGCTGGGGCACCTGTAACAGCAGCTGGACCGGCATTGGAGCAGGAAGCAGCGGCTGCAGCCCGGCGGGTACTGGCGCAGGAACAGGTACTGGAGACTGCAGCGGCAACTGGTCCGGAACGGGTACTGGAGGCTGCGGCGGCGACGACAGCTCGGCAGGCACAGGAGGCTGAGGCTCGGCGGCGGCAGCCGGACGGACACTGGAGCAGGAGGCTGTGGCGGCAGCAGCCGGACGGAACCGGCGCTGGAGACTGCGGCTGCAGCCGGAACTGGGCCGGAACCGGCGCTGGAGGCTGAACTGATGTAGGCCAGACTGCCAATTCGGGAACAGGAACTGAGGCTGGATGGGCCGCCGACTGGAAACAAGGACCAGCAGTCGGCCAGCCCGCCAACCGGGAATCAGGAACAGGGGCAGGGCGGTCTGCAGTTCTGGGCAGCGGAGACTCTGGGGCGCTGAGCAGCGGAGGTGAGGCAGGCTGAGAAGCAGGCTGATCCGGGCCGTCGAAAAATCCAGCGACCCATTCAGGAACTGACTTCCTCAGCCAAGGCTGAGTGGCCAGCTTCCAGCATCCCTCTGACATAATTGCCTCACGGGATTCTTTATTAGGTGCCCTCCTCCAGTCGGTTCGGAGGCACATGAGATCTATAGTCAGTGTGTTTAGCTCTTTCGACCCATTGTCTGCTGGGTCCGGGTATGGTCGAGTCATTCTGTCAAGATGGGCCATTTTGGCAGCAGGGAGAGGACCCAAAATGCAGACAGGCTAGGAGGCTGAATAGTCCAAAGGTTTATTTTAACGTCAAGACAAACTTACAAAAGCAAGAACTGACTCACAGGGGAACACCAGGAACGCGACACCAGGAACGCGACACCAGGAGGCCACGAGAAACACCAGGAACGGCAACATCAATGACTCAACAAAGAACAAAAGGAGAGGACCAGTTCATTTTGATACTGATAAACTCACACAAACAAACACATAAACAACAGGCTGGAGGAACACAGTGATTTAAACACTGCCTGTTTGTAGTTAAATGACAAATTAATGGGAGCTGTAGAATAAAATATTATCTGGCAACACATTCCCAATGGCATTTATTGTTGGTAGCCATCGCAAACAAACATACAAACACACACACACACACACACACACACACACGCCTGAGGGCAGGCAGCTGCAGTGCTGGAAAATAACAGTTTACTAAGAGTTTGAACTATGTTAGATCCCCGTGTTTCTCTGTGTCTGCTGCCCTGGGACAGCTGAGGCTGGGAGGCCATGGTACAGAGACGGAGAGAGGGAGAGAGAAGGTGAAAGAGATTAGAGCAAGACAGAGAGGGAAACTGAGTAAAAAAAGAAACATGAGGGACGGGACACAGAGACAATCAGCACGGGACAGAAAGAAAGGCCAACTGAAGAAACTGCTCTGAACTTGGTATCAGGAGAAATCAATAAAGCCTTAACGGAACACACCAAGTTCTTGGGAAGTGTTCCCATTGGATAAATTACCCATGAAGTCAGTGGTTCCCAACCGGTTTAGCCTAAGTACACATCCAGAAATGAAAACAAAAATAAAAGGCTTAAAACCCAATGAAGCTGAAAGTATTAAATGCATTGCAACAGCAGTAAGAACTTATTCCAGCTTCCTAAACACACTTTCTTTACAGCATAACAGTTAATACGTGGAAGTCTGTTTTGCGAAAACATGTTCCAGCTGCATTTTTCAGTCATACATCTCGCACACGTCTGACAAAACAGACACACTTCAGTTTGAATCAATGTCTACACAGGTCATGGAACAGCTCCCATTTCACTGCAAGCTGAAGCATAGTTTCTCTTTAGGTCTATATTCTCATGACTTATGAGTGTAGAGAAACTACATTGATTTTGTTTTGGACAGGTTCAGCGTGTTAGCATGCTAACATTTGCTAATTAGCAGTAAACAGAAAGTGCAGCTGAGGCTGATGGGGATTAGTTGTGCAGGTATTTGGTCATGAACCAACATATTTCACTCAAAACCACATAAAATAGTGTTATTGCAGCTAATTTAAAAGGCTATAAAATAGACTATACATATATAAACCAAACGTTCATTTTTTCTTTTTTAAATTCTTAATTGGAACAAATGATATGAAGACATATTATTTGTAAATTCAGTGCAAAATAAGTGGTTACTACATACATACATACATCAGTCCTCATGACTCAGCTGTTGGCTGCTGCTTTCAAATGTGTTTCATAGAAGCTCCTCTTTCAGCTGCTTTCTTTCTGCCTGTGTTGCATCTTATTACAGACCACTGTCACTGCAAACTGTGTGCAACACCCCAAAATGATGCTCCATTTGTAAAGCTTCATTAACCTTAGCACAGTCAACAAGTAGTTTTTTATGATGTATGGCAATTAAGATATCCAATGCAACCAGTAATAAACCCTTTCCATAGTATGTTACATATGATCACTGAACATTTCTCCAACTCTTAATGCGCACCACCAATGTGAACAACTGTTCTACCAGTTAGAACTCTGACAAACCAAACCAAATTAAACTTATTCATAGGCATATATACATACCTGCCGTAAGTGCTGAATAATAACCTACATTGTGACACTGCCTTCATTCTTCTAGCCACATCTGCAAAAAATGGCCCCAAAAATGGCCACAAGCTTGGATGAGGTTGATGCAGCTGCACAGGTTGCTGTAAGCTGACTTACAGAAATAACAACTTTAAAATCAACATTTTGTAAAAAAAACAAAAAAAAAAAACTGCCACAGGTCATTAGAAAAATAATATCTTATAGACACTTCAGTATATATGTTCTGTATATGACTCTGTTGTTCTCATGTGAACAAAAGTACCATTCCATTTTAGCACTAAATGTTATGTTGACCTTTGTTTCCCCAAGAACAGTTCTCTGTGATTTTCACTATTCGCTATATTCAAACCAAAACCCTGCTCTATCATTTCACAAAAAACTGAGATGACAAAGTCTTGGTAACATCACAGGTGTAGTAGTTGTTAGGTTGTTTGCACTCACTCATTAACTAAAAGGTCCCTGCCACAGCAAGGGGAACTGTAAAATTGGGAATTGTAAAAGGGAATGTTGTTTCCCTTTCAGGACTCTTTACTTTATTGGTTAATAGCCTGGGTATTTATCTCTTGTGTGGGAGTCATTAATTTAACTTCATACACTTCGTTTGAATAGTTTTACAGCTTATTTGCTTTAATTGATTGCACTTAGCTCAGCTTAGTCAAGCTTGCCAACTGACACACACACGTGTGCTGTGCTGTGATAATACACTACCAAATGAGATCAATGGATTCAGGTTAAACACACACACACACACATATACATACATATTTGTGTGTGCATGTACCCATAGAAGTGTGTGTGTGTGTGTGTGTGTGTGTGTGTGTGCACATCCTTTACACACACTCTTTTCCAGTTTTGTATTGTGCCTGCCATTTAAAAGTGCAGTGAGTAAACTATGTGTGGCTCTGGATGTGAGCTGTGAGAATTGAGACTTTTTATGCTGTAATGTGACACAACCCCCCCAGAGAGAAGATAGCTTTGGCACACACACACACAATTTAAATGCAGGCAGAATGCTGTTTCACATGAGAAGTCAGACTCTCTGAGGAGGAAGATTGGGGATGCTCTGTCACGCATCACACACACACACCCACACACTCACACACACAGGTGTCCATCTGAAATACATTTATCACTGTAGTAGAGCATTAGGGTCTTGCCCAGGACCCACATTTTGAAAGGCGGTGATTCAAACCCTGGTCCCCCTATTGGTCTCATGTACGGCAGTCTGTTTAGCAGCTAAGCTCCCCACGTGTCATGATTATTATCAAAGAGATCCTTTTATTGTGTTGTGCAACACATTAATGAGGACATCGTCTCAGTATTGTCTGCCTTTTTGTGTTGCAAGAGCAAGATATCAACAACATGCAAAGAGCTAATGCGCTAAATGACATATGGAAACACCTTTGCCAAATAAGTTCTGACGTAGCAAACATTTAAGTCACATGACTGACATGAAAGTTCAAACTTGCCCAATAGAAACAAATTAGTCTCTTCCAGAGCTTTGAGGTCTTTAGAGCAGGTCGGGGGACTTTACCAACTAAAGGGAAGTAAAAGGATATATGGTTATATGGCAGGAAGGGAATGGAAAAAGGCGGTGCTTATCTTGATGGCATGTTGGAGGGTAGAGTTCCATCAAACTCTAAATAAACGTGTGTTGTCTGACTAAAAACTCCAATCATAGCTTCATATTTTCATCACTTCATCCATGCCTTGCAATTTATAAAACTGATCTAATTTACCAGCATAAAAATATCAAAAATGTCTAAATGTAGATTTAGACAGACTAGATTAGAATTAACATGTTAACTGCTGGCTAACTTTAACATAACATTTTTTTTTTTTTTGCTGAATTCTCATAATGACAGATTTGCTGTTAGGTTTGCACCTAGCTGTCGGTTGGGCCCACCAATATGTAAAGTGGTCAGTTTTAATGGACTGGGACAGTGTGCCACAGGTATAGGACCCAGATGCAGACAGGCGAGGCGGACAGGCTTATTTCAGCAATTTATTGAAAATAGAAGGCTTACAGGCAGCTATAGGTAGGCAGGTAAGCAGGTACGGGTATGGGCATGGGTACGGGGTCAAATTCCAGTTCTGGCAAAGGTACTAGGTACATGGCAACTTTGATGGTCTGGCAGGGACAATATATGAACTGAGAGGCTGATGAGAGAATATGATGTAGACTTAAAATGTCTGCATTGTTTGTATAGACAGTGAGGCATTGAACAGTCTGACTGCTGAAGGCAGGAAGGACCTCCTGTAGCGCTCCTTACGGTGATCAAGCGAGCACTGAAGGTGGTCTGCAGGTCCAGCACCATGTTGTGGAGTGGATGTGCAGCATTGTCCATCATAGCCCACAGTTTGGCCAGTGTCCTTGCTGCTGCCACCTCCTCCACGGTGCTGAGGTTCACACCCAGCACAGAGCCAGCCTTCCTGATCAGTTTGTTCAGTCTGTTGACTTCCCCTCCTTTAATCCCAGCACCCTAGCACACCACGGCATAGAAGAGGGCACTGGCGACAACAGACTGGTAAAACATGTGCAGCAGTGAGCTGCACACATCAAAGCACCTGAGCCGCCTGAGAAAGTAGAGCCTACTCTGACTCTTCTTGTACAGGGCCATGGTGTTACCAGCCCACTCCAGCCTGTTGTCAAGGTGGACCCCCAGGTATTTGTAGGATCTGACTGTCTCCACATCTGTTCCACTGATGGAGACGAGAGACCATTGAACCTTACTCCTCCTCGACCATCTCCTTTGTCTTTGTGATGTTCAGCAGCAGGTTGTTACTTCCACACCACCGTACAAAGTCCTCCACCACGCCCCTGTACTCCCCCTCCTGGCCGTCCCTGATGCACCCCACAATAGCTGTGTTATCCGAGAACTTCTGCAGATGACAGGAGTCCGAGTTGTACCTGAAGTCAGAGGTGTACAGGGTGAAGAGGAAGGGGGATAACACAGTCCCTTGTGGAGCTCCCGTGCTGCACTTCACCAGATCTGACACACAAACGCACAAACTGTGGTCTACCGGTCAAGTAGTCCACCACCCAGGAGACCAGAGAGGCATCAACCTCCATTCTCCTCATCTTCTCACCCAGCAGCTGGGGCTGGATGGTGTTGAAGGCACTTGAGAAGTCAAAAAAACATGACTGACAGCGCTCCCAGCCACCTCCAGGTGAGAGTAGGCCCTCTGGAGCATGTAGATGACAGCGTCATCCACTCCAATAAGGGGCTGGTAGGCGAATTGCAGGGGGTCTACAAAGGTGCTGACCTGGGGCCTGAGGTGTGACAGCACAAGTCTCTCCAGGGTCTTCATGACATGGGATGTTAGCGCCACTGGTCTGAAGTCATTAAGACATGTAGGGTGCCCCTTCTTGGGCACCGAGACCAGGCATGATGTCTTCCACAGCACAGGGACCCTTCCAAGACGCAGGCTCATGTTGAAGAGGTGCTGTAGAAAACCACATAGCTGGGCAGCGCAGCTCCTCAGCACCCTAGAGCTCAGACCATCAGGGCCCGGGGCCTTGCCCCTGTGCAGCTTCTCCAGCTCCCTCTTCACCTGGGCAGAGGTGAAAGACAGTGGTGGTGGAAGGTTGGGGGGTGATTCCAGGTGTGGTATTGTTGGGTCCTTGACCAAGTGGGGAGGCAGAGCAGGTGTTGATTGTCCATTCATCGAGAGGGGAGGAATTGATGGGTCGTTGATTATGAGGGGAGTTGTTGATGAGTCTGTTATTGTAGAGCAAGATGGGACATTCACTATGGGGGGATGTGTTGATGAGTCTGTTATTGTTGAAGAAGATTGAGGGGGGGAGGAGGTGACCAGATTGTGGGGAGAAACCTATTGAAGAACGTGACAGGCTGCCCTCCAACGGTCCATCAGTAGACTGTTTGAAGCCTGTTATGGTCTTCATGCCCTGCCACACATCCTTCACATTGTTCCTCCTTAACTGGTCCTCAATCTTTGACTTGTATGCCCTCTTTCCATTCCTGATGGCCACCTTCAGCTCCTTCTGGACCCTCTTTGTCCTGTCCCTATCACCGTCCCTGAAGGCCCTCTTCTTCTCGTTAAGCAGGACCTTCAGATCACTGTTAATCCAGGGCTTGTTGTTTGGATAACATCTCACCTGTTTTGTGGGCAAGATGTTGTCCTCACAGAACTTGATGTAGTCAGTGAAGCACACAGTGAACCTTCGATCATCACCATAGGCATCACTGATGAAACTCCAGTCTGTAGTTCCAAGACAGTCCTGCAGGGTTTCATTGGCTGCCTGTGACCATTTCTTCATTGATCTAGTGGTCGCAGGTAGCCGCTGAACCTTTGGCTGGTAGAGGGGTGAGAGAAGCACCAGATTGTGGTCCGATCTGCCAAGTGGCGGGAGGGCAGAAGAACAGTATGCATCCTTAGTATTAGCATACAGTAAGTCCAAAGTCTTATTCTCCCTGGTTGTGCACTTGACAAATTGCTTGAAAGTGGGGAGGGATGAAGAGAGAGAGGCATGGTTGAAGTCTCCCGAGATTGCAATGAAAGTATCCGGGTTCTTTGTTTGTAGCCAGGCAATCAGCGAGTGAATAACATCGCACGCCGTCGTCGCGTCCGCTGACGGAGGAATGTAAACTGCCACAAAAATAACGACAGTAAACTCCCTCGGAAGATAGTAGGGACGCAGGCTAACGGCCAACATTTCGATGTCGCGGCTACAGAAACGGTCCTTAACAGTAATGTGCCCTGAGTGGCACCATTTGCTGTTGACGAGCAGCGCAAGCCCTCCACCTCTCCGCTTACCGCTAGCTCTTTCATCTCTGTCGGCCCGTATCGTCTTGAAGCCCACAATGCTAGCGTTGGAATCCGGGATTTGGTCGTGCAGCCACGTCTCCGAAAAACACATGATACTGCACTCCCGAAAAGTTCGCTGACACCTAGCCAGAGCTTCAAGCTCTTCCATCTTATTGGCAAGTGATCTTATATTGCCCATAATAACGGAGGGGAGAGCAGGTCTAAAGCTCTTCCTCTTGGCACGAAGCTTCGCCCCAGCGCCCCTGCATCCACAGCATTTTCTCCGCAGCTCCACCGGTATGTTGGCTCTCTCCCCGGCGTGAAGCGTGAAGCGATGACTCGCTAGGTCTATCAGCTGTTGCCGGCTGTAAACAATGGTAGTCCTTGTTTGTTCCCGGTACATGGTCCGAGTTATAAACTGACACTAAGGACGCGAAAACAAAACAAATAACACACCTAGACACTAGCTAAGCATTAAACATTAAATTAAACATTAACCAGTCTAAAAAGCCGTAAGGCAAGTACAAATATCCGCGTAAAACCGCGAAAAGTAAACAATCCTGGACAGGAGATCAGGAGCTGCTGCAATGGCTGCTACCTCTTGGAGCGCCAGACACGCCAATAGCGCCAGACACACTCCAAGTAAATATGAAATATGATTATCATGTTATCATGACAGTACTTAAATCTGGTGTGTTCATTTGGCCATTTATACAGCCATTGTCTCTCTTAAGTGAAGTCGCTTTTCATTTCTTTATTCATAAAAAAAAAGAAAATGATGTAAAGTTTTTAATCCTAAATCTTGTTGATTTGTGTCATCTTTGGAGTGCTATAGTGATTTTACCTTTTCAGAATCAGATCAGAATCAGCTTTACTGGCCATATATGTGTACACATACAAGGAATTTGACTCCAGTTTATTATTCCTGAAACATTTTCTCCATTATACTAATGGTAGTCATAGATGCAAAGCAGCACTCACACAGCACCAACATCCAGTGGTTGTATAAGACTAACCAGTCTTATGACTAATTAATAATGGAATTAAGTTTTTATTGAGTGTACTCTGCATGACATTTACTTCTCTGTTATTGGAATTTGACATGGTAAAGAAATGTTGTTCTCTGTACCTGTGTTTGCTGGAGGGCTTTGCAGCTGGTTGATGTCACAGTCAGGTCATCTGGATTGTGTTTGTAGTGAACCTTCAGCCCAGAGAAGCAAGTGACACATCAGAACATCTTAAAAACAAACTTTTACCAAAAGAGGTTTTAGGATGGTGAAGGTGATGGAGCATGTGGTGGTGGTGGTGATGGATCTGGTGTCAACTTCAAAACATAACCTGTGATGGTGGTGTAGAGGAGACTGCAGCATGTTTACTGGTTCCTTGTTTTATTCTGTCTTCAGATGGAAGAAATTAAGTTCATTAGGTTTTCAACAAACCTGCATTATTATATTTTCCATTTATTTTTATGGTTGCCATCTCTTTAGTCACACACACTAAATAAACACACCAAACATAACACCATAATACCGTGAGGAGGCTAAAGCTCACAGTACAAATGTCTGTCCCTTCTGCTGTGTCTCCTCAGGAATCGCTGTGATCTGAACGGTGAGGATCTGAATCGTCAGTGGTGTAAACCAGACCCCGTCCTCAGTCCAACCATCTACCACACCAAGGGCTTCCTATACTACCTCAACAGTATAGGACGAACTCCTCTGGTGAGATACACATGCTCTTCTATATCCTAAACTTGTTAGCTTGATGTTTTTGGAACATTAATAAGTGACTAAAAGTCAGATGCAGTCCTTTTCTTTCTTTCCATCTAATTCTAATCCAAGCATATCCCAGAAATCACTCTGTTGTTTCCTGATTTTTTTTAATCACTAAATGAATGAGATTCCAGGTGCAACATTTAGAGTAGGTTTCCAAATCAATGGGCATCTAATTACCAGCTAATTTAATGCCTTATTATTTCAGTTTTCCCTCACAATACTTGCAGCGCATTGTTGAGCCAAACACAAAGCTGAAAGGTGTGTGAATGTGTGCTGTGTGAGCACGTGCGTGTATTTGTAAGTGTGTGTTTGCACGTGTCTTGCTGAAACTGAAATGTAATGTAATGAGGCTTTAATGAGAAAGACCTATAATGAATTGACCTTGATTGGCTTACTTAATTGTTCCAAATTAGAGTGGTGAGGTTGTTTTTCAGGCTAATTTACGTAATTAGCTGCCAAATGTTGCTGTAGACGGACATACAGTGATAAGCATGTACACTTTAAGAAGGACTTGTTAACCTTTTCTCAACCAGGACAAATAACATGGTGCTCAGAACTGCGCGGCTTCAAGCATACTGTCTGCCAAAAAGTATGCCACAGTACAGTACAACAGCAATAGTGGTGTGTCCAACGCTTAGAATGATCTATGTGTATATTTTCCTGACAAGAACCTCTTGCGGCTGTGTGAAGGAGGAGATCCAGGTGGATGGATGGATGTTTCTTTTTATCATGACCATGATCTTTCCCTAACCTTAAAGGAAAACTATGGTTTATTACAACTTGAGTTTTATTATTGTGGCTCAGGCCGTCGGTTCTATCAGCGATAATAATATTGGACATACCAAAAGAATTGCTTAGAACTGGGAACGTCAAAACAGGACAAGAATCACAAACAGTCAGATGATCAGGTAAGAAACAAAGTTTTGTTTTGTTAAATGCAATGTCACACTGAAGCAGGATATTCCTCAGTTTTAGTTCCTTTTCAGCATTTCAGTTAAAAAATCCACAATCCTACCGCAACAGCAGTATTTTGCCGAACCGTATGCAGGTGATCCAGTCACTGGGATGTCTTTTCAGTCCTTGTAATGTTAGGTACATGTTCCTTGGGTGAGGCTCGCCATCTGGTGTCCTGTGCATACTGTCTACCACTGCTACACACACCGATGAAGTCCCACTCCTCCACGTCCAATCTTTTGACAAACTCTCCCTGGGGGAAAAAACCTGGCTTGTACGACAGGCCATACAGAAAATAAAGTATTTTTTTCAGCAATCCTTGTAAAACTTCCCAGTTTAACAAAATAAATATACTGTTTTACTCCACAAAACAAGGGAACTTAAATTGGTGGTGGCCGGGAATTTTTTCTTCTGCCGTTGACTCTTTAACATTACACACTCTGTAAACACAAACTAAACCCACATTAAAGGAGAGGTCCAGTTCAATTAAAATAAAAGGATTTTTTCCGCACCCATTTTGCGTCAAATCCCACCCTACTGTGCTGTGATTGGCTGGCTTGTTACTTCGTTGTGATTGTTTTTTTCTGTTTAATTTTTTATATATCTCATTCTGAGCTGCATTGCTGGACTGAAGGTCATAATATATCTACATTTCACCTTATATTATACTTTATATCCCATACTATATTATACTATATCATGATATGTATGTATGTACAATATATATATATATATATATATATATATATATATATATATATATATATATATATATATACACTGTTTATTGCATCATTCACTATATCATATTTCGATATTATTAATACAGACAAGTATAATTACGTAATCATGTTATATAATATTCTGGTGTACACTGTTATAGCTGACGGTATCATATTACTTATTTTATTCTATTCTAATTTTTATTTGACATACTTATCATTTATCTATTTTAGGTTCTCTATTTATCTATACTTATATCTGTCTTTGTGCTGCTGTAATGCCCAAATTTCCCCTCTGGGGGATCAATAAAAGACTATCTTATCTTATCTTACATAATCAACCTTAAACTCACCTCAGGTTAGCTGAGGTAACAAAGTTTATGTGATGTAACACAGTTTGGATCAAATAAGGCTGTTCAGCTCATCGGCAGTTTCAGTCACAAAATCTTTAACTTCATCAGGTTTTGAGTTCCACATTCAAAGATTCAAAGATTTTATTACAGCTAGTCTTTTCCCCAGAGCATGTGTTCCAGGTGTCATTTTCCACCTCACTGAATAAGTCCAGTCTAAATTTCCTCTTAGATCATACACCTGGGGAGTCTGTTTGAGATGCTTCTCAAATTTCAGAATTGCTCTTAAAATCTGTATTATTGGTTTCATTTGGTTGGAGCATTTTTGTGGATGTTTAATGCAGCCCTACAAAGCTCTGTTTGTCTCCCTGTGTGTGTCTTCCAGGTTTTCTGTGACTACCACGGCCACTCTAGAAAGAAGAATGTGTTTCTGTATGGCTGCAGTGTTAAGGAGACTCTCTGGCAGTCTGGCTCTACTGTTGACACTGTAGGATTGAAAGAGGACCCTGGATATAGGGTAAGACACACATTGACAACACACACACACACACACACACACACACACACACACACACACACACACACAGAGCCAAGCCAGCCATAGAGGGTCCAGTTTAAAATGTTGTGTGGTCCTCTCGTCATGTCCCAGTGGTGGACTTGCAACAGTTGCAGTTAAAGCTCTGAAACCATAGAAACCACTGAACAAATGTCTGCTGGTGTTTCTGCTGTGGGCTGTCAATGTCTCTCTCTCTCTTACTTACCCCCCTCCCCATCTATCTATCTATCTCTTTCTTTCTCTAGACCATTCCAAAGACCTTGGATCGTATCGCACCAGCCTTTTCTTTCAACAGCTGCAACTATTTGGTAATAATAATAATGATAATGATACTTTTCATTATTACGCATTTGTCTAAATTATTGTCTTTGACCATCATCATATCTTTGTTAACATTATATGGATTGTCATTATTATGCTCCTCCTCACACCCTACATCATACTCATCATCATTGTTATCACCACTATCTGTCTTATCACCACCATCACCATCACCACTATAATATTTAGTGTTTTCAATAGTATTGTTATTATGTGGGCTTAATTCGTTTTTTGCCTGTATTTTTAATGTGTTTACAGTAAAGTCACAAAAGAAATAATGTGATATTAAAACCAAATCCTATTTAAGCTTGATTTCTGATTTGAACTTGTCAGGTGGAGAAGTCTCGCTCTGCCACAGCCAGGGTGGTTGTCTGGAGGGAAATGGGCGTGCTGAGAAGTTACACCATGGAGAGTACTTACAATGGTTGCGACCAGGGAATATACAAGGTGTGTGTGTGGAATAGGCCCAAAGACACTTTATGCAGTCCACTGGTAGCTAAAGGAGGCTGTTATATCCTCTGCAGTAAAGCAGTGATACATGTGATAACACTGTAGCTGTGTGTGTTCACTCCAGTCTAAACTGAATCTCCTGTTTGAGCTGGTCTACACAGCCGGGTTGGGTGTGTGGACCTTACTTGGTGTGTTAGGAATGCTCTGCCCACAGTACAGTAGCACCCGTGACAGACACATTTTTGACAAATCTCTTCCCCGCAGACAGGACGCACAGTCTCTATAATATTATACTGTTATCATATGAGAAAAATATAATCAAATCTATCTAAAAGAGGACACATATGTTACTATATCATATGATAAATGATTAATAAGACAAGGCTACAGACACTTCTGTGGGTCACACACAGAACATCATTGTGTTGATTGAAGTCTCTCTCTCTCTCTCTCTCTCTCTCTCTCTCTCTCTCTCTCTCTCTCTCTCACTCTCTCTCTCTCTCTCTCTCTCTCTCAGTGTAATTAAGTCCCAGGCTGATCACTCAGCTTCAAGTCACCAGTTCTAACCTGTACTTACAGAGCACATTAAACCAGAGCTATAAAGAGCCTTCAGCACTGTAAGTGTAAGTGCAAAAAGCACAGAATAATTACAGCCCAGCTGTAAGTATGAGGATAGTTATGAGTGAAAAAGAGCAAAACGGATGAGGAAAATGCAATATGTCAGGCTTACAGTGAATGATGCCTTTCAACATTTAGAGAAACATCAAAATCAACAACATTTGAACCAGACAGCATCCATATACTGAGTTGCATTGTTGTCACATTCTGGTTTCACCAGCAGGGACTCATCCTCTTCACATTTATGACAGATGTGTTGAGACAGCTTGGGATTGACTTCAAACTTATGAATGATTGCTCAGAAAGCTGCGGGGGGGTTGTTTCTCATGCTTACTTGATAAACATGAGAGGCAGACCTCATGTGGAGTCCAGATGTAAAAGATAATTCTGGTTCCATGAAACTTGGGTCTTGTTGTAAACATCCATCACAGTTTACAGACCCACTTCCTGCTTCAACTTTGACCGTAATGTAGTCTTCCTGTTCAGTGAGGGATTATTAGTGACATGTCAGGTGCATCACTCTCACTTTGTCCTCCATATATAGTGGTCTGGATAAAAACTGTTGGTTTGTTTCCAACCAGTCTGGCTGTTTGTGTTTTTGGACCAGTTTGACTTAGTCATAGCGATGTCACCATGCTTCCAGATCCAAGCAACTGACTTGGTGAGTACAGTGTTGTCATAAAAGACTCAAGTAGTAATAGACCAGAATTTCCCTTTAATAACTATGGCCTCAAATCTTGAATGGTATGAAGTTGAGAGGCTTACATGATAAGTGCAATAATATACTCATTTCTCTGGATCATTTTACTTCCAATGAGCAGTTGTTGGATGATTTAATCTAGTTTTACTTTGAAACTGTGATTAAATAATTGTGTGTACTTGTCAGTACTTACTCCCACTAATATATATGCACATCCATTTGATGTATTGTCTATACTGTATATCAGTAGTTAAAGATAGGTCAGAGCCCCAGATGTTGTGGATTTTTAAAATTGTTTTTACATGGTCACTCAAATTTAAAACACTTCCCAATATATGGAAATGACATTATTGTCCCAGTAGCTAAAATTAGTTAGAGTTTAGAGCAGAAGAGTTTAGAGCAGATGTTCTCACCTCCTTTGTAATAAAAAGTTTTAAGAAACTGGCCGATTCTATTTGCTATTAAAGAAAACCAGACATCCCCTCTTTATCTTTTATGGACTGCCCGATCTGTGTTAACTGTTCCTGTTGGTTCCATTTCTCTCCTTTCTGTATCAAAACCAGCATGTTTCCACATTCCACAAACCACATTCTTCCCGTATGGTCAATTAAACATATCAATTAGTGTACATTAGACTTTGCATTGCAAGTCAGTTCCTCTGTTCCTTTGTTTCATGGGTTCACAGTGCTGTGTGCTGTGAACGTCCAGGCCACATTTTGGAATGTAGGCCTGTCGAAAACTTAACTTTCCATTAGTGTCTTCCTTGAGGGCTTGCAGGGACCCAGAGGTCATGTGAACAGCAACATCAAGAAAGGTTCATTCTTCCACACTTCTCAATGAAAGAGGTGAAACCGTTCATCATCATCACACTACACAGTCATTTCCCAAAATTAATTATTAATCAGCAGACCTTTTGAAGAAAATTAAAAACTGAAAAATGCTGATTTTTGGCCAAAAAGCTCTATCTTGGTCTCGACTGACCCCACAACCTTGTCCCACTCAGTCCACTCTCAGTCACTGAACTCTGTAGCTCCTTCAAAGTGACTGTTGGATTGTTGGTGGCTTCCTTCATAAGTCTCCTTCTTGCTCGAATGCTGAGGGACAGCCTTGTCTAGGCAGTGCCTGCCTGGTTGGTATGATGCAGCTTCCATTTCCTCACTATTGATCCAACAGTGCCCACTGAGATATCCAAACACTTTTTGTAGCCTTTTCCTAATTTGTGCTTATCTAGTACTTTATCTTTAACTTCATGTTAGTCATGCTAACATGGAAAGTTGAAATTAACAAGTTGTCTTTTTTTTCCCAAAACAAAAAATTCTTATTTGCTTTAACCTTTTCATAAGACATCATTGATTTTTATTTTTATCAATATCAAGATTATTGATTAGTGCCGAGTCTTTTTTATAGATAGAGGGGCAAACCTATGCCATATGTCTTGAGATATTGATTAGTTCAAATAGTTTTTAACTGGTTTCAACTTTGAAACTTTTACTCCAAGCACAGTCACTGTGATGGTCAGTGGGACTTTGAGCTTATTGAATTTTTCACAATCGATTGTTCTCTCATCCTGTCACTCTGTCTGTTACAATGGCAAGATGATCTTAATTTAGTAAGCACTTATGTAATAATCAAATATTTCAAAATAATTAATCAGATTAAGTGAGAAGATTTTCAGTGTGTATAATTTTTGAAGTATGTTCAGGGCAGTGCTTGAAGTGGAAAAGTGCCAGTACACCCCTTATTCACATGTTGCAGTTTGTATCGGCCAGTATCAGCAAATGATTATTACATTCTGAATTTCTACAGTGAATAAAATATACTAGGACATAGTGCTGATGTTGACAACATAAATGTATTAAACCAAAGGGACACTCATTTCAATTATTAGAGTAAAACATAATTGACTATGTACACTAGCTTTAGTGTGTGGTGAAATGACATCATCAGACCGGGATGCCCTTAGTTCCTTGTATTCCCAGTGAAACCCCTTAATGTAACGTTACTTATACTAGCCACCAACAGAGCAAATCAGGCAGGCGAGAACGGGAACAGGTGAGCATCACGTTGTGCCTCCTGGGTAATGCACTTTATTTAGGGCCATTATGAATTGTCCAGAGAACCCGATATGGAGAGGGCATAAAAGAGTACCTGCAGTTTGTGAGAAGTGCCTGTGCGTAAGGAAAAGTCACGATACACCAAAGAGTAAAATGTAGAAGTGCCGGTACTGCATACTGGTGAGTACCGGCAGACGTCAGCACTGGTTGGTGGAAAAAAGTAAAAAGTAGAAAAACAACTACACTATTGCAACATCTCCCCACAGGCATGAGACCCCGTATGGACTGCAACATTTCTGCTTGGGTGTGTTTGTTGTTATGTCTCTCAAACCTCAAAACCAACAAGTCTACAGTATGATTAAATAAAGGATTACTGAAAATTAGAATAATCATGAGGATTAGGTGAAAAACACATTACACTTATCCTTCATATGACATGACAATAAAGTAATGTTTATGTAGGAGCTCATTGCCATAGACAGATGAGGACAGTAGCCAGAATGATGTGTGTGTATGCCCTCCTGTGCCCTCATCAAAGCTGAGGAAACGCAGGGAAAGAAGGATAAAAAGAAAGTAAAATCCTCCCAGCTCATAAATGTTTCAGTGTTTTTGTCTCTCGCAGCTTGTGCTTGGTACAGTAACATTAATGTTTACATTACTGACCATGGCATGTTCTGTACAAGTCAACACTGTGGCCTCACAATGCACAGAAATCATCCATTCATTTGAAAGAAATGTAGTGAATTCTGTGTTTATTTACTCTGTAGGACACCCATCTACAAGCTTGCAGTGCTTTTAAGTTGCTTTGATTTATCCCAAATGTCCATAGTTACATTAAGGAAAAAGATGCTCCTTAGATGCAAAACTAAAATCTAAACCCTGCTATCAGCTCCTAGAGGCTGCAATGTTCATTACACCCCACACTATGAAAGGGTTGGACCCAGTGAACAACATGCTAATGACTTGCATAGCTGTTCTCAAAACCTTACCAGCTATGAAGCTAAAGATGTAGACCCTCACTCCACAACAGTTTAGAAAGACTCCCTCCTCTGCAGAGGATGTGCCACCACAGACATGCAATATCCTTCAGGCATGTGCTACAGGCCTCTCCACACTGACTTGTTTTTCATTTTTTCATTTTATTCAGATAAATAACAATGTCTGTATAGATTTGATGGAGCTCAGGACTCATGCTGTGGACAGCTGTGTTACTCCAGATGATTTTACTGTAAAACTTGGAATGTGTGAGTAAAGGCTTTCCAGTCTGATGTTTCTAAAAACACAGAACATTATTTACAATTAGATCCTGACCGACTGTGTCGCTGTGTTGGGAAATCTGAATAATTAATGAAGTTACTACTTCCTGTGTGTAACTTACACACAGCTCCTCTCTCAAATCAGGCTGTAGATGAAACGCATGTATCATTCCTGCTGCTCTATAATGAAATAGGTGTTTAATCAACTGCATGGAAAAGATCAGACATTCCTGGTTGTTGTGGGAAAATCATCAAACAGAACATCAGTTTCTATTGAACTCCTGTTCACTGTACACTAAGAATCTTCCTCAATCACACTAAGAATTGTATTTGATGCACATACCAATCTGAAAAACAAGTGTAGCAAACAGAAAAAGGAAAAATGGAACATACATGAAAGGTGTTTATTGATTTTGGTGAGTTCTGTGTACATGCTCTTCTGCCAACTAAAGCCACGAAAACTGCCTGTGGTCGAACAGGCTTTAACACAAATGCAATTTCGTGCCAAATGAGCACCAAATTGTACTGCGCTTCCTAATCAGCATAAACAGCCTCAGCTGCATCTCTCCTCCCACCTCAGCGCAAACATGCTAATTTGGTGCCAGGAAATGACCAGATAGCAGATGCAAAGACATAGACTAGCACCTGCAAGCTGCATGAAGACTGCATTTGCCCTGTGCAGACAGGAAAACAGAGCCCATAGAGTTATGTTTTCATGACAAATACAGAAGTAGTGTGAAATTATTATTAGCACCGCAAAGCCTTGAAGAAGGTCAGGGTCGTTAGGTCAACATAATATGTAACTTGGACAACAAAGGCCACTGTTCTTTTCCCATTTATCAACAGTCAGTGTTGGTTTCTTACAACCATGACCATGATCATTTCCTCACCTAAAGTAGTTTTTGTGCTTGAACCTAACCAAACCCTGACCTTGGCAGATCAGTAAACACTTATTTTAATAAGGTATGTAACAGTCATATTGTTGTGCCAATAAGGGCATCAGATCAAAAAACATTTTGATGTATTTTATCATTTCCTTTGGAGGACCCCTTGATAAAGTTGACAATTTGGCCTAAGGGTGTCGCTAAACAACCATCATTCAGTTTATTCACAAAACAAATAAAATACAAATGCAGTCATACAAGACATAATAAGGATATGTGAAATGGGACACCCTGATAAGTTATCTGCAACTTGCGAATAGGGGCCCTGACAGTAAGCTGATAATATTTAAGATATGTTTTCTAACACATTTTTTAAAATTTAACCCTAGCCTAATCCTAACCTATAAAACTACTAAATGGTCCCAAGACATTTTTTTTTACATCAGTCTAAACATTGGTTAGATAAGTAAGATGCAATAAATAAAAACATATGGCAAATCCAAAATATTAATACAAATTAGATGGATTTCAGAATAGAATAATTAGCTTAGAAGTCCCCAGCCGTTTAGGGTATTAGCTTTAACATATTTTAGTAATAACTGCTGCCTTAAGCGCTTTTTGAAAACAGAAACAGAAAGTGACATTTTTATTCCACACCTGTGGCCCTCTGCAAACATCACCGAGGCTCATACATTTAAGTTTACGCTTTGTTTACCCTCTATGAGATGTTTTTTTCTAGTCTTATATGTATGCAAGGGAGAGTGAATCGGAATAAGGTCACAAAGTCTGTCCCGAAGCATATATACAGCATTGTACATTATACAAGCATTGTGAAAGATGTTACATTCAGTTAGCTTCAGAAGACTGTAGTTGTAGAAAAGAGGGTCAGTGGAAGCATTTACCTTGGACCATGATATGGCACGTATGACTTTCTTCTGAAGAATTTGTAGTTTTTTAAAATAACTAGGAAAGGTATCGCACCATATAACATTACAATAATTTATATGAGGCTCAAATAAAGACTGATAAAAGGTTAAAAGTGCTTTAAGTGGAAGAATATGCCTCAACTTGAAAAATAAGCCAACATATTTGGACAATTTTTTCGTAAGTTCATCAATGTGGCCCTTAAAGTTTAAGAATTCATCAATATGTACCCCCAGGAATTTGGTGGACTTCACTTTCTTAATTACCTGACTGTTTATTTTGATACAAACATGTTCAACACTGTTTCGATTTCTATTGGAGCGAAAGACAATAAAGTTTGTCTTGCTTGTATTTAAAGATAATTTATTGCATTAAACCATGTATCCACCTTAATCAGGTCCTCATTTAGAAAGTTTTGCAGATCATTCAATTTTTTGTGTGATAAGAATAAATTTGTATCATCAGCAAACAATACTTTGTATAGAAAGCTAGAGGAATTCACAAAATCATTAATATACGGTATAAAGAGGAGCGGCCCTAAAATGGATCCCTAGCTTCTGAACCAACTGAGTGCTGTGCCTCTGACACCATAATGTTAAAGTTTGCTTAGAAGAATTTCAAAACGCTTTTGACAAATCAAGGAAAATTGCCGCAGTTGCCTTTATCAATAGCGTCACTGATTTTTTTGATGAAATCAAGAATTGCCATACAGGTGGTGCTCTTTTTTTCTAAAGCCATACTGTGATAGGACAAGGATATTTGCTTTATCTAAATAATCACTAAGTCTACTATACACAATTTTCTCTAATACTTTGGAGAGAGTAGGCAGAATAGATATAGGTCGGTAGTTGTGCTTATCATTTTTGTCACCAGATTTAAAGACTGGTACAATTCTAGCAATCTTTGTTGTTTTAGGCACAACTCCATAAAGTAAGAAAGATTAATAGAGTAAACAAGAGGCTCTACAATTTCATTCACAATAGCTTTAAGAATTTTGCTGCAAATGCTATATGCGCCAACTGTGTGGGAGCTTTTCATATTTATAATGATTTCAATGTGATTTAATTTCTGTCAGCTGGCGTAAGAAAGAAAGAATTCAAATAATTGCCTTCAAGATATTTTCTAAAAGTAGCACCCTCTGGTTGACTAATTTTGCTAGAAAGATTTTATCCTATGGAGATAAAATGATTGTTAAAATTATTAGCAAGATCAGTATTGTCAAAATCTTCACTGGCGTTTCTGGCATTGTGTTTGATGTTGGTGTCAGGAAGCATAGTGGTTTTGTGACCCCGGCTGAGGACTTCATTAAGCACCTTCCAGGACTGCTTTTGATCACCCTGAGAAGCTTTAATAAGCTCGGTGTAGTGTCTCTGCTTACTCATTCGTATTACATGTGTGAGCTTATTTCTGTATTTTGTATACGATTCTTTTTTCGCACTACTTGGATTTTTGATATAGCGCTTATAAAGTTTGTTCTTTTTATTGATGGATTTTAAAATACCCCTAGTAAGCCATAATTATTGACCTGCAGCAGCCCGTTTAATGATCTTTTCAGGTATGGTGCAATCAATGGAGTCAGTTATTTCACAAGGTCATGTATGACCAAAACCGCATTCGATTTTGATATTTCTTGCATCCAGTTGGAAATGTCAGGAGGATTCAACCTCAGGGGACCAGATCATCAGTAAAATTCATTGGAATCATTATATTTTTATGATACCTTATCATAGACCAAAATGTTGGTGGAGTGGACATGTTGGCCAGACAGTGATGCTGGATGAAAGATCAACCAACCAAATTCATAAGGAATCACTCTCAAGACCACAAATACATGTGGGTATGTATTTCTATACTAAACATCACAAATATCTGACCAGTAGTTTCCTAAATCAAAGTGTCGGATGGATGGACAGATTGATGGACAGACTTATATATTCAACATTAGGCCCTGTAGCTAGCAGGCCAGAAAAGAATGTGTGATGTTGAACAATGTTCGCATTGTAAACCATTGTAAATTGTGACCTTTCAACATATAATGTTTACTGTGTTTTTCCATCCCGTTTTCTATCAACATATTTTGCATGCTTTGCATCTCCAGTGGGGACACACCAACATGTGAGCCGTCTGCTGAATGTCACTTTGAAGGTGTCAAAATGGCATAATTGCTTGGCATTTTACTGTAAAGAAAGATTTATCATTTTCAGCTTCAACAATGTTTTGGGGGAGTTGAGAGGACAAGTGATGAGCAGAGAGAAGGATACACATAACAAGAGGGTTACATCAGAGTTTACCTTACTTACTGTATTAGAGATGTTCCCAGGAAGCAAAATTCAACAGATGATGTGTTTCATACATGTTTCCTCTGTAAGCTTTTTGTTTGTATTGGAAAGACTATGAGCAAAACATAGATATAGTCTATTACTATAACTACTCTAATGCACAACATATATATTTTGTAGATTGTTAATTTTTGGAATATGTTTTCCTTTCATTCATGTCCGGTAACAGGCAGAAGTCAATGTAGACTTTCAAATGAGTCTGCAATTTTTGGAATATGTTTTCCTTTCATTCATGTCCGGTAACAGGCAGAAGTCAATGTAGACTTTCAAATGAGTCTGCATTTTTAAAAATATCATCACATATCATGTACATACTCAAAACCTATGCCTTGAGCATTAACCACCCACCTTCTGTAGGCTTGAAATTAGGAAAAGTTCTAAAAAGCTTGTCTCTTGCTCCTTCATGGAGGAAAAACATCAAAAATAACAAGTCCACAGAAACTCTTTATCTTGCGACGCATCTAGATTTGCGAGATCTCAAGATCACATGAGACCACACAAGATCATGCAAGGATCCATCTTGCCAGGCTTCAATGCACTTGTGGCCAAACCATAGTGGTTCGGACCAATCAGTATCCTATAAAGAACTACTAGCAGCTACGGGTGTGGTTTAGGTGTGACAACTATCAGAACTGGACAGGATTTCTTCATTGAAAGAAGAGCATAGAACGACACTGAAGGTTTTACTCCATGGAAAAGATGTTTCCACTCTTCTCCCGACTGGCTTTGGCAAGACTCCTACTACGTCATATGGTTCGTTGATCTGATTGGTTGTATCATACAATACTCCTCAGCAGATGGAGTTTCTGCTGCTTCCAAGGTTAAGAATGAACTTTCAATCTCAACTTGGATACAAAGTCCAGTCATTGTAGCCCACAGAACAATTCAATTCAATTCAATTCAGTTTTATTTATATAGTGCCATATCATAACAAAGTTATCTCAGAGCATGTTTTCGAGTAGAGCAGGTCTAGACCGACTCTTTATATTTACAGAGACCCAACATGAGCAAGCACTAGGCGACAGTGGCAAGGAAAAACTCCCTTTTAACAGGTAGAAACCTCGAGCAGAACCAGGCTCTAGGTGGGCGGTCATCTGCCTCGACCTCGGGTTGAAGGGGGAGGGGGGGAGCGGGAGAGAGAGAGCAGGAGGAAAGAGAACATACAGCAGCACAATACAGTTCCACATAGGGATGTAAGGCAATAGTTGTGGTAATGGTATTGATGTTAATATTAATAGAAATAATACTAATAGCAATATTATAATAGTAATACTAATAATAAGACCAATAACAATAATAGCAGCAGCGGGTGTAGAGCAGGAACACGGGGGCAGCAGGTGGCCTGCAACCATAGATCCAGACTCTACAGCTTCGGAGGCAGAAATACCTGCAGAAAGCAACAGAAGGAGAGAGAGAGGAGAGAGGGGAGAGAAAGCACACAACTACGGGAAGACGTTGAGTTAGTAACAAGCATTGATGGGATATGAGGGCGTACAGATGGAGAGGAAGAGGAGGAGAGAGGAGCTCAGTGCATCATAGGAAGTCCCCCGGCAATCTAGGCCTATATCAGCATAACTAAGGGGTGGCTCAGGGGTCACCTGAGTCAGCTCTACTATAAGCTTTATCAAAGAGGAAAGTCTTAAGCCTACTCTTAAATGTGAGGAGGTTGTCTGCCTCCCGTACACAAACTGGGATCTGGTTCCACAGGAGAGGACTTTGATAGCTGAAGGCTCTGGCTCCCATTCTACTTTTAGAGACTCTAGGAACCACAAGGAACCCTGCATTCTGGGAGCGCAGTGCTCTAGTGGGGTAATAGGGTAGTATGAGCTCTTTAAGATATGATGGTGCCTGACCATTTAGGGCTTTGAAGGTGAGGAGAAGGATTTTAAATTCTATTCTGGATTTTACAGGGAGCCAGTGTAGAGAAGCTAATATTGGAGAAATATGATCTCTTTTTCTGGTTCTTGTCAGTAAACGTGCCGCAGCATTCTGAATCAGCTGGAGAGTCTTAAGGGACTTATTGGGGCAGCCTGATAATAGAGAGTTGCAATAATCCAGCCTAGATGTAACAAATGCATGGACTAGTTTTCTGCATCTTTTTGAGACAGGATGTGCCTGATTTTTGCAATGTTACGTAAATGAAAAAAGGCAGTTCTTGAAGTTTGTTTTATGTGGGAGTTAAAGGACATATCCTGATCAAAGATAACTCCAAGATTCCTTACGGTGTCGCTGGAGGCCAGGGCAATCCCATCTAGAGAAACTATATCTTTAGATAATGTGTTTCAAAGGTGTTCGGGGCCAAGTACAATAACTTCGGTTTTGTCTGAGTTTAACATCAGAAAATTGCAGGTCATCCAGGTTTTTATGTCCTTAAGGCATGCTTGAAGTTTAGCTAATTGATTGGTTTCATCTGGCTTGATCGATAAATATAATTGGGTATCATCTGCATAACAATGAAAATTTATGGAGTGCTTCCTAATAAAATTACCTAAAGGAAGCATATACAAGGTAAATAGAATTGGTCCAAGCACAGAACCTTGTGGAACTCCGTGACTAACTTTGGCGTGCATAGAGGATTCATTGTTAACATGTACAAACTGATATCGATCTGATAAATAGGATTTAAACCAGCTTAGTGTGGTGCCTTTAATGGCAATTAAATGTTCTAGTCTCTGTAATAGAATGTGATGGTCAATGGTATCGAATGCAGCACTAAGATCTAGTAAGACAAGTACAGAGACAAGTCCTTTGTCGGATGCAATTAGAAGGTCATTTGTAACTTTCACCAGTGCTGTCTCTGTGCTATGATGTACTCTAAATCCTGACTGAAAATCCTCAAACAGCTTGTTGTTGTGTAGAAAGTCACACAACTGATTGGCGACTGCTTTCTCAAGGATCTTAGAGAGAAAAGGAGGGTTAGATATAGGTCTATAATTTGACAAAACCCCTGGATCAAGAGTGGGCTTTTTAAGAAGAGGTTTAATTACAGCTACTTTAAAGGACTGTGGCACATAGCCTTTTAATAAGGACAGATTGATCATATCTAGTAAAGAAATGCTAACTAAGGGTAAAACTTCTTTAAGCAGCCTAGTTGGGACGGGGTCCAAGAGACACATTGATGGCTTAGATGAGGAAATCATGGAAGTTAGTTGACTAAGGTTGATGGGAGAAAAGCAATCTAAATGTACATCAGGTGTTACAGTTGTTTCTAAGGTTCCTGTGTTAGAAGTCTGTACCAACTGAGGGCAGGAGGTGCTGCATTTTGTCTCTAATAGTTAGAATTTTATCATTAAAGAAGCTCATAAAGTCATTACTACTGAGGTCTATAGGAATACATGGCTCAACAGAGCTGTGACTCTCTGTCAGCCTGGCTACAGTGCTGAACAGAAACCTGGGGTTGTTCTTATTTTCCTCTATTAATGATGAGTAGTAGGCTGCTCTGGCATTACGGAGGGCCTTCCTATAAATTTGAAGACTATCTTGCCAGGCTAAACGTGATTCTTCCAGATTGGTGGAACGCCCTTTCCTTTCAAGTTTTCGCGATGTTTGCTTTAATTTGCGGGTTTGCGTTATTCGTAGTGAGCCTGCAGCACTATCAACAAGATGATCAATTTGGAAGGGACTAAAAGAACACAATTACTTCTGGGGTTCTTGTAGCTTTAATGTTGTTGTTGACAACATTTGCAACAGGTCTATACAGAGGGTGTATAGACAATATTAACACTGAACCCTTTTAAAGAGCAGCTTGTCTGTTTTCACAGTTTGATGCTTTATGATGATCTTTGTTTCAAATAAATACATATTTAACAACCAGAAATCCACAAAAAAGCATAACCTTTAAGGACACTGACAGTTTCATTAACTCCATGTGGGACTCCCCAGAGTTTGCACAACTCAACGCACTTCTACCTTAAATCCATTTAAAATAGCTTCCACTTCCCCAGTAACAAAGTACTATAGTATGGTTGAGGCTTTATGCACGTTAACATTACCTTGCAATGCAACTGAGAACACAGGTCAATGGCCAGAATTTCAGAACATGAACTTAATTAGCGTCTAAATCAAATCATCCAGTTAAAATATTGACAGATTACTTCTTAAAAGTATTTATATATTTTACCCAGAAATGTGCCTATTTATCTACTACTTTACATGACGTCCACCGTGCAAATCTCTTAGTTGTCTGCACAAAAAACAGGATGAAAGATGCACTTGGTGGAGTAACAATAATCTTACTCACCGCTGCCATCTTGTGACCAAAGTCTGAAATGGCATGTGAAGCCTTGGCATCCCAATTGAAATCTACTTTACATTTTACTTTGATAACAAAACAATGTTACACTCAACATTTGACTCTTGAGGTGAAATTGTGTTGTCAAGGTCAAGAATGAACTATGAAAGTCAAACTTTGGAGTTGGGTCAACAACGTGTAGGACTTTGACTCTGGAGACATCCTGTCTACCAACAGTCAACAGTGGTTGATTTGAACAATGACCACAGTCTTCCCCTAACAAGCAAGCAGTTTTAGTTGGCTAAACTTAACCAGAGCTTAACCTTACTGTGGAGGTGGCTGATCTGAAAACAGCCATATGAATCACTGATCTGCCATGTGGGTCATTTTGGAAGGCACTGACAAATTATATATTTAGTCATTTGGGTACGAGGACTTTTTGATAAAGGCTTAAAGAGAAGTATATGTTGGATAGTATTTGGTAAAGTGACAGGTGTTTTAGGTTTGTTTGTTCCTCCCTCTTCAGCTCCATCCAGGTTACACCCACTTTTCCCAAATACAGTGGTACACTGTAAACCTAACGCCAGGCTTCAGAATATCTTTTCAGAAAGCTGTGGGTGGCATTACTGACACACATGTTCTGTGCTTCTAGAAGATGTCAACGTTTCTATCGCTTGACATTCAACTCATGGACATAATTCTACATGGATAAAGTCAAGCAAGAAAGGAGAAAATCAGGAGAGGGAACACTTAGCTGTATTGTGTTACGATCGGCCATTTTGGCAGCAGGGAGAGGACCCAAAATGCAGACAGGCGAGGAGGCTGAAGAGTCCAAAGGTTTATTTTAACTTCAAGAAAAAACTTACAATAGCGAGCACTGACTCGCAGGGGAACACCAGGAGAGGAACACGAGGAACATCACAAGTAAATCAAAACCGTGAACCAAGAACAGACCTTCAAAATAAAACAGGAAACAGAACAAAACACAGTGTACACCAGTCCTTGGGATCATGACATATTGATGTAACAAGTAATTGGAATAACTAGCACCGGCACACACACACACACAAACACACACACACAGACATTGATTATGTTTCTAAAGCAAACAGGCAGGAGCTCTGTTCATGCTGCACATGTAAACCTTTCCTGCTCCTTAAATTATTGAACAGCCATCTTTCTCACAAACATAGTATGAGGGAGACACACACACACAGACACACACACACACAGTGTTCCTTGTGTCATTTTCCATGCAGACCATCGCGCTGCATGTCACTTACTGGAAAGGGGGGGGTTGAGAAAGTGAATAGTGAAAAGTGAAAGAAAATGGGGCGGTGGCCATTGAAGAGAAAGTGTAGTTTGCACTTCTCTTGAGAAATAAAACAGAGGGAAAAAGAGACTCAGTAAAAATAATACTCTATAATAATAATAACATTTAAAGTGAGGGATTTTCTCTGTGGTAAGATTTAAGCTAAATCAATTACTGCAGTAAATAGATTTTGCACATTTTCACAATTTTCAAAAAGACAAATTATCAGTATCAATAGTTTACGTGAGGAATTGCAATATGTGTGACCCACCAGCAATAAACATTAGCAACTAGTACACTAATACATTTTCCTGGACCCACTATGATCTGGAATTATAATGGCCACCAAGTTGCCCCAGATGTAGAAGCCTATACAGTTCGCTGCAATGGGTGTTCCAAGTGTTTGAAATGGTTTGTGTAAAAATCAGGTTTAGTTGGAAAGCTGTAGGAGGCTCCTGCAGCTTGCCCCAATATATGCTGTTTTGTACAAGTCCTGTTTCCCCAAATCCCTACAACTGAGGTGGAGAGTGCAAAGTCAGCAAGATCAATAGAGCCACGATAGCCACAAAATGGGAAATACATCTGGATGAAATATACTGGAGAGTTTCCTTTAAGTAGAAAATGCTGGTGCTTTGTGACATGCAAATGTTGCACTGTTTTTGTATAGATACTGTCTGTCAGACTATATTGATTGGTCCTAATCATTTCAAAATATTTGATGGTGTTTTTGTAACACCTTTATCTGTGAATTGCATTAAGTATGCCCCCACATGTGCAGCCTGAATTTGTGCATTAAGAACATGGGGGGAAATCACTCTGCTGATTCAAATCACTTCGTTCAGTTCAGCTCAAAGATTCCAAGTCACTGACTATGTAGTTTGTTCCCTTTTTTGCAAAAAGTGTGTGAGTGTGAGTCGGTGCCTGTGTTTACATGTGTGCATAAGCTTCCATTTTGATCATAAAGAAGTACAATTATTTTAACCGTGTGTGTGTGTGTGTGTGTGTGTGTGTGTTTGTGTGTGCAGGGCCTGCAGACAGGAACCAGGGAGCTGCAGGAGATGGGCGTGAAGTTCTGCCAAAGTCTGCTGTCTTTAACCAAAGACATGAAGACTCGTTACATCAGGAGACTCATCAACCACATTGACCTGGACCACAACATCCTGGACCACAAGTCTCACAAGTAAGACACCATCCTAACAAGGACTGACATGTCCATTGTTATCAAAATGGGGGTAGAACAATGAGTGAGGACATTCTGATGCTGGTTATACTTCAACAGAGTTGAAGGTTCAAGTTTGGGTTACAACTAAGATTCAGACTGACTAGATTATATGAACAGGATGAGTTAGAGTAAGGGCTACATGATACTAACAAAGCTTCTGATCACATACATTTTCACCTGCTAATGGAAATGTTTGCATGTGGCATTGACAAATGTGAAATATATTATTAGAACTAATTAATTCATGTGCAAAAATCACATACCTTATTGGAAGGACTTTGTTTTTCTGTCCATCTCTTGCTGTCTACAGGCAGATGTTGTAGCAGTGAGTGTGAGTTTTGCAACTCTGACTTGTGGTAGAATTTCAAATGGTACGTATATAAAGTTAAATACGTACTATGGGTTTTAAACTGAACAGAGAATAATTCATTTTCCACCGCTTGACACTTGATTTAACCAGCTCTAGATGAAGTGCCCGCTGACGGTCCAGTGTGTGTTGTATTTGCTGTTGCTGTAACGGTGCAAGCTGTGGAGCAGAGCGAGCTCAACCGTGTAGTTCTCAGTATTTTTGGCCTCAGGTTGTAAATGAAGAGTGAAACAGCAGTGTGCTTACCTCAGGGTTGCCCCAGGCTGTAAATGCAAGTGTGAAAGTGCTTATCCAGAAAGAAATCCATCACACATACCAGCTTCTCCACTGACAGCAGCCTCAAGAGAAGACTAAGACCAGAATGCATTGCAGCTTGCAGATCAATCCCAGTCTCCCTCACTGACTTTTGTGAATATCAACCAATAGCATGGTGCATGTAGGTGTTGTTTTCACTTAAACACAATATGCTGTTGATGTTGGTGTCACTTTGCACAGAGAACCACCCTCTTAGGAGATGTCAAAAGGCATTCTGGGAAATGAAGAGGATGTAGATGAGACAGGGTTGAGGTTGAAGTTGGTAAATCACAACATTTTGTCAGAAAACTTCTGGAATGCAACAACGATAATAATACTTTATTTATATAGCACATTTCTGAAGACATTTACAAAGAACATTTAAAATAGAAACAAAGAATAAAAGTAAATACAATCCAAAACAGAAAATATAAAACAAGATAAAATAATTTAACAATTACAACAAATACCATCAGTTAAGAAAAGGCCATAAGATAAAAATGAGTTTTAAGAAGGGATTTAAAAGAAGACACTGAGTTTGCCATCCTGAGATCTTCAGGCAGGGAGTTCCATAGCTGAGGGGCCTGACAGCAAAGGCCCCGTCACCTTTAGGGACAAGTCCAGACTTTGGAACCATCAGTAGGGCCCTGCCAGAGGAGCTCCAGCAGCGATCAGGCTCCTAGGGAGTCAGCAGATCACAGATATAGGCAGGAGTCCGACCAGTCAAGGCTTTAAAAACAAGCAGTAAGATCTTAAAATCAGTTCTAAAACCGACAGGGAACCAGTGAAGGGCAGCAAGAATCAGTGTGATGCGGTTGCTTCTCTGAGGATGAGTTCAAAGCCTGACAGCAGCATTTTGTATCAGCTGCAGTCTTTGGATGTTTCGCCTGCTGATACCAGAATAAACTGCGTTGCAGTAGTCGAGTCTGGAAGTGTCCGAAAGCATGATGAGCTTCTCTGGATCTGTGAATGAGAGGAACGACCTGATCTTGGTGAAATATCTCAGTTGGACAAAGCAGGACTGCACCACTTTAGTCACCTGAGCGTCAAAAGACAACACCCAGGTTACTACCTCTTTTTTAACATTAATGGATAAGGCCCCTAGACTAGAGAAGATCGTTAATGCTGCTAGAGTTGAACTGCCAGAGGGGGTCATTATCTTGCCATTGTTCTAAGCATGATTTGCCCCAGGTAGCATGTATATAGTAAATAAAAGGGAATCCAGGGTAGACCCCTGGGGGACCCCACAAAAGAGAGGAGCATGTGAAGAGGAGGCATCTCCAATCATAGCAGAGAACCAGCTGTTGAACAGAATAAGAGATGAAGATTAAGACATCATGGTCCACTGTGTTAAAATGTTCAGGCATGATAGATTACTGCCCCCACTTTCCAAAACATTTTTCCCAGCCCACTGCTGATGTTTTAGAGCCCACTTTCACATGTGGCTACAGAAGCATGTGAGCTGAAACCTGCATTCAAATACAACACAAAGCACATTTTTGCTCCTCTCCTCCAGCTTCAGCACTCAGATTGGTAGAATTTGATCAAATATGACCACTGAACTGTTTTTGCAGTCAGTGTTTATTCACTACAAACAACCAACATCCTTCTCTGACTGACAGTATGGGTGTGTGTGTGTATGTGTGTGTGAGAGAGAGAGAGAGAATACTGCTACTGTGTACTCTGTACACTGATAAAGTACTGTACTTGAAAATATTCAACCTGAGTGTGTCAACCTTTATACTGGTTTGTGCTACTCAGAAGTATCCATGTTCTACGCCTCTTTTTGCATCTTCCCATGGCATTTGCATGTATTTGTGCCACCTCTAAATGTTTCATGTAGTTATATTTTAATGCACCTTAAGCCTAACTAAAGCCCCACCCCCACAGCAAGATGCAACTTTGTGATTTCAAGGTACAATTGGAAACCAAAGATAAAGGGACACTTCCCTGCAAGTGACAAATATTCACCAGTCAGTATCTGCTGTCATACAGTCACCTCTGAGTAAAGATGGTAAAGGGATGCTGTACAATCAACTGAACAAACAGATTGAGAGTGAACTCAGGCTAAAGCTTTTACAGATTGCTGAAGGCAAAATAGAACAGATGCAACATGAAGTGGTACCTTGTAAGGGCTAAGCATTATTACATGATAGAAACATGTAATAAAAGCTGAAAAGCCTCACTACATCAATAAATGTCTCAAAACTAAAGAGAAAAAAGATGTCTTCAACTAAATATAATAAGAATGTTTTAAAGAGGACTGGCACAGTGCTCACTTCAGTTTAAGAATATCACCACATTGTAAACAGGCTTTAAGGGCCCTTTGTTATTGTATTGAATACATATGTTAATTCTCTGCTTTTATTCTGAAGGCAAGGGATACACAGCTGAAGTCCTGTTGTTGCTTGAGAAATCCATCGACACCATGATGCACCCTTTGTGTTATGTACTTACGCAATGTATGGACCCCAGGAAGAGTAGTTGTTGCCAAGGCAACAACTAACGGGAATCCCAATAAACAATAAATAATATATGTGTACATACACCATGCTGTTCCTGTGCATACTGTATGTACAGAAATGTCTGGTTAAGCCGAGGATTTCTGGCCCAACTCCACCTACTTCCAAGGTGCATGGAGAGAGGAAACAGTCTGAAGATGTCAAAACCTCCTGCAGCACTTGTAGCATGAAGAAGGACAAGTTCCTCTGGCGTTTTTGACCTCTTCAGTCATTTCTGCTTAGTCACAGAGACATTTACTTTCCTCAAATGAACATAGGTTTACCCATTTGTACCAGGCGGAGTTTGTTATGATACTAAGGAACTGGTATCACAGTGATGTCAATGCCTACCCTCTACAACAAAATAATAATAAGTAGGGGAGTTTCAATAAGAAGGTTTTTCTATCTTTAGAAAGCTCTTTTTTGGCCCATGAAGTAGAGAGTACAACATCTCACCAACAAAGGAACAATGCTCTGAAAGAAGAATCCTTTTCACACTTTCACAGTGTGTGTGTTTGTGTGTAGCATGAGACACGAGACGTGAGTTCTGGCGTTTAATAACACACACACAGGCACTTCTTGGCTCAGATACGCTGTGCTTTGGATCCCTTACTGCAGTGATTGATGTGTGGATCTAAAGTGGAGCTGAATGGCTTCTGTTGATTTTCAGACACCAGTTGTAGTGTCTCGTCAGATCTGTTAGTGTCATGTTATGTTTGTCAGTTTCATGTCATGTTCACTTGCGTCTAGTCTCGTTCAGCACTTCCTGTTTTATTTTGGTATGTTCCTTTTTGTGTCAGTCTGACTCCTGTCTTTGTTGGTTTCCCCGTTGTGGTGATTGTCTACTCCGCCCCTGATTAGATTCACCTGTGTTCACTCTCCTCGTGTGTGTATTTATGGTCACCGTTTTCCCTTGTCCTGTGCCAGTTCGTCTTGTCCTGTCCTTGTGTCAGATCTACCCCAAGCGAGCCCGCGTACTTCTTCAGGTTTTGTGTTCATTTGTACTTTGGAAATATTCTTGCCGTATTTGAACTGTTTGGATTAGTTTTTTGGTTTTTGTATATTCCGCTAGTGAGCGTGATTTTGTATTGTTTTTGGAATATCCTCTTGCGAGCGTTTTTTGTTATTACTTTGTTTACATCAGTAAAGAATTATTTCATTCTGAAAGTCTGGTTACAGAGTTGTGCATTTGAGTCCGTGTTCCTGTGTCTAAGTTCATAACACCAGTTCAATCTCCCCGTGAGCTCTGACAAGGTGTGGGGAGGTCTTCTCACCTGAATACACACCATCTGTAGTGTATTTGTTCTTTAATTCCATCTAATTCTTTCACTCACCTCTAATGTTATCATTCTTTCTTTCATCTCTTTTTCTCCCTTAATTTTTCCCATATTCTTTTGATCCACTCTGATGCATTTTCTGTTTGTCTTCCTTCGTCTTTGTGTTCATTTTTGCTTTTTCCTATCCTTTGCCTATCCTTCATTCATTTTCTCCCCTCTGGTTTGTTCTCATCTTCCCTCCCTCTTTCTTCTTGCCCATCTCCCTTCTCTTTCGACACATTACTTGGTCTAGATGTGCTGCATGCTTGTCAGAACAGCTAAGTAGTATTATTCAGAAAATGTCATCCACCATTTAGATGTGAATGAAAGAAGACCCATCACTGATTTTTTTGTCATTTACGGTTAATTACATGCTACGCTTGTAGCATTTATTGGGTTGTGACCTTGATGTGTGACTATCCACCTCTCCCTGCACAGTCCATATCTGTCTTTGACTCTACCTCTCTGTCTGTCCTGTGTGATAAAGAGAACTTCTCTTTCATATTTCTCATTTTTATTCATCACACACAACCTATAGTAAGAATGACCTGATGTTTTTTTGCTGTTATGATTGAAGCAGTTCCATAAATAACTCATTTGTGCATTCAATATGCTTATTTGAGGTTTGGTAACCTCATTCAGCTAAATTAATACTAGCAATATGTACCCAGGCTCAGGTCCACTGTTACTGTCCGCACACATAGTACATGTTCTTTGCAATCCATCTGTAGCCATGATGTACTGCAGAACCTTGGAGCTGACTTTTGATGAACTGAATAACATTCACTATCATCAAACAGATCCAATAGAATGAGTTTAACAGAAGTGAAAGGTAAAACACGTTTATGTTTAACAGCTAGTTAAAGTAGAAACAGACAACTTTTCACCCTTCAGCTTCTTTGCCTCCTCTGTCAACTGAGCTCTTTTTCTTTTGCCGGGTAGAGTTTCCACAGTTACTCCGGCTGTTTCACTGTTCGCCATTCCCGCTAGCTGGGGATAGCCGCCGATAGCTACCGGGGAAAACAAAAGCACTGTCCTCTTTTTAATGTTTTTTTATTTTTTATTGAAACAATTATACAACACGTTTACAACACCTTGTGTAAAAGTGCTATCCTCTTCCTGTTTTGGTTACACAATGGTTGACGCACTTCCTTCATTTTCACGGGAGATGGTACCCGGTGGTAGACAGAACTGCACAGTGAAAGCGAGGCTTACAGGGAACCAGTCTAAACGCCGATGGTGTCATTATTCTATGGCCATTACATTGTGCAATCAACATTTACTTCATAATGATAAATTAAAGCAAAAAACTTGTCTATTGCCACTTTAAATGTGGATTAATCTGCTGCTGAAAATAGTTCCCAACAAATGCACTATTCCATTTGTTAAAAACTACAGTGAGCAGCTGTTTTAGGAACCAATCACAGCATCATCTGTCAGGTCATCAACAGCAGCAGTGGTTCATGCTTTATCAGTGGAGATGAATCCCAACTTCCTGAAATGTAGCTTTGAATGATTAATACAATGAAAATGAGAGAAAGTGCATTTATACCACAACAGAGAGGTCCCATCAATGCTTTCCTTCCAGATGATGTTATCAACTTGAAAAGGTTGCTACAATAGAGAACACACTTATCTCTACACTGTCAGTGACTACTGGCAGAACACAAAGATCTGTATGTCCCTGATCTTGTACTGTATTTGGTAGAAATGAATTATTATTACATCCCAAACTGACAACTTTTCTTACAAAATGGTTGTGTAATCAGCAGCCATTGTTGTGTTGCTTTCCAGTAAAGGATGGTAAAAAAAATAAATAGCAGTAGATCATGTGAGATGCTGTTTTTAATAAATGTATAATTATGTCGTGTCATACCGTGACTGGTCTGTGAGTGTTTGGATGGACTCCTCCACCTCCTACACGTCGCTCAGTGCTCTGTACGCTGAGTGCCCTGTATGCTCCTCTGGTTCATGTTGGTGTTGACATCGCTATTCATCTAGTGTGACTAGTGTCTTCTGTATATTACATACACACTGCAGTGATGAAGGTGTGTGGTCATAAGAAACCATCACTTTATTGTCTGTCACAAAGTAACTTCTTCCTTTGACAAGGCTCAACAATAAATGATGCACATTTAAAAACACACATACAGAAAGGTGCTCTACAGCAGCAGATATTTCTCATGTTATTATGTGGCTCTGCCTATGTTGTGTGTGTGTGTGTGTGTGTGTGTGTGGCCCACAGTGCTTTGACAGTCATACAGATATAATCCCATTACACATTTGCTCTTGATAAACAATCCAATTGCATGTCATTGTGCTGTCCTGATTAATGCATTTATAACAGGATTCACACTGTGCTGCTATTGTAACTGTGTGTGTATGTGTGTGTGTGTGTAGGAAATGAGTGAGGGAGTGTGAGTTAAATAAAACAAGTTGATCTGCTTCTGAAAAGCAGTTGGATTACACTTCCTCACTGCTGGAAAATGACAGTGATTTCAGAAATTCTTTTCATAATTCCTTTTGATTTTTCAGACATGCACGTGTGTGCAGTGTGTATCTATCATCGAGTTCTGTGTAGCTGAGTTTGTTTATGATGGCGTGGATAACACTGAGGTGTGTTTTTTAGTATTGAGTCCCTTAGCTGGATTGTATTGGACACGTGATGGTGGTTGTGTGTGAATATGGGAATATTGCTGAAAAAGCAGCATCATTATATTTAGACAATATTTTTATTCAGTTTCAAATTAAAATAACATGTTGTACAGCCTGCATTTAAGGGTTCAAATATCAGTTTTTTGCTAAATGTATTTGCATCTACAGTTTTTAGACTTTTATAATTACTCAGATTAGATAGGTGCTGTGACTACAATAATGTCACCCAGTAGCATCACCAGGCAACAGATATGGTGTTTTGTTTTCTCATTAGAGTTACTGTATCTGTGTGAGTTGGCAGATGTAACTGTGCCTGACTCTAAATCACTCTGAGGTCAAATGCAATACATAATTATCTGTACTGCATGTGTGCCTAACGCAAGTCTATCTACCAAGAGTGTTAGATGTATCATTGCATTTTATTGTATTGCTCCAGTCCTTTTTTATGTTGTCTGGTTTGTGTGAGTTTATGGGATTGAAATTGAACATCTAATAGTCTTTCCACAGAATTCTTTTTTATCAGACCATTTTCTATTAACTTTTGAATTCCTATTACTGGACTACACACCATTAGGCAAACATTCCTACACTAGATGTCTATCTGATAGTGCTGTAGCTAAATTTAAGGAAGTGATTCCATCGGCATTGAATTCAGTTCCATGTCTCAATGTAACAGATGACTCCTATGCTAACTTTAGTCCCTCCCAAATTGATCATCTTGTTGATAGTGCTGCAGGCTCACTACGAATAACACTCGACTCTATCGCCCCTCTAAAAAAGAAGATAATAAAACAGAGGAGGTTAGCTCCATGGTATAACCCGCAAACCCGCAAATTAAAACAAACATCGCGAAAACTTGAAAGGAATTGGCGTTCCACCAATCTGGAAGAATCACGTTTAGCCTGGCAAGATAGTCTTAAAATTTATAGGAAGGCCCTCCGTAATGCCAGAGCAGCTTACTACTCATCATTAATAGAGGAAAATAAGAACAACCCCAGGTTTCTGTTCAGCACTGTAGCCAGGCTGACAGAGAGTCACAGCTCTGTTGAGCCATGTATTCCTATAGACCTCAGTAGTAATGACTTCATGAGCTTTAAAGATAAAATTCTAACTATTAGAGAAAAAATTCAGCACCTCCTGCCCTCAGTTGGTACTGACTTATCTTCAAACACAGGAACCTTAGAAACAACTGTAAAACCTGTACATTTAGACTGCTTTTCTCCCATCAACCGTAATCAACTAACTTCCATGATTTCCTCATCTAAGCCATCAACGTGTCTCTTAGACCCCGTCCCAACTAGGCTGCTTAAAGAAATTTTACCCTTAGTTAGCACTTATTTACTAGATATTATCAATCTGTCCTTATTAAAAGGCTATGTGCCACAGTCCTTTAAAGTAGCTGTAATTAAGCCTCTTCTTAAAAAGCCCACTCTTGATCCAGGGATTTTGTCAAATTATAGACCTATATCTAACCCTCCTTTTCTCTCTAAAGTCCTTGAGAAAGCAGTCGCCAATCAGTTGTGTGACTTTCTACACAACAACAAGCTGTTTGAGGATTTTCAGTCAGGATTTAGAGTGCATCATAGCACAGAGACAGCACTGGTGAAAGTTACAAATGACCTTCTAATTGCATCAGACAAAGGACTTGTCTCTGTACTTGTCTTACTAGATCTTAGTGCTGCATTCGATACCATTGACCATCACATTCTATTACAGAGACTAGAACATTTAATTGGCATTAAAGGTACTGCACTAAGCTGGTTTAAATCCTATTTATCAGATCGATATCAGTTTGTACACGTTAATGATGAATCCTCTATGCACGCCAAAGTTAGTCACGGAGTTCCACAAGGTTCTGTGCTTGGACCAATTCTATTTACCTTGTATATGCTTCCTTTAGGCAATATTATTAGGAAGCACTCCATAAATTTTCATTGTTATGCAGATGATACCCAATTGTATTTATCGATCAAGCCAGATGAAACCAATCAATTAGCTAAACTTCAGGCATGCCTTAAGGACATAAAAACCTGGATGACCTGCAATTTTCTGATGTTAAACTCAGACAAAACCGAAGTTATTGTACTTGGCCCCGAACACCTTCGAAACACATTATCTAAAGATATAGTTTCTCTAGATGGCATTGCCCTGGCCTCCAGCGAAACCGTAAGGAATCTTGGAGTTATCTTTGATCAGGATATGTCCTTTAACTCCCAAATAAAACAAACTTCAAGAACTGCCTTTTTTCATTTACGTAACATTGCAAAAATCAGGCACATCCTATCTCAAAAAGATGCAGAAAAACTAGTCCATGCATTTGTTACGTCTAGGCTGGACTATTGCAACTCTCTATTATCAGGCTGCCCCAATAAATCCCTTAAGACTCTCCAGCTGATTCAGAATGCTGCGCACGTTTACTGACAAGAACCAGAAAAAGAGAACATATTTCTCCAATATTAGCTTCTCTACACTGGCTCCCTGTAAAATCCAGAATAGAATTTAAAATCCTTCTCCTCACCTTCAAAGCCCTAAATGGTCAGGCACCATCATATCTTAAAGAGCTCATAGTACCCTATTACCCCACTAGAGCACTGCGCTCCCAGAATGCAGGGTTCCTTGTGGTTCCTAGAGTCTCTAAAAGTAGAATGGGAGCCAGAGCCTTCAGCTATCAAGCTCCTCTCCTGTGGAACCAGATCCCAGTTTGTGTACGGGAGGCGGACAACCTCCTCACATTTAAGAGTAGGCTTAAGACTTTCCTCTTTGATAAAACTTATAGTAGGGCTGACTCAGGTGACCCCTGAGCCACCCCTTAGTTATGCTGCTATAGGCCTAGACTGCCGGGGACTTCCTATGATGCACTGAGCTCGTTTCTCCTCCTCTTCCTCTCCATCTGTACGCCCTCATATCCCATCAATGCTTGTTATTAATTCAACTTCTTCCTGTAGTTGTGTGCTTTCTCCTCTCTCTCCTTCTGTTGCTTTCTGCAGGTGTTTCTGCCTCCGGAGCTGTAGAGTCTGGGTCTGTGGTTGCTGCCGCCTGCTGCCCCCGTGCTCCTGCTCTGCACCCGCTGCTGCTATTGCTGTTGTTGCTGTTGTTATTAGTATTACTATTATAATGTTGCTCTTAGTGTTGTTTCCGTTGGTGTTAACATCAATGCCATTACCATATCTATGCTGTATTGAGCTGCTGTATCTTCTCTTTCCTCCTGCTCTCTCTCTCCCGCTCCCCCCTTCCCCCTTCAACCCAACCGGTCGAGGCAGATGACCGCCCACCTTGAGCCTGGTTCTGCTCAAGGTTTCTACCTGTTAAAGGGAGTTTTTCCTTGCCACTGTCTCCTGGTGCTGCTCATGGTGGAACTGTTGGGTCTCTGTAAATATAAAGAGTCGGTCTAGACTTGCTCTATTCGAAAAAGTGCCCTGAGATAACTTTGTTATGATATGGCGCTATATAAATAAAACTGAATTGAATTGAATTGAGTTATGACCAGGCTACAGATACCAACCATATAGATGTGATCTGAATATTGCTTCCTAAGTAGGCATCTGAGACCAGTAAATGCAATATGAATCCACCATGCCCTTATATAATGTTTGTCTTCTTTATGTCTATATTGAAAGCAACTTTTTCCTAAAAGTGCCTGAGAATGTTTTAAGATACCAATGTAGGTTTGTCGATCTGTCTATCTATTGGCCCAGCTCGACTGATCCCAAGCACAGATATCTTGAGAACCACTGTCCAGGTAGCCATGAAACATTTCATCCAGTCAAAATGTGAATTTGTCCAGTACTTTGATTTGTGATAGCATTATAAGTGTGAGCATGTTAGCATGCTAATGTTAAATACAGCCTCACAGAGTCACTAGCATGGCGGTAAAGTCTTAGTCTAGTTTGGTCTATGACAAAGTAGCACTAAACTAGTGGCTGTAGATATTCATGGTCCCTTGAGTAAATGACTATTTACCAGTGTTGTAGGGAATCCTTGACTTTCTCTAATCAGTCAGGCCAGATTTCTATTTGCACAGAAGAAATATCCAAATCCATCAGGTTAACTGCCATAAAATTTGCTGAGCGCAGAGTGAAAAGCCAGCCATCATATAGAGCAGTGACACATGATAATAATTTAAATATGGGGATAACACGCACACTTTCAGACGCTCCTGGAAGAAAATCATAGTGTTGCGCTCAGTTGTTCACATGAACAGTGACTCACCTCCACACAGCTGACCAATGAGTGGGTGGAGGTGGGTGTGAATGTCGGATTTTTACTTTCAGAAGATACAAAGAGAAGACGTTAGCAGGAAAGCTAATGTGGATTGTTGTTGTTTAAAGTCGGTGGCTCTTCAGGCTGCTGACTGTCTGCTCAGCCTATGATACAGCGCTGACATCACTGCTTTATGCAAGATTTGATTGGCTACATTGAAATAAGGTCTCCATCTATGTAGGTGGAGAACTAATGGTGTTACATCGAATTAATGCAAAACTAGGGGGTGCCATCATGAAACCAAAAAATATAAAATATAAAAACATTTTTTCAAAGAACACAAGACAAGTGATTTACAGAGCAGATATGTTTGCTGTAGCAGAAAAAATATGCAATTTAATTTCAGTTGGACTTTAAATATTAATTGAAAGCATAATTTCAGTTGGACTTTAAATATTAATTGAAAGCATTTGTTTCCTTTTCTCATCTGTAGCCTTGAAAACATCTCTTTAAGAAGAATCACAAAAAACTCCTCAGTTTATATTTTTAAAAGGTATCTGAAACATCTCTTGAAATTTGACAATTATCATACATTTGTCATGCATTGTCATGATCACCAAGGATAAAAGTTTATTCTTGATCTTGGAAATACTAGTTTGACAAAACATTATTTTGTCAGGATCATATTCATATTGGCTGTTTAGCTTGATGTGTTGTTTCCTCTGCCTGTGGGGTAATGATGTCATCACAGCCGATTGGTTACTGCTGATGTGGTCACAGTCGATTGGGCACCCTTTGACAACAAACCTAATAGGATATGAAATGTAAACACTGGTATGGTAATGTTTGTGTATAGGAGAGAGGAGAACGTGATTCAGTCAGTGCCACCCACCTCTGTTAGAATGGCTGATGCAGTTTGATTGATTTTCTATATATTGTAAAACTAGTTAATATTGCAGTGGTTCACCTAGTACACCCTACCCTATCCTGCAGATTCTAATAAGTGTGCACTACAGCTTACCTCGAGACTGACGTCATCAGAAACATCACAGCATCGTTTGTTCAAACACTTGAAATGAAACTTGAAATGACCTATTTATGTTTTACTGAGAGTATTTATGATTCTCACTAAATAGCAAATGTAGCGCAGCCCTGCCACCAAACGCACATGATAGTTTAGTGTCTGCCTCACTGCAAGGGTCCGCAGGACATAAATCACGTCAACGACCCATTTTGACAAAGGTGCGGGTAGACCTCTGTGCTGCCAGAGGACCTCCGTTTGTGCTGTCTGCACATGTGAAGATTGTACACAAACAATTGGTACTCCACATCTGTGTCAGGGACCAACATTCAACAGTGGTTAAGCATGTAGCTTTAGCTGTCGAAACTAAACCAGATCAGAAAACACTCATGTAAGCTGTTTTTGGAGCGGTCTTATGGGACATTTTGGAAGATAGTGTCCAACAGCCTATGTTGTCATTTAGGCAGGATGACTTGTTGTGTCCTCCTCTTT
>SEMN01001187.1:0-89252 GCA_005408345.1 Macquaria australasica | reverse complement strand
CCCGTGCTCCTGCTCTGCACCCGCTGCTGCTATTACTGTTGTTGCTCTTATTATTAGTATTGCTATTATAATGTTGCTCTTAGTGTTGTTTCTGTTGGTGTTAACATCAATGCCATTACCACAGCTATTGCTTTACATCCCTATCTGGAACTGTATTGTGCTGCTGTATGTTCTCTTTCCTCCTGCTCTCTCTCTCCCGCTCCCCCCCTCCCCCTTCAACCCAACCGGTCGAGGCAGATGACCGCCCACCAGAGCCTGGTTCTGCTCGAGGTTTCTACCTGTTAAAAGGGAGTTTTTCCTTGCCACTGTCGCATAGTGCTTGCTCATGGTGGGAACTGTTGGGTCTCTGTAAATATAAAGAGTCGGTCTAGACTTGCTCTATTCGAAAAAGTGCCCTGAGATAACTTTGTTATGATATGGCGCTATATAAATAAAACTGAATTGAATTGAATTGAATTGTTCTACTTCCTGGGGTCCACTCTGCCTAAATTGGAATCTCTAATCAGAATGATTTCAGTTGGGTTGAAGAAATATTGTCCATGTAACCGCAGCTAATGAGGAGACGTCACTTTATTTACAAATGGTCACCTGGCCTTCATCAGTGTCACAACTATGCACTACAGATGCCTCTTCAATAGCAAACACACAGGTGAACCCCGTTAAGGTAACTGGCATCGCACCTAGCAAGGCTATTGGCCATTTACTGAACAACCAATCAGCATCCAGAATTAGAACAAGGAAGAAGGTGGAGATTAGTTCACCATAAAAAAATGTGAGCACCATCAACCAGACTTACTGAGCCATGAAATCTCTTCACATGTCACTTTAAAGCTGGGGTAGGCAAAATCTGTGCAACCTAGGCAAAACCTTCCGCCTCTCTCTAAGCTGCCTCGTATCACTCTGCTAGGCCACTCCCACACACCAAACCCACAACTTTGACCGGCAGCAGAAGGAGTCGGTTCCCCTGTGAAACCGTATCCCTTGGGGCTCGCTCTCCACGGCGTGAGCCTCACCGAGACCGTGGTCCCTCCCGCCATGACTTGTTTTCTCAAAGACACCCCTCCAGCGCTTCGCGGCTGCAGAGAAGAGCGCCCCAGGCTTCAGAGGCAGCTGCAGCGCCGTCCAGCAGCGGGATGAGAGGCTAGTACCCCACACACACACGCCACTGTCCCCCATCAAAAAGTAATTCCCCACTGTTTGTCATCAGGCATTGAACGTAATGAGCCTGAAGCTCCATGTGGAGCTAGGACGTGTTGTTTTGTACTGTACACCGCTGTAGGCAAAGGAGGTGTTGGAAATCTATCACATGTTGCAGGATCTTCGACAGGATTTTCCGCCATTCAATCAGGCTTACGCCGTCTGAAGGGACCTGCAGCACATCTGCTCTTGTAGTTTAGCCAATACGAACACACCGTCTCTCTGAAATAACCTGTGATTGGCTAGATAGATTTTCTGAAGCCTGAAAACAGAGGCAAGATGGGGGGCTGAAGTAGAGGTCTGCTCTACTTGAATTACAATATGCTGCACGGTTAATATAGCATTTATGCCCAGTGACACCAAAAGAAAACTGCCTACCCCAGCTTTAATACACATTAAATTATTTCTCTTGTAAAACCAAACACATTTCCACTAAGCATAAATCTCACCTTTCTGTAAACTACATTTTTGAGTGCAGCTTTTACTTTGCTTCATTCTGATGCATCAAGCCATAATGGGATTATTATCATCCCCTGTGGCTGGAGGGCAGCATACACCCACTGCAGCTGTAGTGAGTGTTTTTCCCTCCCCATCCACCACTAGGGGCAGCAATGAGACCACTCTACACTCAAAAACAAACAAAGTTGAGATTTACACTTTACTGGAAGCATTTTCAAACTATATATCTCAGTTTAACAAGAAAGGACGTTTCATGGATAAGGACTATGTGGTTGGTTTGGTATTTGTGTGTCTGGTTAACTCCCCTGCCTCCGATAAAGTGCAGTGCAGAGATGCTTCGTAAGCTTTTATATGGGAAGCGTATCTTCCACGCAGTCTCAAACGAGGTTAAGCAGTGAGTATGACAGTTGTTGTACTATAATGCTGTGAATGTACATTATCCTACATTTTTCAAGAAAGTATGGACATTTTGACTTTGAATTAACAGCAAACCGCATTAAAGGTAAATTATAACAGGAGCACATCAGACGATAGGAGGGTAATTATATAATAATAATATGATGCCTGTAAGATGGCCTGTCTGTCATTTAGGCTGGTTTCAAATAAAGGTCCTGCTTCTCTCTGCAACTGAAGTACATAATTGCCCTGGCCACTATTTTACCATCACACGAGATTTCTGTTTTTATCTGTTACGCATGCTCCTGGTATTGGATTTTGGTGATTCTCTGATATTCATCTTTAGACCATCACTGACGCAATATTTCATACCATCAATACAGCAGTGATTAGGTGTGAGTAAACGAAAATCAGCTGAAGATGGTCCATCATTACTCAAAATGAATTTTAAAAAATGGTGTGAGTAGTTTATAGTAAATCGGCCAATCTGTGTCTCTGTTTTTTTCCAGAGGAGCCAGGAGCAGCAGGCCGTGAGAGGGTCTTAACCAGGAACAACATCAATACTGAGGTCACACTTTGTGTACTTGAGAAACTGTATTTTTGCTTGTTTGTGTATGTGCCCATGTGTGTGCATCTGTGTGTGCCTGAGAAAAACAGAAAGTGTGTGCATGAGAGAGAGAGGGGGCTTTGAGGGGTCAGTGTTGTTGTTGTGCTAATACAGTTTAGTCCTAATTAGCAGGCTGCCTCTAAGCCTCAAGTGTCCTCTCACAATACACAACATTTCCTAATAATCTAATAATTTCCATGAAAACAAGAATTAGCCCTCAAACTACAACATGATGACCCAAAGTCTTTGTTGTTGTGCTTTTTTGGTATTTTTTTCCTGTTTAATGTTCTTCACTAACATCCCAAAAGACAAATAGTCAAAAGTGATGAGTGGTCTTGTATCTTGTCTCTGAGAAAGCTTGTCTTGACTTGTATGGAAACCCCGAGAGTTGACAGACTTGACAGGGACTGCTCCACTGAGACCCTGTCAGACACTGTGTGTGTGTGTGTGTGTGTGTGTGTGTGTGTCCCTATATATGTGCTAGTGAGGGTGAGAGCCTGTGTGACCCATGGCATGTTGTATCTTGAATCAGGAAAAAGAAAAATGATGGAGACAGAAAAAAGACTATCATGCCAAAAATGTATCTTGGTGACAGGCTTCAGTCACAGATATTAAGACAAGGCCTGATGGATGAAAGTTGTGAAATCTTTTATTTACATGATAAATATAGACACAAAAGCACTTTTTACATCATGACCTTAATGTATTCTGTTACTCAGGTCTTTCCTCTACCCAATAATGTCCAGGTCTCGGCTGTGCCTCTCCCTCATAGTGTTTCGGCTTTTTTTTTATCCTTTCCTTGTGTTCCTTATGAGTCCCCTGTTTGTTCTCTCTCTGTCTGTGTGTGTGTGTGTGTGTGTTTGACCAGGCGTGGTGCTCTGTCTCACTCCTGCTGCCAATCTACCTGCACACCTGCCACCCATCCTCTCATCAAGCTCCTGCAGTATATCAGCCGGCTCTTCACTCCAGTCTACGCCAGATTGCTGAGTTCGCCAACGTGGTACTAACGCTATGGCCAAGCTTTAAACCAATATTTAGTATTTTCTTGTTTTCCTGAATCCTGAATTTCCTGAAGTCTAACCCAGTGTTTGCCTGTGCCTCAGGTCCATTCCCTCTGTGATCTCTGTCTGCCAGCGCCTCGCCCATCAGCCTGTCAGCCCAGCTCTGTCTCTGCCTGCCCCGCTCCTCCGTCAAACTCCGGCTCGCCCTTCAGCCCATCTCACCATCTTCTAAATAAACTGCATTTAACTGATGCCAGCCTTTGTCTGAGTTCTGCTTTTGGGATCTAGATTACGCGAACCTAACAAAAAATCTATTGAAGGAATACTTAACATTTTGGGAAATACATTAATTTGCTTTCTCTCTGACACTGAGATTAGAAAATGTATACCAAGCTCATGTCTGTGCGTTAAGTACAGAGCTAGGTGGTTAGCTTAGCAGCGAATTAGTATTGTTTTTTGTTTTTGATCTAATGTGATTGGACAATCGAGCTGTCTTTCGTGTTCACACCCACCATTAACTACGGATGCGCGACTGTCACTCCTGCTCCTAGCTAGCTAGCTGACCGCTTCCATTCAGGACATGGCAGCTTCAAGTGGAACCGCGGGAATCAAAGAAAATTTGTTTTTTTCCTTACAAAAACACCCTTTTACAAGGCGTTCACTAGAGGGAAAAAAAGAGGATAAAAGGAGCTTGGACCGGACCGACCCGATTTATAGATTCAGCAGCAGGCAAGTGATCGAGGACGAGCTTACACCCGGGGCTTCTCCCGCTCTTGTTATGACAAGTGGAGTTGGCTAGCTGGCTGTGGTGTAAGTAACGCCTTTTACTGCTTTCCCTGTTTGCTATTTGAAACTGTCGGCACCGAAGCGTTGTGGACAACGACGGGGGTACGAGACCTAAAACATCTTTCTGAAAAATGCAAACGGCACGAAAGTAGCCGCAGCCATCTAGACAGTTGTATGAGGCTAAGTTTTTTGGGCAGGCTTAGCATTGCTGAACAGCTAGACAAAGGCTACAGGATTGGCATTAGAAGGCACAATGAAGAGGTGACACATCCTGTGCAGAGTAATAGACTGTGTGAAATTTTGTGGAGCCTTTGAGTTGGCTTTGCGTGGCCATGATGAGAGTGACAGCTCCGATAAGCCCGGGATATTCCGTGGGTTGGTGGATTTTGTTGCCTCCCTTGATGGAGTGTTGAAAGAGCACCTTGAGAACGCCACTGCATTTAAGGGAACTTCAAAAACTGTGCAGAACGAGCTACTTGACTGTATGCTGTCTGTTGTGAGGGAACACAAAGAAGCCCAGAGCAGTGATTTTCTATCAATTCAGGCAGATGAGACAATGGATATTGCCACACAGTGCCAACTTGTGCTCGTGCTACATTGATGACAAAAACAACGAGCAGGAAAGATTTTTTGAGTTCATCCCTCTGCAGTCAGCTACAGCTGAGTCCATTGCTGCAGCACTAAAAGAGCGTCTTACTGCCATCCTTCCTGAGGATCAGAAAAGTAAGCTCATCTGCCAGGCATATGATGGAGCCAGCGTGATGAGGGGCGCCACTGCAGGTGTTCAGAGGAACATTCAAGATGTGTACCCAAATGCCCACTACATCCACTGCTACGCACATCAGCTCAACCTGATAATGCAACAGGCCACCTCTCACATATCCAAAGTGAGAATTTTTTTTTCTGACCTTGGTGGATTTGCCAGCTTTTTTTCCAGATCACCCAAGCGGATATCCATATCAATGGGTGCATCCAGCAGTTCCAACAGGACATACAAAAGATCAGGTACTAACTGTATTCCTGTTATTAATATGATTTAATAATGTTCGCTTTCTCTTTTATTATTATTTTAAATTCTTTGTCCTTCAAAGAAATTCTCTCCATTCCATGGTTGAGCAAATCAGTGGCTCTCAGCCAACAAAGAGGCGTCAGGCACTCAGTCCAGAGGACCATGAAAGGATTGCAGCAGAGGTGAGTTTATGTTGTAGAAATCAGTCACAGTCCATGTTACAATGGAGTGTAGTTGGGGTTTTTTTATCTCTGTGGAAGGATGTTTGTCAATTTTTTACCTACTTTGTGTGGATGAAATATGTTTATTGGGAACTAAATCGAAAAGCTTTAAATGTAACTGCAAGTAGTTGAACTAGTATAAAATTAGAACTAAAGCCTAACAGTTTAAATAGAATATTGTCTTGGTGAAACTAACCTGTGATTTATTAGAAGTGATTGAATGTTTTAAGTAAAGGCCATGTGAAAAAAGGGTTTAAAAAATTGTTGAATGCTTGTGAAAAAACAGGAGGGTTATTACAGTTGGCCATTTGATAGTGGAAAGATCAAGGACATGCACTGCAGAATGGTGAACATCTCACAATCCATCTTTTGTTCTTTGCTGAAGAATTCAATTTGTATGATCAAAAATATTGTGCACTTTTTTGGGAACAATAGGTTTCTGTATTGAGCCTGAGTCAGGGTGCATGTGACAGATGAGCTGAAATAATGTTGCTTCTCTTGGTGCATGTGCAGATCTTCACCTGACCTTCACTTCTCCTAATATCTTGTGTTAGGGATACTCCTAATACCCATTCCCCTTGTCACTGACCACTGTGAAAAAGTCTTCCTGTTTCTTCATCTTATTTAGCAATGACTTAAGTGTAAAACTTTAGCCAATATGTAGTTTGTATGATGTTCATTATAATAACACAACTTTAGTGGAGAGGCATAATATGGCTAAAACCACCTGTTATTTCTTGAGCCCTCTAATTGTTTGTTACATGGTATAAAATAATGTTACCCTATTTAGAATGATTTTTTACCTTCTATGTGCAGAGACACTATTGCATCTCTATTGGGCTGTTTGTATTGTGTTGTAAAATAAAGCCTTGTTTAAAAATCAGTTTGGTTCCTTAGTACGAGATATTCAGAGCTATTGGGCATTAGAAATCTGAAATAGTTCATCACCCTCAAACCTGAAAGGAGAATTTCCTACATATTTTCTATGAAGATGTGCTCAGACACTTGTATTTAGCAAAGGCCTAGATAGAGAGTTGTTACTTACATCAACACCTTGAAGGCCTTCCCAATGCTCAATGGAAGCAAGCTGAAGGCTTAGTCTTATCTACAGCAAGGAAGAGTTCAAAGCCTGTTGTGGTGCTGTGGACCTATTCCAGTTGTTTATGGAGAATAATCTTGGAGAAATCTTTTCAGAGACTGTCACTCTTCTAAAGATCCTCATCATCACACCCATGACCACGACAGAAGCCGAGAGGTGCTTCTCAACCTTGAAAAGAATTAAAATTTTTCTCAGAAACACCATGACCCAGGAGAGGCTGAATGCATTGGCCATGCTGTCAATGGAAAAGAGACTGGTGACTGAGATGACTGACTTTCACCAGAAAGTCATCTGAGAAACTTGCAGGCCAGAAGGAGGGCAAAATTTATGTTCAAGTAGTGCTACTGGCCAGTGTTTAGGCAACATTACAGTGTACTGTGTTGTTTATAGATTTGTTTGTTGTTGTTTTGCTGACCTATGAAGTGCTGCTTCAGTTTGTTTGTCTCCCCCAAAACTGTGCCCCCCGAAAATATTATCACCAGCCGCCACTGCTGACTAATAAAGGTTTATCTCCAAGGTTTTTATATAGGTTTCTTTACAGGCACCAAACCTGGCAACCGCACTGTGTTGACAAGATGGGAAGCAACACAGAGTCACTGCGCCCAGCTGCTGTTTGCCAGGAAATAGTACACAGTAATAGTAAATAGTAATACAGCCCATGACTCAACCTAAAACCATTAGTTTGAGCTCAAATTAAATAAACGAGATTCAGGACATTAATTAGCGAGCTTTAGGGGTGTTGGAAGGCGTATTTTTTCCACTTTAGACAGAGCTAGGCTAGCAGTGCTAATCCCCCGGCTCCTGCTTGATACGCAACGTACAGAGATGACTAATATAAATTCTCATCAAAGTCTTAGAAAGAAAGTGAATAATAGTATTTCCTAGAATGTTACGCTCTTTATTTCCATGGAGCTGGTGTCAGGATGTGGTTAGCCTAGCTTAGCATAAAGACTGGAAGTAAGGAAAAACAGCTAGCCTGGATCTGTCCAAAATAACAAAAATCCATCTACCAGCACCTCTAAAGCTCATTTGCTAATTGACATGTATCTCATTTGTTAAACCCATACATAAGCAGAAATGTAAACATTTTAATGTAATGTTAAAAATGTTAATTCTTTAGGCACAGTAACTTCCTGGAGTCTCAACTAGGTGCCTGGCAACTGCTCTTTTTTTTTTTTAACAGATTGAACATTTAAGATGTAATGTGTTAGTGAGCTTTAGAGGCGCACTATTTCCCTTTCAGTCTTTCTGCTAAGCTAACTGGCTGCTGGCTGTAGATTCATATTTATCATGCAGATATGAGCGTAGTATTAATCTTCTCATCTACTAACTCACCGCCAGAGAGAGAATAAACGTATTTCCCAAAAAGTCAAACTTTTGCTGTAACTGTTGCAGAATGTTTTGGCAGCATCTGCACCATATCCTTCTCCCTTATCTGGCTCTGTCTCACCATTTCCCTCATCTCTATACGTGTGTTGTTTGTTTTTTTCAGACGCAGTCATGGCTCACCTGTCCAGCAGACAGCAGTGTGTCTCCGTGCTGTGCACACCTGTTCTCTATCACCTCATCAGCCTGGTGACCTGCTGCCTGCCTCCACAGCTGCACTGTATTGGATAATTAGTCTCTGTACCGAGGGGATGTACACGTTCACTCCCCCGTCAGCATAATACTTTAGTTAGGTAACAAGAGGGATGGGTGGGAGTAAGTTGTACTTCTACTTCTTTAAATCCATTAAATGAACCTTCTTTGATGATCAGTTAAATATTTGTCTGTAGTGGTTTTCTTTGTACCTGGGAAGATTTCAGACATTCAAACTAATTTTGAAATTTTGACTATTGGTAGTTGCACTTGCAGTTATCTTGTAGTCTTTAGTCAAGTTTCCATCCAAATGTTGCGCAAATTAATTAATGCATGTCTCCATCCACTACTGTGAATGTGAATATCAGGTGTTGGTTCATCGAGAAACAGTTGGTGGAGCTTATTCTCCAGTTGGGTGCCATTAAACCTTTGCAGAAGAAGACATAACGAGATGACGTCATTACATGAGTGCCAGTCAAACCTTTACATTTTACCTTACACCTTTTCATGCACATCATTATTTATTTATATCTGTTTCCATTGTACTTTTTTGTGTTTTGATATATTGATACACCAACTTTCCCCCCTCAGCCAAGCATAAATTTGCTTTTCTTGAAATTTTGAGTGTTTCCACTCTGTTTATGCACAAATTGAAAATATGCATAGAAACAGGCTAATGGAAATACTTTTTTGACTTATTTCTTTACCTTTTAGGGGTTTTTCAGACTCTAAGCCTCCTTTCTCTGGCAGACACTCTCTAAATTACAGGTCTAACTTCACTGTTTTGGTAGTGAGGGATGGACCAGAGGCAGCATTAACAATAATGTGTTTGTTGCTCGCACTGGCAGTAAAATTCACTATATAAAACAAGAACAACACCTGCTCTACAGCTAAGCTAACCAGATGAAAGCTGTAAATTATTATTATTATTTGATATTAAACCACTTCAGGAACTATACAGGTGCAGGAAAAGGTCCACAACCTCTCAAACCCATCTGCATCTTTACAGATAGACTGAATTGGATTTAATAGCTAGATATAATAAGGACTCAGATGTCATCTGGTAGGTAGAACTACAGTGCAAAGCAGCATTTTTCATGTTCACAATAATATTTTATTTAAAATGAGGCATCATTCATTTCAGTATTGAAAGGTTGTTTTACCACTCATTCTCTTGCATACAAACATTCCTTTGCATGTGCAAAAGCCATACTGGTGTGTTGTAGAACCACTGCTTTGATAAATTATGTATTTCTCTACAATGTCCATGCATACAGGTGTTATTCACTACAAAGTAACACTGTCATTGTTCACCACTGACTAATAATGTTACCGTCCCTGATAGTTATGTTATTGCTTCTCATTCTACATTCACGATCACTGAGGTGATATTAAGTTAATCTCATGTCTTGTTTAATTGTTAAAGGGGAACTCCACCGATTTTACACACCAAAGTGTGTTCCTAGGTGTTGGGGAGTACTACTATATATGTGAAAACAGTAGTATAAAGCCTGTAGTGTCTCCAGAGACTCTGAGAAATGACCTCAGCATCGATTGTGGGTGAAGACTACAATCTTAGGGACAATCTGTTGGTGTGGACTTAGAAAGAAGTGAGCTTACCAGACCTCTGTAGCCCGCTGCTCATCTCTGCTGTTGTCATGGTTGAGGCTGCTCTCCTCTCCTCCCCTTGTGTTTCCCTGTTTTCCCTGCCCCTTATGTTTCTGTCTGTTTGTCTCTTGGTGTTTGTGTGTGGGCATGTGTGTGTCCGTGGCTGGGTGTGGCGGTGGTTTCCCGCTTCTCACCTGAGCAGCTGTGGCAGATCTACTAATCACCTCTCCAGCCTTCATATACCAGGTCCTGCTCTTAACTCATTTCCAGATCGTTCCGTCTACCAATGCGGTAACTATGGCTCTAGCTTTCTCCTTGCGATTTTCCTCGTTTGCATGACTAACCATTGTTTCCCTGTCGTTCTGCTTATTGGGGTCCTTCCTAGCCTCCATAACAGAACAATCTGGCCAAACATGGATCCCACAGAACTGAAACAAGACGGTATGGATGTGCTGAGTGCAATTACCAGCCAGGGAACACTTCTTCGAACACATCTGGATCAGAACCAGGTCATGGTAACCCAAATCACTCAACTGTCTAATCAAGTAGCCACATTAACCTCACGCCTTGCCTCTCCAGTCTCTCCAGCAGTTTCAACCACATCTCCTATGCCTTCTCCTGGTCCTGCGTCTGCGTATTCCCCGCTGACTCCGGCGGCGCCAATGGACGCTCCCATGACCACGCCGGAGCCTTTCTCCGGAGACTTGGATAAGTGTCGTGGTTTCCTCCTTCAGTGCTCTCTGGTGTTCCATCAGCGACCGCATGCTTTTTCGTCAGGTCAGTCCAAGGTACATTGTTATGGGACTACTGCGGGGACGGGCTCTGATGTGGGCGGAAGCCTTATTTTCCAGCCAAAGGGGTACTGTACTCAATTATGATTTTGTTGCCAAACTAAAGAGTATTTGACCATCCCGATCATTTGGGACAGGCCTCTAATCATTTGCTAAGTCTCTGGCAGGGTTCCAGGAGTATGGCTGAGTACTCCGTGGATTTTTGGACCTTAGCGACTGACTCGGGCTGGAATGAGGAGGCTCTCCGTGGGGTTTACATCAAAGGACTGAGCGAGCAGGTGAAGGACGAGTTGGTGTCACGCAACGAGCCCGCTGATCTGGATTCTCTTGTCTCTCTCACCATTAGGTTGGACAATCGACTCCGTGAGCGAGTCAGCCGGCTCCAGGCTCCGGTATGCTCTCCGCGGCGGCCCACGACAGGGAATTCCCCGGAGGCTCCCGGCTGGGCTACAGCTCCGCCTGCTGCCGCGGAGGAGGAACCCATGCAAGTGGGTCGCACTCGTCAAACGCCAGCCGAACGACAGAAGAGAATGAGGTCCGATGAGTGCTTGTACTGTGGGCAGCTGGGTCATTTCATTTCCGTGTCCAGGCTGGCCAAAAGATCGGGCTCGCCATTAGCGGTGGGCGTATTGGTGAGCCAAACCCACCCACCTGTTCAGTCAGACTTTAGCGTGGACTTGTAGTCTCAACCCTGTCAAAGAACTCACCTTATCACTCTTTACCTTGGTTGATTCTGGCGCTGAGGATAACTTTCTGGATCGAGAACTGGCCGTACACTCTGGTTTTCCTCTCGAGCGACTTGCTGCTCTGTTAGCTGCTTGTGCCCTGGATAGTTGCCAGATAGCTCAGGTTGTTGAACATACTATTCCATTGACCCTAATTATTTCTTCTAACCACAGTGAACAAATTCGGTTTAAAATCATTTCGGCCCCTAAGACTCTGGTTGAGTGTTCATAATCCCCAAATTGATTGGTCCACGGGGAAAATTACAGGTTGGAGTCCTCATTGCCATGCCGCCTGTTTGCAATCAGCATTGTCACCAGTAGAGGGCACCAGAGTCACACCTATAATCAGAGCCCCCAGTTTTAACTAATGTACCTCAAGTGTATCATGATCTAGCTGAGGTTTTCAGTAAGGAAAGAGCTCTGTCTTTACCGCTCAGACCGTATGATTGTGCCACTGACCTTCTCCCCGGTGCTCTCCTGCTGTCTAGTCGATTATACAATCTGTCTCGACCTGAAAGAGGCGATGGAGACGTATATCCACGATTCTCTGGCTGTGGGTATCATCCGTCCCTCGTCCTCTCCCCTTGGAGCTGGTTTCTTCTTCATGGCCAAGAAAGATGAGACCTTACGCCTGTGTATTGACTTCCGGGGCCTAAACAACATTACGGTTAAGAATAAATATCCTCTGCCATTGATCAGCTCTGCTTTCGAGTCTCTGCAGGGGGCAACCGTCTTCTCCAAGCTCGACCTGCGGAATGCTTACCATCTGGTCCGCATCCGGGAGGGAGATGAGTGGAAGACTGCTTTCAACACTCCACTGGGGCACTACGAGTACCTGGTAATGCCCTTTGGGTTAACTAACGCTCCAGCTGTGTTCCAATCGCTAGTCAACAATGTGCTGAGAGATTTCCTAAACCTTTTTGTGTTCGTCTATCTAGACAATATTCTAATCTTTTCCAAGTCCCAAGCAGAGCACACTTCTCATGCCCACCAGGTGCTTCAGCGGCTCCTTGAAAACCAGTTATTTGTCAAGGCTGAGAAGTGTGAATTCCACTGCTCCACTGTCGGCTTCCTGGGCTACATCATAGGGCTGGGGCAGGTGAAGACCAACCCGGAGAAGGTGAGAGCTGTCACTGAATGGCCTCAGCCAGTCACCCGCAAGCAACTACAGAGGTTTTTGGGCTTTGCCAATTTCTACCAGCGTTTTATTAAACTTCAGCCATGTAGTAGCTCCTGACCAAGTTAACGTCCACCAAAGTACTGTTCCAGTGGACTGAGGAGGCGAGTCAGGCTTTCACCGAGCTCAAGAGACTCTTTACCACGGCACCTGTGCTTGCCAGCCCTGTTACATCTCTCCAGTTTGTAGTCGAGGTGGATGCGTCAGATACTGGGGCAGTGCTGTCCCAACGCTCCAGGGCCGATAACAAGCTTCATCCATGTGCCTTCTTCTCCTGCAGATTCTCGGTGGCCGAATGCAATTGACATCGGCAACTGGGAGCTTCTGACAGTGAAGATGGCATTGGAGGAATGGAGGCACTGGCTGGAGGGCTCGGAGGTTCCCTTCGTGGTTTGGACAGACCATAAAAATCTGGCGTACATTCAATCAGCTAAGAGACTGAACTCTCGCCAGGCCTGCTGGGTGCTATTCTTTAGCTGATTTTAACTTTGTCCTAACCTATTGCCCGGGGTCACGGAATATCAAGCCTGATGCTCTCTCCCGCCTACATGCCTCTGAAGACTCAGACTCTGGGCCGGAGACCATCCTTCCTGCCTCCTGTGTGGTGGCAGCAGTTTCTTGGCAGATCGAGTCCATTGTGAGGGAGGCCCAACAGCATCAACCCGACCCAGGTAACAGACCCCCTAACTTTCTGTCTGTTCTCAAGTCTTGCAGTGGGTCCATGGTTCCCGGTTCACCTGTCACCTGGGAATGAGTCGCACTCTGTCCCTCCTCAAGCGACATTTCTGGTGGCCGACCATGGAGGCTGATGTCCGCTCCTTTGCTGCCGCCTGTACTGTGTGCCTGGAGTAAGGCATCCCATCAGCCCCCCGCCGGTTTGCTCCAACCACTTCCAGTTCCCAGCCACCCCTGGTCCCACATCGCACTGGACTTCATCATGGGGTTACCACCCTCACACGGGAACCATCATCAACCGGTTCTCCAAAGTTGTACATCTGGTGGCCCTTCCCACGGCCCGTGAGACGGCGGACCTGGTTTCCCAACATGTGTTTCGGCTGCATAGAATCCCCATAGACATTGTGTCTGATCGGGGCCCTCAATTCATCTCGGGTATGGAAGGCATTTTGTCAGGCTTTGGGGGCTACTGTAAAGTTTTCATCTGGTTTCCACCTGTCCACCTGTAGACCAATGGGCAGATGGAGCGGGCTAATCAGGAGGTAGAGGCGGCTCTTCGGTGTGTTTACAGCAGCTAATCCTGGGTCCTGGAGCTCATACCTGGTGTGTGGAATATGCACACAACTCCCTTACCTGTGCGGCAACCAGGGTGTCCCCATTTGAAGCCTCTCTGGGGTACCAACCACTGTTGTTTCCCGCTGTAGAGCAGGAGTTGGAGGTCCCCTCGGTGCAGGCCCACTTACGACACTGCAGGAGGGTTTGGAGGAAGACTCGCGCTGTCCTGCTTCACTCTGGGGAGGCCAGTAAATGGAGGGCTGATCTACACAGGATCCCTGCTCCGGAGTATGCTCCAGGTCAGAAAGTTTGGTTGTCCTCCAAGAATATTCCTCTGAGAGTGGAGTCCAGGAAACCCACGTTGTATTGCTCCCTTGTCATTGAACGTGTCATTAACCCATCTGCTGTCAGACTTAAACTTCCCAGCTCCATGAAAATCCACCCTTCCCTCCATGTGTCCCAATTAAAGCCTGTCTTCCAGCCCTTTCTGCCCTCCGTCCACTCCCCCTCCGCCCACCCGGCTTCTGGATGGCCAACCGATTTTCTGTCCGGCAGCTCCTGGATGTCCGCTGCAGTGGTAGGGGGCTTCAGTACTTGGTGAATTGGGAAGGTTACGGCCCTGAAAGATCATGGGTGCCTCAATCATTTACTGTTGACCCTAGACTGGTTCGGGAGTTTAATCGGGCCCATCCTGACAAGCCTGGTGGGTTGCCAGGAGGCTCCCATTAAGGGGGGGGGGGGGGTACGGTCATGGTTGAGGCTGCTCTCCTCTCCTTCCTTTATGTTTCTGTCTGTTTGTCTCTTGGTGTTTGTGTGTGGGCATGTGTGTGTGTCCGTGGCTGGGCGTGGCGGTGGCTTCCCGCTTCTCACCTGAGCAGCTGTGGCAGATCTACTTAATCACCTCTCCAGCCTTCATATACCAGGTCCTGCTCTTCACTCATTGCCAGATCGTTCCGTCTACCAATGCTGTAACTATGGCTCTAGCTTTCCCCTTTGCAATTTTCCTCGTTTGCATGACTAACCATTGTTTCCCTGTGCCACAGGCTTTCTTGAGCCTGGTCTCCAGCCTTCTTTGCTAGCCACCTGCCTGCCCTGCCTGCTCGATTTGCCAGCTGCCTGCTCAGCTTCCCATCCACCGTTCAAGCCAGCTCCCTTTACTGCCTGGACCTCCACTGTGTCTCGCCTCCACCCTGCCTGGGTTCTGGTTTGGACTCGCACCTCGTCCAGGATCATCCCTGATTTTCTCCCCTTCCCGGGCTTCCTCTGCTACAAATAAACTTGCTTGTGAACTGTTGCTGCTGAGTCTGTCGTTCTGCTTATTGGGGTCCTTCCTAGCCTCCATAACAGCTGTAGGCTAGAGGCTCCAGGCTACATTAGCTGCTGCTAGCATAACACACTCAAATCATGGATGTATTACAAGAACTGGATACCGACCCAAAGATGTCGCCTATTCAGTCCAATAAGAACTGCTCGCCTGGCGCATACACAGAAAAAGTTTCTAGCTTCTGGGATTACTTCCGGGTTATGTGGCCCACTGAATATGTAGTGTTTCTCTCGCTGGCCCCGCTCACAAGTTACCACTCGGCCCATAGACTTATTTAATTCGCTTTTCTTAGCTCGAGGAAAGTTTTACAAATAAAACCTCCATGGTTCAAAAATTCATAATAAAGTCATAATTGACCTTGTTTGCAGTTCAAGGTGTCCTGTCAGCAGTTTTACAGAGGTCTCTTTTACAATGGTGGCCTAAGGGGAAAATGCTTTTTGAGCTGCAGGGGAATTTTTGGTGCAATACCACGAGTGGCCACCAGAAGCAAAAGGCTGAGCGGCGCCATATCCAGGTCTTATTATACACATATACACAAATCTGTAGAGTTGAGTGAATCGAGTCAAGTTGCATTGTGGATAATGTAGTCAACAAGAATGTGTGGAATAAAAAACTGATATCTCTGGTTCTTCTGCATCAATTTGTTCCTTTTTTAAACTGTCCATCGTGAGTCTGACAGTGTAATAGGAGTGCAGTGCTAAATCACTGAGCATGTCTGCATTTCTCAAGTCTCTTGCAAATACAGTGAACATATGTATGTCATATTGTCCTGATTTGATACTGTTAGCTGGTTATCCAGTGGGAGTTGTAGCAGTAAAATGTAGTACTGTAAAATACTGTAAATGTAAAACTATGTGTCCCAGTTTTAGTCCCAGTTTTTGCCTCTTATGTATTAACATTACATTCAAGTCACAGAGCTAAGCATCCATTTCTCAGAACTCATTTAACGACACTTTCTGCTAAATACTCCAAAACTCTGGTATACATCTGGATGAAAGAAGAGTTCGTCTTCTGCACAATCAAGTGTTTTCAACCCACTCCTTCCTATACCATTTATATTAGAAGTATGAAGTTGCTATGGATTCAGTGAGTTATGCTGTGAGCTACATTTGTGAACTACATTTTTTTAGCTACATTTGTGAACTACATTTTTTTAGCCTATATTTGTTCACGTTTTTGCAGATTGTCTCCATTAAAAGTGTGCTGAATGAGATGTTAGCAGGTCCTGTTTGCAGTGTACCCATGGATGAACAGTCAACCGTCAGTGATGTGATGATTCTCAGTTCTGCAGTAATACGTGTGTGACAATGATTTCTTCTGGATATTTGTTTGTATCTTTGCATCCCATCTCACAGCCACACAGTTTGAAAACAACTTGTTTATGCTGATGTTACTTTCTATTATTTTATACTTTCATGGGGAAATTACATTTATATTATGTGTGTCATATAAAACTAGAAAGGAGATGTCATTTCCGGGATAGGAAATAGAGCCGCAGCTTGGTTAAAATCTTTTTAATTTGTTTGTTAAACAACTTTCTTTTATTTTTCAGAAATTCAAATTTTTGACTGTGTGACTCAAATGTAATAGAAATACATGAGAGACAACTAGAGATATAAACTATGTGACCAATTGTTAATGTCATGGCCTATCAATTTTGATAAGCAAACTTGGGTTTAATCTACTTTGTTGCAAACTGAGCAGAATTGACTGAAAGGTTGAAGTGGAAAGTACTTTTAACACACTGTACACAGAGAGAGAAGTAACTTGAAACAGTACAGAGAGGCAGGTAATCAGGGGTGGAAATCTAACTCTGATGCAAACTTGTGTAGAGCTAATATGGTACTGAATGTTACCATAACCAGTGAAACTGAAAAATAAAACCCAAGCTGCAGTTTAACTTTAAACCTGTATCTTTGTTTCTGTGATGACAGAGTTAATGACTGACCCTCCACACTGCTGCAGGAAAATATTATCACCTGTGCTGGCTCACCTTCACAATTAATGTGACAAGGTGACACAGGACTAACTGAAACACTGATACGCAGCCTCCCCCCTGTTCCCCAGAGGCTGCAAAGCACTTGTTCTCGTGCTTTCTTTATCTGTTTTCATGCTCTTTTTCTCTCTAAATCACATTGTGACAAATGTGTTAGTTGAAAGACCTCTATAAATGAAATTGACCTATGCAGTACAAAGATATAGGGTCATATAGTGTGAAGAACTGGAGAAGAACACATTTTTACAGGAGATTATGCTTATTCTGGATGAAAGTATTTATATTTAAATGAAAATGCATTGATTGATCCTGGCAGCTGTAGTAATGCTGGAAAGAAGTTGGCAGCATGATGCCCTTGTAGTTAGAGAAATAGTGAGACTCACTCGAGAGTCACAGGTACAAAGGCCAGTATGTGGCCAGTTAACCCCTATACTGCCTCATTAACTGAGTTGGTGTTGGTGAGGCCTAAAGTGTACATGTATTCTGTTACAGAGAAACAGATTATAATGAGGCACAGTGCACCAGTGGGTGTAGGGGACACCAGATGCACTCCTGTTACATCTTTTTTTTCTTCTTCATTTCCATTTTTATTTGCTTCCTTTTCTTTGTCTTCTTTTTCAACCTCTTCCTCTGTGGTTCATGCTTTTACATTTTTAAAATGAACACATTTTAAAGTGGATTAAAGACTATTCCACTGAACTTTAGCCATTTAAAGAACACACTTTAGGACATCTGGTTCTTATCCTTTTGAAGTGTTGTAAAGCATAAATGTACATCCACCCAAGACATTAAAACACATTCTCACACAGTACATGTTGGATTCAGCAATACAAGCAAAACATTTTTTAATGATTTTGTTAATGATGTTTTGTAACATCATTAACAAAGCCATGTTGTTATTTGTGCAGCTGTGTAGGTCATGCATTTACAGTAGCTACAGATGCACGACTCAGTGCTGTAGCTTTTAATTAAGACTGATGCTTAGTAAAATGCAGAAAATATTTGTGAACACTGACAATGAGTCCAGGCAATTCTACATTTATACAAAAAGTCTGTTGTGTTTGAATCTGTTACATCCTGTGACAGTAAATACATGTCGAGTCAGGCAATAAATACATAAAGCAGGTTGATGCCCTTAATAATTTACACACCCTTAATCATCCGTTTGCGTATCAATACTTCGCCTGTTAGACCTGACACTGAAAAGAAGAAGTGACATTTTACAGATAGTGCCACATCGGTGAGGTTCTCCTGTAACGCCAGAGCAGCCGCTGTTACATAACGCACGTATCATTAATTCATCACATGTACCTGTCTAAAATGTCAGAAAGAAATAGTAATTTGGTTTATAGCACCGACGTTGCTTTCACAAAGTGCTTCACAGTAAAAAGTAAAATAAAAAGATTACTAACATAAGGAAATAATGATTCCTCCAAAGTAAATAAAAATGATAACATTGATCATGCAGTTAAATTAAGTTTAAAATTACAACTTTGACATTTTACAAAATGATGTGTGGCCTGCAGAAAAATCAGTCAGTGAACAACCTAAACAAACAGCGTTTTATTATATAGATTCTGTCTTTTATTTTTCACCGCCATATATATTATTTATTACCCGCATGTGTACGCATGGTCTGAAGTCTCAAAGATGCAGTAACAGACAGAGCTCTTTGTAGTAAAGATAGAAATCAAACACTATTTACTGAGTGTAAAGGTTCATTGCTGACTTTGGAAATTGTAGTTTGATTTATATTGTCACTATTTTTATATACAGTCAGGTCCATAAATATTGGGACATTGACACAATTCTCATCTTTTGGGCTCTATACACCACCGCAATGGATTTGGTCCCTTAAAAAGTGGGAGGCACATATAGAAACTGTTGTAATTCCTACACCATTCACCTGATTTGGATGTAAATACCCTCAAATTAAAGCTGAAAGTCTGCAGTTACAGCACATCTTGTTCGTTTCATTTCAAATCCACTGTGGTGGTGTATAGAGCCCAAAAGATGAGAATTGTGTCGATGTCCCAATATTTATGGACCTGACTGTAACAACTAGATTTATTAAATCATATCAGGTCTCTAACTATGTTACAGGGCTAGTAGTGATTTGGCTTAGTGCATTATAATGCAGAAAATGATGTGGCTTTTTGGTTTACTAACTTTATTATGGAAACAATGATAACCAATTTAACCATAATTTATATTTTGCTGATACATGTGTATTATTTACATAAAAAAATGAAAATGCAAATATGAAAATAACATTTGAATTACTTATATATACTTTTTTATATACAAACCTATGCTTTGGGCCCCTGATGTCAACACAATCAATCACCTATGGGAGATTTTGGAGGCCCGTGTCATTGTGGCATCATATTATTTTTTGGAGAATGCGAAACAAACGTGTTGCAACGGAAGGCTTATGTGAATGTACATGTAAACTTCAATCTCCACCACCATCACCAAAACACCAAATGGTGGAATATCTTTGGAAAAATTGTGTTCATCCGTCCACTAGAGGTCAGAGACTTGGAGAATATATGACAAGGAGCACTGAAGCTGTTCTGGAGGCTCGTGGTGGAACAACACCAACATCAATACAGGTTGGTTTTAACTTGAATTTATCACCCAACTGTACTCATGTGGGATCCTGCCCCGGCAACCCATTTTGCACTACTTTTCTCTCATAGTGTAGTTCTTCTGTTTATCTGTTGTTCCCATCAGAGATGTAAAGCACATCACTTCCAGCTGACTTTTCCCTGGAAAGATGTGATGTCATTGCAATCAGCAATAACAAACACTGTTTATGTGGAAATATCTCACTAGAATTCAGGAGCCTTCTGTTTACGATGTGTAATGTTACTGAGGGAATACTTGTCATTGAGGAGGAACGTAATGGTGAGTAGAGCCTTTACAACAGTAAGGCCATCTGATCTGACTGCAGGCACCTCCTCCTGTCATCTCCAAACAAATCTCCTCGCTCATTTACACTTCTGAAGAAAGCCTTTCTGCCTTAAGGAGCTACTTCTTGTGTGTATAGGTGCATATAGGCATGCGCATATGAAGATAATTATAGGAAGATATGTCTTTGCACCCTTGAGGTTCATTTTGCAAGCAGGAAACAGTGATGTCAATTCATTTTGCAGTGTTTTGTGATTCTCCCAGCACCCATTTTCATTTAAGGCGTAGAATCAATATGGGACAAATTTTGCAGCTGATAAACTGTGACGGCCCTGCTGTGTGTGTGACCTATCAGCACGGGGGCAGCAGGGAAACACACACATACACACACACTCCTGTGCTTGAATAAAGCAGGACAGAAATAGATCTTCAGGTATTGTGCACTCACTGCGGAGACAACAGGGTCGTCCTCTCTCAGTGCTAGTCTGTGTCTGAGGATCTCTTTATCCATGACAGACTCTCTCAGAGGGGCAGTTTATAAAAAACGAGCGAGGAAGAGGAGGAGGAGTGAAGTGAGGTAAACAAGGACTGTCACCAAACAGCTCGAGAGCTCTTTGTCACTTTGAGAAAGAGAGCAAACAGCTCCAGCAGAGAGAGGACAGAGGTGTGTGTTTGTGTCAGCATCTCTGCATTAAGTGTGTGTGTGTGTTTGTGTGTGTGTGTGTGTGTGTGTGTGTGTGTGTGTGTGTGTGTGTGTGTGTGTATCAGCGAGCCTGAATGTATCTTTGTACCTGTGATTGAAAAGGATTATAGGAATTGTGGGAAGCCGTGGGAGGTTACTAGGAGTGTTGCATCATGGGAGGTAGGGTCAAATAGAGTTCAGTGTTGAGCGAGTTGACCCAGAAGCATTGTCAGGATAACACACACACACACACACACGCACACATGCACACGATAATGGCTGAGTCTAAAGCCTTTAAACGCACACACACACACATACACAAACAAGCACTACACACATAGAGTTTGAGAAGAGCTTATCTCGTCTGAATGTAGACTATTCATTTGTTTGCCAAGAGTGGAGATAAAGCAGAAGGACAAAGAACACCAGACACTGTAAATCCATTTATGTGTGAGAGAAAGTCTGTGAGTGTGTGTGTGTGTGTGTGTGTTACTGGCTGCTGCCTATCTGCATGGTGAAGTTATCAACTGATTCAGCTGAATTTAGCTCCTCACTGTTGTCAGTGTCAACCCTTTAATGACACATATGAAGCTGGTATACATTTGTATTCAGCGTGCTTCCTGCGGAGCTGATTTGAAATCAGTGAGCAGCGTCTCTTGATCAGCTCGTTAATGCAGATATGTGAGGCAAACTGAATCAGCGCTCTTGTTCTTATATGTGTAATAAAAGCCAAGCATGACGAAAAAAACACTTCTTATTTCACGAGTGACTTCTTATTTTGTTAGTTTACATCTTAGATTAGACAGAATTACATGTGGATGGATGCGCTCACTGCGTCTCTCAGCTAGCTTTCAGTAGGATCTTATCTTAGATCCCAGAACTAATGTGTAAGGTCACCACTCTGCTTACAAAGCGTATACCTGAGCCACTGCAGCTGGAGATTCTGCACAGAGCTGCTGCGTAAATGAATAAATAATGATTTGCCAAAAGAAAACCCTCCAACCATGTAACTGTCTCTAGAACAACAATGTATTGCAGTGTCAGTCTGTTGGTCTAACTGGCATATCTCGACAGCGGTGGGATTGGATTGTCATTCATTTTAGACATTCATAGTCCGAGGAAGGAGAATCTCATATGATCCTCCGATGTTTCATGTTGTCAGGATAACTCTAATAATGTCTGAGCCCTTGTCAAGATCAATGCACTAGTATGCTAAATGTTAGCATGTTTCCTGGCCTTCATCCAGGACTGAGAATAGAATTCATTATGGAAATAATTTCTATTTTCAAACTCAAGTCTAGAAGCTGTATTGCAGCAATACTACTGACTAAAACCTTCTTGTCTCGTTTATGTATCTTCTGGCCACTGACAGCAGCACTGAGGGCACTGCTGCGGAGCAGGAGGAAAGCCTTCTTTGATTTCACATAGTGAAACACATTGACACATTGTGTTTTTTGTTACTTTGCACCTAACTACGTCTCTAAGAAGATTTCCTACCATCAACACTAAGTGAGTGACATGTCTGGATTCTGATGGCTATCCAGGACCGTCCTTGATCAGGGTATCTGTACACATGTTAACATACTACCATCCTAAACGTTACATGCTCATCATCAACATGTTATTCTGCTAACTGTATGCCAGAAACACTCATCAGATTCAACACAGATTTAATACAGCATCTTCAGGTATTATAAATACTACAGAAAACACATATGTAACCTTTCTGTGTACAAACATGAACAGCTGTAGCACATTGAAATAAACTCTATCAATGTCTATAAATGTCCTTACTTACATATAAAAATAATGTGTTCTCTGTTTACTACTTTAAACTAGCATTTCCAGTAGTGCAAAACTTTTGGCACTTGTGCACATAAATTAACAAAACATACTTACAGGAAGTGACTTTGATGATCTTTTCTGCATGTTATTTATGTCTTGTAAACACATTTTTCAACCCTTTACGCCTCCATCTGTTGGCCCCATGGCCTGAAGAGAAATCAGCTTCAGATGTTCAGATGCATTGTTTTTCAGCTGCTTGTGGGAAATGTATATGTCGTCTGTGCTGGGTTGCAGAGAGTGAAGGAAGACATTTTTTTCAACCAATTTTCTATGTGCCACGTGCAGGAAGTTTAACTCAAGTCTGGCTATACTTGAATTAAACTCCCTGCATGGAGAATTGTCTTGTTAAAATAGGCTTTACTTTCATTAAGCTTTAACAGACAAAGCAACAACAACAACTGGTACAGAGCATGTGGCTGCATCCACAATCACCCCTCAAAGTCTGTGTTGGCTTTGGAAGACAGTTTGGCGAATCAGGTGAGAAATTTCAAATTGCATATTGTCTAACACTTCAAAGGTCAAGTTATGCGTAACCAAGATAATGCGCACTCATAAGTAATGGCCATGTTACATGCTCATTATCCACAGTTTTTCACCAATTGTTTTGGTGAGAGACTGTCTAAAATGGTAATGAGGCTGGAAACATCCACATGTAATTCAAATTATTGTTACGGATTGCTGTTTACTTCAGAATCCCATAAGAAATGAAACACAGATCAGATGAAGCAGTATTTTATTCAGAGTGACAAAACGCAATCATTTTCTGCAGCTTGTCATCTTTTTTTTTCTCAAAATCACAACTTTAAGGAGTAAGTTGACACTGAATACACTTTTGTTGAGTTAGGAAATCATATAATGCCAACTGATTATGGATTTCTAATTTGCAAAGACAGAGAGATTGAGAGTGTGCAAATGAGATTAGGAGCATTACTGTGTGTTCAGACAAAGCCAATGGAAAGACACAAGTAGACACGAAAACGTGCGGGGTGGCACAAATTGAGGCCAGGACGTGTCCGTGTGAGTTGAATGTTTCAACTTGAGCAAAAAAAGTGCACATATCCTGTGGCTTTATGAACCTCCTTCATAAATGTACAGAAGTAGAGGGAAAAGGAGAGAGGCTGGACGGAAATAACAGAAAGGGGTGCCCACTGTCTTACCTCTGCACACCTGGCCTATCACTTTGTGAAGTGCATGGGCTTGTCAGTTTTGGAATGTTACAATAAATGACGTTTTTATAACTTTTGGAAAGTTATATAAAAATCTTACTGTGGAGGCAAGGGGAGGGGGGTGTTTCTGGGTTTTAATTTCTGAAGGGGCATGTTCACACTAAAACAGATGAAGTTGCTGTTTAACATTACTAGCTATGGCAGCCCTCTAGTCCTCCAATTCCTGTCTGGGCTGTGTTTCCTTTAGGAAATGGCTATGAAGTCCATCAGTAGGATGCTAACACCTGCGCTGGCTCTCCTCAGCTATATCAGCTACAGTGCCAAGAAAAAGAAAGGGAACCCTTTGGAATTGCCTCCATTTAGGCATAATTCATCCATAAACTGTGGTCTGATCTTCATCAAAGTCACTATAATAGACAAATACACTATATGTAAACTAATAACACTGAAATAATTGTTTTTTGAATTGGCATATTTATCAAATAATCTCAATATTAAAAATCCAAATAGGATATAGTATAGTATGTGTGTATGGTATGTGAACATCTTCACAAATGAAAAAGGCCACTACAAGTCAGATTTTCCCATCAGTGAGTTGAAATTGTAGTGCTAGTGGTTAGTTGTGCCTTGTTCTGTACAAAATACATGAAAAATATTGCTTACTGACACTCATCTCTTCATAAGCTGATGTGAACCCTCCCTCATTCACATGTGCTTTCAGAGTACTTTAGATGAAGCAAGATGGCAGAAAAAAAGGTTTGAAAAGGTGGAAGAGCCCTCGGGTTACAGTTCAGGACCTGTCTAAATATCTCAAAGTCACTGAGGTCGCCATTGGTGGAGGAAAGCACGAATGCCTGAAACCTGAATGTTCTATTATGTTACTGGGACAATGTCTTAAAACTTGAAACAAAAGACTCTATTTTGTTGCAGAAATACTTTGTTTGGGGTACTAAAGCGAATCAAACTAATAGCCTCCCATAACATCATCCTTAGGGATCATCATGATGCCCATGGGCCTGAACAACCATCCACAGTGAAAAATGAACTACAAAAAGGCATAAGAAAAGTCATGTTTCAGAATGGTGGAGGTCAATCATCACCTCAAATCAACAGATTCTGTGACATGAACTGAAGAGAGCCATTCATGAAAGGCAATCCTGAAACATCAATATAATGAAACTGTTTTGTTACGGGGGAAATGGTCTAAAATTCCTCCTGGCAAATGTGGAGATGTGATCAACACATGCAGACATCACTGCGGGAGGGAGGGGGGCTGGGGGTGCTGGGGCCCAAAAATGTATTTACCTAAAAATAAATAAATTAAATACAATTAATGAAAATTCATTAAGATTCATTAGAAAAACAACAATGGCTATAACAGCAAGCCATAATGACATGCTCTCATGCATGTTCATGGCGATATATTGGACAGTCTGGGCATTGACGTCCTAATGAGGACCATCATCAGTGCCAACCCGGAGAGAAAGAGTTCTGTGATGCAGGCGGTAAGACGATGTTCTTTTTTTATGCTGCAGCCTCGCAGCATGTGTTCGTCTTTGGAGATTGGACTTTGGCTGCATGTGTTATGTTCTTGTTTTTGTTTTTCGAGTCTGGTCCGTATACCTTTTGGATATTAGTTTTTCATAACGTTGCATGTTAAATCTTTTCGGCCCCTCTCTGTAAAGCACTGCGTCTGGGAAAGTGTGTATTCGTCTATACATATTTTATGAAAAAGTCTGTACACAGAGGGGCTGAAAAGATTAAACGTGCATCTTCCGGTTCATACAAAGCAAAAACAAATTTGGGCTGAGTTTTATTTGCTCATCGCCTACCTAGAAAGGATAAATGAATATCCAGAACGTATGGTGTTCAGCACCACGGACAGCGTGCAAGCACTCTGCATAGTGCCGCGCCACTATTTTTTATCAGTGTTGTTAAGCGTCTATATGTGTACTCATAACGTCATTCCTGCCACTTTAGTGCAGAATACATTCCTGCGGCTATGCTTGCAGGAAACATTTGGTCACTGCTGTAAAATAAGGTTTAACTAGTTACTAATACCAAGATTTCTCTTTCTTTTTCCAACCTGACTTTGAATGTTCAAGCAAATAATTTAATAAATACACCAAAACATGCAGTTGTTTTTATGTTACTATTTCAGGCAGATGTAGCTCGTCCACTATCATCGGCATTTGGTTTGTTGTTTGGTTGAGTTTAGGTTCATGCCCGTTGTACATGATGTAACATTCCTTACTCATGCACTCAACACACCGCTGATGTTTAATTTCCACACCTGACATTATCTTGGGTCATCTTATATTTTGTGAAGTAAATTGTCCTCTCCTCATTGACTTTCCTTTGAGCCAGGCTGTGACATTTGATCTAAATATTACAGCCAAACCTCTGATTTCTTTTCTCCCTAGAGCTGCCTTGATACTCAGTTGTAAGAAACTAGGCGGACACAGAAGTATTGCAGCAAGATAACAATTATCTTTGTGGGTTTAATCAAGGCCAACAGCGTCTCTTACATAGTCCCACATGTACATGCTACTGTGGCGTGTAGTGTATATATATGTGTGTGTGTGTGTGTGTGTGTGTGTGTGTAATCAGGAACAGTAATGTTCCCCAGCACACAGCTGCTAAGTGACAACAAAAGGCCTGTCACTGTGATTAATGACAAGGGAAGTGTCCCTGCGTGCTTCCTGTGTGTACTGTAGTAGCAGGTCTGAATGGAGCCTCGTGCACTTGCAGGCAGGCGTGCACGTTTCGTCTCTGTTGGTCTCTTTCTGTCTCATTCCACAAGTTACTACCTCCACTTATCTCCGACCTTGCACACTCTTAGCGACATTTCTTCTCTCCTGCAGGGCTTGCCCACCAAGCCTGATGTTTTCTTGGCTCAGGAGAGGAAAGTGGTGGTGGAGTAAAAGGAGGAAGACATGGTGCCATGACTGGAGAAAAGACAAAGGTGGAGCCAGAACACACTGTCACAACACAACATGTTCACCAAGGTGCTTTAAAGACAACAGGGCTCTGACTTCTTGCCATAAAGTTGTTTTCCCGCCTGCCTCCATGTCAGTGAGGGCAGGCTGCTCTTTGTTTGCTTGTTTTGAGGTGAGACAGATGGGGGGGTTCAGAGAGGGAGAGAGTGTATCGATTAACGTTTCTGATTCTCCCATCGGGAAGCAAGTACACCACCCAGCTGGGGTAAAATCACATCAGCCATTTGTGCTAAATTGACGGCTCAACTCTATGGAAAAATCCATACTTTAAGGTTTATTCCAGCGATTGGGATGCACCCCACGGTAGAGCACCGCATGAAGGTAAGAAGAACACAAAGGAAAATAATAAAAGAGTAATGCTGCAGCTATCTGAACCCTGAATACCTCTAGATTGGATTGCTTTGTTTAACTTGAATTCAAAGTTCATATGTTCTAATTTGTGCACACACCAGTTTTTACGGATCAGGTTTTTATTTAAACGATAATTCAGGTTTATTAACACCTGGGTCTCAGGAACAAACTGATCCTACAGGCACAATATTATAGACCAGAAGAAGATCCATTATTCATCTTCTTCTGGTCTGTATCATGTTCACACTAACTTATTCCAAACAAACCTCAGAGGTTAACTCATTCATTGAACAGTTTTGGTGATGCCATCCTGCATCACTACATGGACCTGCGAGGGGAAATCACATTCCAGAGACTGACAGCGTTTGCCTTTTACTGCATCTAATGTGTTTATTCATGTTCTCTGGCGTCACAAACAGCTTACAAACTAATAATTGATTATGAGTAATAGTAGTCTAGACTACAACTGGACCTCATATGTCATAGATAATAAGGAACAGTTAGAAATAATGACATTAATGAAGGTTCTGTTCTATGTTCTAGGACAGAGCCTTCATTAATCTGATTAGTAACACCAACTATTTCATGTCAAAATGGCTGCTGTGAAAAAGGTTTATAGGCAGTAGAGAAAGAAGTATTTAGATGCTTTCCTTAAAGGGAAACTCTGGTATTTTGAAATCTGGACCCTATTTTTACAAATTTGGGTGACTTAAAAAATGACTTAATAGTTACCAGACGTTTAGAATTGGTCCAGTAGATCGCCTCCGCTGGCAGCCACGAACTGCAATGGCTGCAACGTAATCCTTGTGGGCAACAGCATCTGTGAAAAGTCCGTCCACTAAAAGTGCTTGTTTTTGCCACTGACAGGCTGAGATTGTTGTATCTGACAACATTATGGAAAAGGATCCACTGAGTTCAGACTCAGCTTGACTGACTGACAAAACAAATGTCATTTCAGTTTATTACAACTATTTGAAACTTTTTTCCTGTTCCATTACTCTGGCTTAGCTGTTCATCTGACTGACAGAACCCACAAATATACTTCCATGAGTGCTGAATATAATAAATGGATAATGTGACCTGTTTACATGCTCTACAGTAAACAGAAATGGCAACTTTTTGTCAAGTTGCCATTTTTAGAGATCCATGGCTTTCACTGAAAAGCAGGATTTGTCATGTCCTGTTTTCGCTGCGGCCACACTGACAGTAAACCCCTCCAGATGTATTGAGCACGGCTTCACCAGAGGACAAAAACAACGCGGCCCCGTAGATAAAGCGAAACTCCTGAAGAGACGCACTTGACGGTGCTCTTGAAAGGAACCCTGTGCGGCGGCGGCGGCCGTCGGGAGGCATGCTAACGAGGCCGCGGCGGTGCTCGACGTCCTCTTGCTCTGAGCTGGAAAAGTGCTCCCTGAATGCTGGAGATGACCACAGGGGAAGTGAACTGTCTCATATTGTCCCAGATGGACTCATTATCCAAATAATGAATCTTTCCCTCATGCACACACACACACACACACACACACACACCCTCTCTCTTTCCCTCCCATTTACACACACACTCAATCTCTCCGTTGTCTCTCTCGTGAGCACATCAAACAAAAGACAAGTGAGAAAAAAGTGCAGCGAGACAGACGAGCAGAAAGTTTTTTTCTTGACATGCTTCTCTCCTGATTAAAGATGGAGGGGATTCTCTCCACCAGGTTGATTGCAGTTTGCTCCCTTTGAACACCAGAACCTTGGTCAACTTCATAGATGCAAACCGGGCCGATCGGTTAAAGACAGCCACAGATTTAAAATTCAGTTTCCTCCTTCTTTATGCAAATTAGCTCAATCAAAGTGGAGTTTTTATTAATTTTTTATTTTTATTTTTATTGAATGCTTTGCTGACTCTCGGTAGTCAGTGTTTGGCCAGCGTATCACCGGTGGCCACTGACTTTCACTTGGCAGAGACTCCTTTAGACAGCGTGTTCTGAAGATTCAAAGAACACACACACACACACTCTGTGGGAATGAACCATGCAGGGGGGCAGCGGTACGGCTGGACATAATGGTCGGTGTTGTTGTGATTGTTGACAGCTTAGCAGCTGTGGAAAACACAGTGTGTGTGTGTGTGTGTGTGTGTGTGTGTGTGTGTGTGTGTGTGTGTGTGTGTGTGTGTCATTGTGGCTTAATGCTTATGTGTGTTATTGTGTGGAGCAGAAAAGAGTGTGATGATCAACACAACAGTGCCCCAGTCCCTCTGTTGGCCCCTGCAAACACCAGGGACTCCGGGCAAAATTAAAACAAGCCAGCTGCAATTATTAGCTGCCTTTCCTCCTACTCCTCTTCACTTATATGCAGTGGTGGAAGAAGTATTCTGTAAGTAAAATTAGAATTATCTAACGTAAAAATAATCCATTATAGGACTGTATAGAAATGCTTAGCACAATGAAAAAACATTTCCTCAATAAGAACATGAGAAACCTTGATATACTGTCGATAGAGTAAATTACAGAAACAAAACTATTTCTGACCAATCATATGGCAAAATAGGCACAGCAGGCTTGGTTGACTTAGCTAAACACACCACATGCTACTGTTTTAAAATCAAAAGTAAAACAGATGAGAGACATGAGGGCTTCTTCAGAGCATGAGGCTGTAATAAGCAGAATACTCAGTATCTTAAGAGAGTCACGTCTTCATCTTTCTTTAAAGAATCTTTCCAAAAGCAAAAGTATAAGGAATGACTTAAACCATGTGTTTATCTGTTCAAACATAAGTTGCAAAACATGCCCATGTAAGTAGTGTACAACTAACAGTAATAACCTACCCAAGAAGCATATAATTAGTTAATTACTTACTATGTTAGTTTTGTGGGGTTACAGTTTCCGTTAGAAAAAGCCCCATTCAGGAGGGAGCCGGTCCTGGAAGCTACTATATCAGAGTTTAATGTTAGCAGCTCTATTCTGCTCTTTATTGGATTTTGGGAAGCCTACTCCAGCAACCCTAGCCAAACTCGTAACCCGAGGCAGTGTTACTTGCTAGTCCATATCATTAAAGCCTTTTCTGAAACCTATTGAAAATATGAACAATCAAATTTAAATCTAGCCTCTGGTTGCTTAAGTTCAGAAAAGCACCATTGGACAAGCAACACAAACAGGCTTATGTTAGAATGCTATAATAATCTGATCTTACATTTTTACTTATTTATAACTCTACTTTAAATAAAGGACTAACTAGATATCCTGCAATTCAAGACTGATGCTGCTGCTTTATTTTTCATATATTCTACATAGAGCATTAACTGGTCAGGTTGCTGACGTTTTGCCTGGAACATGTAGCTTTAGCCTCAGATTTTTAGCATGTATATAGCCATCAAGTGCATATTTCCATCCATCCATCCATTTTCTTCCGCTTATCCGGGGACGGGTCGCGGTGGCAGCAGGCTAACCAGGGTTGTCCAGACGTCCCTCTCCCCGGCAATGCTTTCCAGCTCCTCCTGGCGTTCCCAGGCCAGATGAGATATATAATCCCTCCAGCGTGTTCTGGGTCTGCCCCGGGGCCTCCTACCAGTTGGATGTGCCCGGAAAACCTCTAAAGGGAGGCGTCCAGGAGGCATCCTAATCAGATGCCCAAACCACCTCAACTGGCTCCTTTCGATGCTCCTTTCCGAGCTCCATCCGGATGTCCACGCTCCTTCCCCTATCTCTAAGGGTGAGCCCAGCCACCCTGCGGAGGAAACTCATTTTGGCCGCTTGTAGCCGCGATCTCATTCTTTCTGTCATTACCCAAAGCTCATGACCATAGGTGAGGGTTGGAACGTAGATCGACTGGTAAATCGAAAGCTTTGCCTTCCAGCTCAGCTCCCTCTTCACCACCACGGTCCAGTACAACGCCCGCATTGCTGCTGATGCTGCACCGATCCGCCTGTCCATCTCACGCTCCATTTTACCATCACTCGTGAACAAGACCCCGAGATACTTGAACTCCTTTGTCTGGGTCAGTAACTCACCTCCAACCCAAAGGGGGCAATCCACCGTTTTCCGGCAGAGAACCATGGCCTCGGACTTGGAGGTGCTGACTCTCATCCCAGCCACTTCACACTCTGCTGCAAACCGCCCCAGTGTATGCTCAAGGTCACAGCCCGATGAAGCCACTCTCCTCCCCCCGGCTGCGTCTTGAGATCCTGTCCATGAATATCACAAACAGGATCTGTGACAAGGGGCAGCCCTTGCAGAGTGTGCTGAGAATGCGGACACAGCACTCACTTTGGTTATATAGGGACCAGATGGCTTGTAGCAGCGACCCCACTACCCCATACTCCCGCAGTACCCCCCACAGGACCCCCCGGGGGACACGGTCGAAAGCTTTCTCCAAGTCGACAAAACACATGTAGACTGGATAGGCAAACTCCCATGAACCCCCCAGCAGCCCTGCAAGGGTAAAGAGCTGGTCCATTGTGCCACGGCCAGGACGGAATCCGCATTGCTCCTCCTGGATCCGAGGTTTGACAATCGGTCGTAGTCTCCTTTCCAGCACCCTGGAATAAACTTTTCCGGGGAGGCTGAGCAGTGTGATACCCCGGTAATTGGAGCACACCCTCCGGTCCCCCTTTTTGAAGATGGGGACCACCACCCTGGTCTGCCACTCCACAGGCACTTTGCCCGACCTCCACGTGACACTGAAGAGGCGTGTCAGCCAAGACAATGTCCAGAGCCTTCAGCATCTCAGGGCGAATCTCATCCACACCTGGCGCCTTGCCACCAAGAAGCTTTTTGACTACCTCGGAGACTTCTGCCAGGGATATGTGTGTCTTCCCCCGAGTCTTCAAACTCTGCCTCCTCCACTGAGGACATGTTGGTTGGGTTCAGGAGTTCCTCAAAGTGCTCTTTCCACCGCTCGACAACATCCCTAGTCCGGGTCAGCAGCTCTCCTCCCCTGCTGAGCACAGCCTGGGCCAAGCCCTGCTTTCCCTTCCTGAGTCGGCTAACAGTTTGCCAGAACTTCCTTGAGGCCAACTGAAAGTCCTTCTCCATAGCCTCCCCAAACTCCTCCCACACCTGGGTTTTTGCATCGGTGACCACTGAGGCCGCAGTCCTTCTGGCCTCCTGGTACCTGTCTGCTGCTTCAGGAGACCTCTGGGCTAGCCAAGCCCGAAAAGCCTCCTTCTTCAGCTTAATGGCTTCCTTCACTGTCGGTGTCCACCAGCGAGTTCTAAGGTTGCCACCTCGACAGGCACCGATGAAGACATACGGCCGCAGATCTGACGATACGACCACAAAGTCGATCATCGACCTGTGGCCTAAGGTGTTCTGGTACCAAGTACACTTATGAACCACCCTATGCTTGAACATGGTGTTCGTTATGGCCAGTCCATGGCTAGCACAGAAGTCCAACAACAAAGCACCGCTCGGGTTTAGATCGGGGAGGCCATTCCTCCCAATCACCCCCCTCCAGGTTTCACCATCATTGCCCACATGGGCGTTGAAGTCCCCCAGCAGAACTATGGTGTCTCCAGGTGGTATCCCTTCCAGGACGCCACCCAGCAATTCCAAGAAGGCTGGGTACTCCGAACTGCTGTTTGGCGCAAACAACAGTCAGAGCCTTCCTCTCAGCAACTTTCAGTCGCATTGAGGCGACCCGAAGGTTGGCACGCCCATGTCCCTGCCTTCACCCGCTGCCCGGCTTGCAATGCACCCAACCCCAATTCCTATCCTTGCAGGTGGTGGACCCACAGGGCGGCGGCTCCATGTTGGTTTTTCGGGCTGTGCCCAACCGAGCCCCATGAGTCAAGGCCCGGCCACCAGATGCTCACCATCAAGCTCCCCTCCCGGGTCTGGCTCCGGGGGGGGCCCCGGTTTCCCTCTTCCGGGCGAGGTGCTCCAGCTCTTGGTCCGATTCATTGTGGGTTTGTGAATCGCTCTTAATTTGGCCCCTCCCCTGGGATCAATTTACCTTGGGAGACCCTACCAGGGGCCAGTGTCCCGGACAACACAGCTCCCAGGGTCACAGGGGCACACAAACCCCTCCACCACGTTAAGGTGGTGATTCATGGAGGGGAAGTGCATATCAAAGTTTCAGCAGCAGAGAAGGAGAGTGATGGGCGGAGACAAGCTATGTGAGGTTGAGGATGTGTGGGGAGGGAAAACCCTTTTAAAGGGCCTTAAGTGCATATTTAAGGCCCTTTAATAGGGTTTTCATTTCAGAAGGAGTTAGTCAGAGACATTTAAAAGTTGCTGAAGTCAGATATGATCTTCATTGGTCCCAAATCCCTCATCAAGACCACTCACAACTTCTTCCACCCCATCGATAGCTCTGCTCTGTCTCCCTACCCACACATCCTCAACCTCACATAGCTCATCTCCGCCCATCACTCTCCTTCTCTGCTGCTGAAACTTTGATCCAGATAAATAAACTCTTTATATCCAGAACTCTGCTGCTCGATGCTCACCCACTCCTGCTCCTCTGATCACATCACCCCTGTCCTCCAGAACCGCCACTGGCTCCCTGTCCCACAACGGATCCAATTCAAAGTCCTTCTCCTCACTCATTAAGCCCTCCATAACCAGCCCGCCTCCTACCTCACCGACCTGCTCCACCACCACACTCCTTCCCGCAGCCTCCACTCCTCTGATGCCAACTTCCTGTCTCCACCACTCAGGACCAAGCACCGGACCTGAGGCGACAGCACTTTCTACATAGCTGCCTCCTCCCTCTGGAACTCACATCTGAGACTGCACCGATCTGCCCACGTTCAATCACTGATCAAAACTCACCTTTTCAGAACTGTTTTTAATGTGTGATTAATGTTGTGTGGTATATGTTTTTAGTGTGATGCTTTCTATGACAATTTTAACGTATGTAAAGTGCCTTTGAGTACCCTGAAAAGCGCTCTATAAATAAAATGTAATATTATTATTATTTTAGAAGTGCACTTGAGTAAATGTGTGTGTGTTTGGTTTCCGCAGGGTTTGCTCAGAGGGTGGGTGTTCCGAGTCTTAGCTGGCGGCCTGTAGCTCTGTCGATCTCACACTGTTTAGCAGAGGCTTATCTGGAACTCCAGCTTAGATATAACACAGACACACTCAACACACATATACACACACACCTACACCTAGAGTTCCCACCATGACTCTGCAAAGACAGCAGAAGAAGCAGACAGTGGAAGGAGGGCAGAGCACCGATGCATGGACAACGCCAGGCGAAGATGTCATGGAAGAAATGAAGTGAGATTTCAGACATGAGGCTTTGAGAAAAGCAGCCAAAGGAACAGCGAGGGGCAAGTCAAACTCCCATGGAGGAGCCCTGACACTCCCCTATTGACTCCCCCCAACTCCTTTCTCTGCCTTTCGCCCTCCTCTTGCTCTGTCTCCTCTCCTCTCCTCTCTTTGACACGCTGTGTCTCTGTCCTAGCCTCACCCAGCTTAACCCTGTCTTCCTCTCCAGCCTCCTTCTTGCTCTTGGGCCTCCCCCTTCATCTGCTCCTCGACCCGTCCCTCAACATCTCCAGTTTTTTTCCCCTCCCCTCTCATACCGGAACCCTGGAAAGCATTCAGGATGACTTATACTGTGCTGCATCACTGTCTTTGCTCACTAATACAAGTGATCAGCGGATTAAAGGGAGAATATGTTGACTGCGCCATAAACTATTTCCATGGCTTTTGATCACAAAGTGGAGCTGACTCCTGACTACAGAGGCTGACAAAAAACAAAAGAACATGGCAACCTCATTACTAATTCAGCCGGTTTTGATGAAACACACATATACATATATATATATATATACACATGTATAGACCCACACATAAATATGCACACCCTAAATATACCCTGGTTCTCATCCTGGCTCAGGGACTGAGCCCAGTTCATTAGTTCAGCTTACATAAGTATGTTAACGAGGCACTGATTTTATTGGACTCATTACACCACAGGGAATTGGCCCGATAAAACATGAGTTACGTAAGAGAGGAGAGGACCAGAGTTTAACATCTGCCCCTTCATGGCACTGAGCCCATCAGGCACCAGGCACCAGCACCAGGCTGTCTTTATGCTGATAGAGAGACAGAGAGTGAGATGTAGAGAGAGAGAGACAGATCCCTGGCCAAATCCACTTTTGGCAGGCCTGTATGTGGGAGGGTGTATGCATGTCTGTGTGTGTTTGTGCGATTTGTTTTTGTCTTCACTTTTTGTGCCTGCTTCTTTGCCAAAGCTGAAATTTCATGGCTGGGGACTATCAGAGGTGATTTTGAGTGCAAAGCTGAATTATTTCTTTTTGTGTCTGATATAAGCGCCTTGGGACGTATCGGTGCGTGCGCATGTGTGAGTGTGTGTTTCAGGGTATTTCATGTGTTTTTGCAACCCGCAGATCTCTGTCCTGAAAAATGGTGTCAGCCGTTTGTTCCCATTTCAGTGTATCAGTGAACATAAAGGAGTGTACGCTGTGAAACCCAGCTATCTGTTTCTTTGCATGTGGGCCTGAAAGCTGTGTGCTCCAATCCCTCGCCTGAATTAATGGCTAGCTAAGAGCTGCTACGTTTTGTACTGTGACGGTGATTATCACCAGATATTATCCCAGAACTTTTGAATAACTCTGGATAATGGAGAGATTTATTAAAATAACAGTAAATGACTCAGACTCCGGCATTACAGCAAGCTGAGTTTCATCAGAAAGTTACCCTGCAGCTGAGAAAGTAATTACCTGCTAATATGAAGCTGTGGCACATTTGTTTACAATAAAGCTTTCCACACATTTCTAGTCAAGCACAGAGCTAAGCTGTGAGGTCATACAGACCTGTATGGTTATTCAACAACCTTCTTGCTGTAGAACTTGAAGACCTGAACATCCACACCACAATCAAAAAGTTTGGTCCAGTTTGTTGGTTCCTAATCAACTTAAAGTAACTGATTATAACACCATTTGCTGGCACAAGAACTCCACAACAAGCTGAAAAACACATCTGACATATTATGAAATTATTATGGCTAACGTGTTAGCAAACCTAATTATCCAGCAGGCCTGGAGCAACATTAGCATACATATTGACTAGCCACCTAATGAATGTAAGTCCAATACTGACTATTCGTTTAGCTTTGATTTGGTCTCCACCAACTCCTGAGAAAGTGATCTTGGTATTTAGCCAGGCTAGCTGTTTCCCCCTGCTTCCAGTCTTTATGCCACCTCCTGGCTCTAGGTCTGTACTTAAAGCAGAGACGTGATCTAACTTAAAAAACGAATAAGTGTTTTTCTGAATATGCTGAACCATTCATTTAAAGCTGCATTAATCTATTTTTCTTTATTTATTTATTTAACCCACTTGGGGCAGCGGGACTCAACAACAAGCTGAAAGCAATACTCATTTCACATATAGACAAGGTAGACAATGTTAGCAAACAATTACCTATTTACGCATTCATTAGCATTAATTTGGAGTCGTGTTTCTGGTGACCTGACCAATGAAGTATTATTAAGGATAATCTCTCTCCTTTTAGCTCAGTTTTATGTCTCTTTAGCTGCTAAACATTCAAATTCCAGACGCCGACTAGTGGCTACTGTGTCTGCTGTTTGGTGCTGGACAGGTAGTGTACAGTGGGTTTATCAGAGCTTGTTGATGAATTGAGTTAATGAGAGCGGGGAGACTGAACCCAACAGTTAAAACAAAACCAATGAACTAAAAAAGGCTAACAAGCTCTCTTACTGTTTGTACTATTCCTCTCTGCAATATTTAAAAGTGATCTGACTAAATAGCACGGAATATGTAGAATATTTTTATTGAAGAATAGCACCATAAAATGTCCACTCTCAGCTGTTCCACATTTTCTAGTTGCTGCTCTCCACTCACTCTTCACAAATCCCGTCCTGTTTTCTTCACAGCAAATGTGGTAAAAGCTTTCTGTCAGATGCATTATATGATGTGAAGTGAAACAGAATGAATGCATAGATGATGGAAAGACCCAAACATAGATGATTCACTCTAGGTGTTTTAGAAAACGACGTGCCTGAGTTAAATATGTTTAAACTTGAGTGAAATAACAGCAGCTATTGTACGTCTCTACTTCCTTAATGTTCTGAGAAGAAAGAACATGAGAGCATGGGGGAAATACAGCTGAAGTTATTAGTAGGTCTTCTTTAATCAATCTGTCTGAGCTGTCACACAGACGTGTCCAAACACACAGTAGGTGCATGATATTAACATCTTAATAAAAAGAGCTGTACTGTCAGTCGGATAATATGTCCATTAGTTGCAGCACACTGCAGCACTTAGATTTGCAAAGAGATGAAAATTAAATTTGATCTGTTTGCTTGTGGGATGGAGTGATGTCTTGAGAGTGATCACAGATCCTCTGACTTTCAAAAAAGCTGCTCCATGCTCCACAGGAAATCACGCTGCTCCTCTCCCACTCTGCTTCAGAAACAACTGTGTGCATCTGGTTTTTAATATCGTGTGGTGCAGTGAAGATGAAATCATGGGGGTTAGCTGGCCCATTAGCTTATCACTGGGTGGTGACTACAGGTATTCTTGATCTGATTAATTCTTGAAGTAAGTGATGGGAGATAAACATTTAATATGATGAATGAATATAATATGTAATATATAAAGTAATATCTAATATTGAAACTGTATTAACCGTATTATCATACTGAAGGAGCTGTGCCTCAGGTCTTTGCATATTTAAATGTCCACTGCTTTATTAAGCTGTTTTGAATGTACAAATAATACCTTGCTTTTGTTCAGTGAAAAGTAGATGGAGCTAAACACTCCAGGTCTGGTATTTGCTGACAGGTACAGTATGGTGGAGCTCTGGGGAACTGCCTCTTATTACAGAATAACAGTGACCTTTAAAACATCCCATCAGGCACCCTGGGTGTTCTTGGTAAAACATCTGTTACTGTAGCTCAAAGCCACACACCGCCACCAGCACCACAACTCAGTGTCCCGCTCTGCTCACTTCAGTTCTGCTCTAAAAGCCTCACACAACTTTTTTCAGGAAACTGCAGGATTTTGCATAATACATAGCGTGACAGGGGCCATACTCTTCTTTGCTGTCTACTGGACTGATGGTGCTTTGGATCTGTTAAAGAGGGGATGCAGCATCAGAGTGTCTACCATTCCCAAACACATATTTTTTCCCACAGCTGATAAGCTTGATATTTCAGTATCGGGTATACATCTCGACAGAATGCAGCCCGTTTGTTTACAGTGTAAAATCAGGATTATGGACCATGAGGTTTTCGGCCCACTGGCCTCGCTGCGACTCTGTCCGCATACAGGGATGAACAAAAACAGGCTTTGTCCTAGAAACGCAATTTGAAACTGTGCTGTCAGGCTTCCCCCCCCTTTGGCCACTGTGAGAAAGATCAAAACAACTGCAGTGAGGCTTAGCGTCAAACACTGCAGAAGGTTTCAGCTCCAAATATACAGCACTCCAAAGTGATGTTTATAGGATGTCTGAAACTTTTGTGTAACACATACTTGGCCATGTTGGAATCGACTACATGAGACAAAAAGGGGCCATCGAGTTCAATAGTAAGTGAGATTTAAGTATAAAATGTAAATAGATTTTCTATTTAAAGGATAATTAAATTAAACTAAATAATAACTTATTGTCAAAGCAGTGCTCATTATTTCTAACATTGATATCATATAATATCATTGTACTCACAATCGTCAAATCAAGGCCACTGTCACATGGGAGGATGAAAGAAACCCATTGTTGTTGCCATGTCAACCCCATGCATTATGTTGAGTGTAGTGGTATCATAACCCACAGAACCAATGGCCAGAGCTACGAAAATAAAACTCAAATTGGCCAAAACATATAAAAACTATGCACTAGTAAAAACTTGGCTGTTTTTGCTTGCTTTTCACTCCCTTTATTTAGGCTTATGTCTTATATTCACTACGTGTCTTAGCTAGGCATACCAAATGTTATTTTCAGAAAAGGTTAGGTTACTGTTGTGTTGTACCTTTATGTTCCAAAACTATTTTTATTTTTAAAAAAAAAAAAAAAAAAAAAGAAAATCATCATTAACAATTTTGCCTTTGTGTGCACAGATTTCCCACACTCAAATATCTATATGTAAATAGATAGAGAGTACTGACAGTTTCAAACAAAACAGGTTATATGCCTGGATTTTGAGCCTCCTATATTTTTTCTTTTTTCATTTAAAATGAATACATTTCATGAGAAAAAAGAAGGGTTCCCCATGCTTTGGGTGATGTAAACATAAAGTATAATGCGACCAAGGAGACAATGAGCACAGTTGGCTAATGTCTACACATTTTGGCAAATGTGCACCATTAAGACTGGAGAAATTCTACGTAGATTTACAATTGTTCCAACCGCAACACTCAATAAATCACACACATTCTAGGAGTGTGTGTACAATGTTTGTGTGTTCAGATTTGACAGAGACATGGTGTGTGTATGGTGTGCAGTTTGCGTCAGTCTAGTTCAAGGAGTTCATTTCCCCACCCAGCAGTTTTTCACAGTTAGGCAGTTGCTGCTGATGTCTTCTTCAAGCATCAAGCAGAGGTCCTAAACACATCTACAATACAACCATTTAAAAATAGTTCACTTATAGGAGCCAAGACAAACGTGCCTGTGACAGCTTGTTAAAATGCACTGAAGGCAAGAGAGCAGCAGTTTGTTATTAAACAGCATTAAACAGCAGTGTTTAATGGCCAACTCAACGTGGTGGCCCTGTGTGGGAACTGACAATATCACTCAATCATCAAAGACTTTTTTGATTGGACAGCTGTTTGGATGTTAAAATTAAAGCTACTTGAACCAATCAACCTCCTATGTTTTTCATGTTTGCCTTGTAGTGATTTTTTCCCTCATAAAAGACTTTTTTAGTGTGCTTCAGCCTGCTTTTCCTTCCTTATCATGCAACTTCTTGAGGAGTCAACCACCAACACTGGCTGTCCTGGTAGTTATTTTTGGCACTTGAACAATCAGTATTCTTCCTCCTCTGTAGCCTGCAAATAATACTTCTAACATTGGCCAAGCTGCGTGTTCTCCAGGACTAGCAATTATCGATCAAATCAAAAAAGCCAAAATGGCAGCAGGGAATACACACTCCAGCAGGCAGATTTATCAAAGGTTGGCTGATAAAGAAGTCACACCAGGCAGACGGAGTGAAAAAATGTCAAAGTGACACGCAGGGTCTCAACTAAAAGACTCGAAATCTGGTAAATTAATTGATGCCCTTGTGATTTGCTTTGATAATCATTTTAGTGTCACCACAATCCGACTTTGGGAAATGCTTTTGGAATATTTACTCCATACCTTTAAAAAAATACTTTATTATAAAATTGTCCGTACAGACTGAAAGCTAGTGTTCGTGATTTAGTGGGTTTGATGAAAAGACCAAAAGACCTTGTCAGATCAGGACAGCCTCTGGCAGAGTTTCCTGTCTAGCGCTGGTGGACTGGTGAGAGTGTTTTCAGCCTCCCAGTCACGGAATTTGGATGACTTTTACTTTCTACTGCAATCCTGTGTCGGAGCATGTCCCCTGCATAACACAACAATGTGTTATTTCTGTTCTATACTACATGCTTGCATATGCATATACTGCATCTGTGTGTGTGTGTGTGTGTGTGTGTGTGTGTGTGTGTGTGTGTGTTTTAAGTGTGTGTTTTAAGTGTGTATGGTGGTAGCGTGAGCAGGAGTGTATGTTTTCAGTGCTTCCGTGACTTGCCAGGAAGCCCCCCTGCTGTGCTGCTGAGTGCCTCCCCTTCAGACGCATTAAAATAAGATGAGTGTGTGTCTGTGTTTGAGTGTGCAGAAGTGCAAGTGTGTGTGAAGTAGAGAGGGAGGGAGATAGTAAAAGAACAGAGAGAGTTAAAGGAGAGATTAAAGGATTGCAAACACACACATCATGAGGCAATCTCTGTGTGCGCAGTCACACTGTACACATGCAAACATGCCTTTATGTGTACGCCTGTGTGTGTGTGCAGGAATGTGTGTGTTGGAGTCCCTATGGGCCATTAAACTAAGATAAGTGCCATGTTGGATAGCAGAGAGGGAGAGATAGTGGAAGAAGAGGGAGGAGGAGGAGATGTGTACATGGTGGGTAATTGGCTCTTAAGTGCAGCACGCGTCTTTACCCAAGAGCCTCTCCTCTCCGCTCTTCTCATGGCTGCTGTTTGTTGGGCTGCAAACTCCGTTCACTTATCTCCTCAGCCAGCAATCACTACAATCTTAAACACACACACACACACACACACACTCTTTACATGTTTTCTTCTATTCTGTCTGGCTCTCCATTGTTACTCCTACCTCCTTACTCCCTCCTGCTCATCTCTTTTTCAAACACACACACGCACGCACACACACAGAGAGAGAGAGAGAGAGAGAGAGAGAGAGAGAGAGAGAGAGAGAGAGAGAGAGAGCAGCAGAGTAGAGGAAAACAAAGCAATATGCAATAAATATATCGATATGTTGATTTTTATTTCTCACATTCTCTTCATTCCTTCCCCCTCATTTAAACATTTACCATGGATTGTGTTCATGAAAAGCATCCAGTTTATTTTAATCTACATTTTTCACTTTGTTTATTAAAGGAGCACTTACACATGGGGAGCATACCATGTACAGTTACTGAAAACAGTTGTGTAATGTCCACTGTGGCTCTGAAGGAGCTCTCTAAAGTTTAAGAAAATCAGCCTGGGATTAAAGAATACAAATCCATAATCGAAAGACTGCAAATTGGGGGGTGGAGTTTGTGGAGATGTGGGTGTTGCTGGAAGGGTCTAAACTTTAAGAATAGACACTTTTACTTTAAATGGCATTATGGGAATTCTTTGGACCTCGACCCACGCTAAGGACTAAAAGTCAGCATATCTCATCATCTGCTGCATCAATTCTACGTAATGTAGAAAAATGTAAATTAACCTGATTTACGATTAATAGATAGATAACAGATAATGTAAAACCATGAATAGTTTTACAATAGCAAAAGTATTTAGCAACAATTGTGCAATATAATATCCTTTCATCATCAGACTGTATCTATGCTGTACATATATGCTCTCAGTAAATGCAGATAAAACCACATAAATTAGTATTATACTGTATTCATTACAGCATTCTTTGCACTATCTGTACTTCTGCTGCTTGTACAAAACCTGCTGTGATTCCCAACCAGGTGTACTTGTACCCACATGGAGAATTGTGAATCTCAGCTAATTTGAAAAAATAGAAATGATGATTTGATAATATTTATACACATATTTGTGTTTAGGAGAAAAGTCAACAAGATTACACATCTTATAGTTATTGTCACAATAACTTACCAACTCAGTCAGTCTGACTGCACAAGTCTTCAGTTTCCCACCAACCTGAGTCAATTGTAAGCTGATTAAGACTGCAGAAAGACTAGCTGGAAAAAAGACAACAAAAAGATCAAAGTAAAGATTTTGTAAATGGTTGAAACAACCAGTTTCTGTCACTGCAAATGGCAGCAGGACAAATGTAAACTTGGCCAAAACAACTAAAAAAATACCATTGAACAATACCATAAAGCTGTCTCTTCTATCAGAGGGGTCCGATATGGGGTACTTAGGCCCATCTGATAGGGCTGAGCAGGTACGTCGGACAAAAAAGGTTGGTAACCACTGGTGTATACTACATAGTAACAGTCTCACCAATAGATAGTTTGTTGTCCAGCTCTTGCCTGCACATAAAAGCTGTATGTTCAAGTTTACTTATATTTGTTAATCTTGTTACTTTTCTGTAGCTGTATGTCTGTATTGTATCCACTTGTAAATGTGTATATTGAGAACCAAAGTCAAATTCCAACAAACTTGGCCAATAAAGTTGATGTTTACCAAGCATAGACACCTCCCTACATGAAATGCTCCTACTGTGTTAATAAAAACTCTGGTCAGCCTCAGTTACTTAAAGACAGAGAGACTGGTTCAACAGGATTCCAGATATCATGCTCGTCCTATCCACTCCACTTTTGGAGGCTTCGCCATATCAAGGGCCATACCAAAACTTCTACTAGTGAGTGGGACAGGACAATAAAACTCTCACACAGTGAGTCTGCACCAGTCCAGACCAAACTCCACTGCCCCTCCAAAGAAGAATTTGTAAAAAAAAAAAAAAAAAAAAAAAGAGAGAGAGAGAGAGAGACGCAACCCTGGTAAGAACTGGTAGAGTCTGTCTTGCTCCCATCCTTGGTATCTGTGCTGTCTGCCCAAGTGTCTTTTTTGATACTACCACTAGGGGTTGCTAAAGTGAGACCATTTTAAATCCTATATACAAGGGCTTTAAGTTCCATCCTGCTGCTTTGTCAGAAATGATTTGGATGATGCACAGACACCTTTGCAACATTTACCTGTTCATGACAAAATATGTGTCCCAAATAACTATTTAATCTACTTGAGTATTTCCAAGCATTTCAGATTTCTCTCCTATCCTCTCTAAATGTCTAATAGTACAGCCAAATGGATTGAGGTAGATGCTTAAATATAACTTCCATTCAATGCAACTCCACCAATGTAGGTCACCTGACAAGCTGACAACCTGACTTATCTGCCCACAAATGGCTGATTACAGGAGGCGTAGGTGGCACCCAGCAGCCTGGCCACTTTCCGTCTGGCTCTACCCTAAACCTGGCTGTCCTGCAGCAATATGGGTTTGAATCTGGTCCATGACCTTTTTCACATGTCATCCCCTCCCTGTCTCCCATCTTTCCTGTCTCTCTCTGTCTAATGAAGCAAACATGGAATAAAAGTGCCGCTTAGAGAGCAGTTTAAAGATAATTTAGAGCAACTCTGCTCTACTCAAAAACAGAAATAAACTTTTAGCATACTCCCTTGATCCATACAAGGTACTGTATGTGCAGACACACACGTACACAAACACGCAAAACAGTACAAAGTCATTTATTTATACAGCAGTAAATATCTGTTTCCAAATCTGTGGCTCACCTGAGTACAGTATGTTACAGAGTTTGCTTGAAAGCCTGAACTTTATCCAGTTATTTTTCTTCAGCAGACACAATGTGGTGGCAAACACTTTAAAGTTTGTCCCCTAGGTGCCCTTAAATAACATCTGGTTAGCGCTGTTAGCATTTGTTCCAAAAACCAGGGGACCCAGCAAGCTGCAAACCCGCTTCAACTTCCTCCTCATGGTGTGAAAAGCATCTGCTAAATAAAACTAACCAATTAAAATCCAAAATGTTGCCTATGCCTATTGCTTTTAAGAGTCATGTGCTCTGTGTGTCAGCATCATCCTTCAAAGTGAGCAGCGATGGATGTGGCGGAATAACATGAGTGCGTGTTTGTGTGTGGCTTCTGTGTCTCATGGTTGTCAAACCTTTACATTACAACATCATGACACATCAGAGGCATGAACGATTGAGGAGGAAAGCAAGCGGCACATGCAAGGCTAATTCAGCCCATGTAAAAGTCCTATCATCCCTCTGTCTCTCCCGTTTCCCCGTTGGTAATAAGAGCTGCAGACTCCCAACTTAAAGTATTCACAGAGGAGAGATAAGCCCCTCTGCTCTGAGAAAAAAAAACTCCCGCAATGATAAACAGCTGCTGGAGAAAAAATAATATTCCTCAACAGAGTGAGAGAAAAGGCTTATGTTTATGATTTCTGAAAACAACTTTATTTCTGACCTCTCCATAATCCCCAGAAAGTCTTTCAATTAGAGAATGGCTGAGATTCCCCCTATTACTGAGCGCCCTGCTCCCAGACAGACTGGGGAGAGAGGGAGATAATTGGCCAATAAAAATGTAAATAGGGTGGTGGAGCAAACCAGCATGTGATGTGGAAGAGGGGGGTGTTGGTGAGGGAGGGGAGGTTTTGGGATAATCCACTGTGACAGGTTGTGTTGGTTTTGTTGGTTGCTAATTGGAAGCTCATGAGGTTCTTTTCTGCGCAAATACCATAATACCATACAGGCATGGTGACTGATGGGAGCAGAATGAGATGAGGGGGGTCCAAAGCCCCCTCATCCCCACACACACACACACACACACACCTGACCTCCAGGATGATGGCTTTGGCTAACAGGTGAACTGACATGGTTTGATTTGTTTGACTTCAAAGTAGGGTTATACCTGTAATTGGATTTAACAGCAGCAGGCGATATAGGGCTTTAATTAAAACTCCGATATGATTTGGTGTAGTCTGGCTCCAATAAGATGGATGTGGATTCACGCAGTGAGTACAGTTACATCTTTATTGTAGAATTTATCACAGTACAACACTAGTTGCCTACAAAATGGCTTTAGAAATACTTGATCAGATTGATTAAGCTGTATTAATGTTTAATTTTATTTCTAGTTTTTTAGTTTTAACTTTTCTTTAAAGGAATAGTTCAACATTTTGGGAAACATGCTTTATTTCTGGTTTACTCTCACTGCTCTTATCAACCTCAGACCAGCAGCAAACAGCAGACAGTCACAGTCTCTAGCTGTGGAAGAAGGTGGAGCATTTAGCAGCTAAAGAGTCCGATATTTTACTCATGAGTGAAGGAGAGTGAATAATATTGGAATTATATTTGTCATGTGTTCAGAAATATATAAATGCAAATGTTGCTAGATGTGTAACAGGCAGTTGTCTGTAAATGTTTGCGTCAGCCACATCAACTTTATAAGACGGTAACTAATGCAGCTCTAAAGGAAAACTTCTTGTGACATCTTGTGAAATGTGCTTATTTGCAATATTTCTGAAAGTGAGATGAGCAAATTGATACCACTCAGTCTGTGCAGAGTGAGAGCTGGGAGGCATTTAGCATTAAGACTGAAAGCAGGGGGAAACAGCTATACTGGAAATAAGCCTACCAACACTGATGACTAAACAAATTAAAAATACATTGTGTAAATTTGAGGTGTTGGTAAGTGGATTTTTCTTTTTTACTTTGGACAGAGCGAGCTGAGCTGTTTCGACTTGGGGTGTTTTAAATGCTGTTTTTGTTGCTTCTGAGGCTTTTTACTGCCTGAAAATAGTGAAATACTGAATAGTTTTTGGATTGATATATAGACTAATATGTGACATGTAAATGATCAAAATCAAATATAGTAAATATCATTATTGGGTTTCAAATGGTTATGAGTCAAATATTCATTTAATGTCAGAAAGAAAGATGGAACCAAACAAACCCCCAAACTGAGAATATAAAAAAACAGAGGGCAAACAAATCTATTCCAAATCCATTGTCTATTTTCAAAAATGCAAAGTGTATTATTTCCTCATTTATGAAAAGCAGATAGAGCAAAATGGACAAATAGAAAATGGAAAAGCCTTTCGGAGAGACTGGAGCAAATTATTATTTTTCTTCACCCTTTCGAGTGACATCTCTCGGTAACCATGTTGTTGGGGAATAACAAGCGGAGGATTTTGTATATGTGTGTCCGCTCATGTGCACGTGTGTGTTGAGGCCTTTGTCAGAAGGGAAGAGCTCTTCATTAAGGTGGTGTGCTGAGGGAGAGCCTTTCCTCTCCTGCTCCAGCCCCCTCTGTTTGTCCTGATGAGAATTCACTCACAAAATCATTCCCAAGTGGCAGGATACACTGCTGAACTGACTTCACTCATTGTTTTATCCTATTTACTCAAAACTTCATGTCTTGCAGATCTCCCAGCATGCCACTTTGATATGTTTCTTAACTCTGGAGGAACTGAGAAGTCGGCACACTTTGAAATCATAGAGAAAGGGAGAGCATTAGACAGTTCCTATTTGAAAAACAAAGAAACATGTTTAGGGAGATGCAGACAAATAACTAGCAAAGCAAGTTCCACTCCTTCACATATTCCCTCACAAAGGCATCGCAATTCTTTACAGAAGAAATCCTTTCTGAATCAGAGTCTCGCCTCTCTCTGATGTTACATTCACATTTCACTAGAGACTCCTGTACATTTTAACCAGCTGAGTTTAAAATCACTATCACAGCAGCAGAAATGGAGACTAAAATCATCTCGTTACATTACAACTGAGCAAATTCCATCCACTGATAAAAACCATGTGATATGGTCAAAAGCTCGAGAACAAATGAGTAAATGGCCTTTAAGTTGAAAAGATAAATGCAATTTCCAAGGTCAAGAATAAACTGTTGAGCTCAAACTATATTATTTGATTTTCACATGTGGCTGGGAATAAATAGCAGTCACTGCGGGAAAGTCTTACTTGTTATATGCAGTTATAAAGTCCATCACCGGGGGAACAAGTCAGACCAGGCTTGTATCCCCCAGGTGAGTGGTGGACTGTTAAATGAAAGCCTGTAAATATTAATGTGTAGCCTATCAGAGAGAGAGACGGTAACTAAATTGACATCCAGAGTAATTATCTATGTCTACTAATTTATCTGTATCCGTAGTGTCTTTGTGTAATGTGTAATTTTTAAGAAGTCTTGGACTGTTGGCTCTATAATTTGTCAGTTAATGTTTATTTAGATTGGCTACAGAAATCAATCATTAGTATTGTAAGTTTCCTTTGTTTATGATTTTCTTTTATACTGAATAGTTTTACTGAGACCGGGCTTGTATCCCCCAGATCCCGAAGTGCTTGTAAGCAATAAATCATCTGTGAATCGACATTGGAGCTGTTTGTGTCTCAGCGTTGGAGTTAACTACTGTAGCTGTCAGCCGTTAGTCCATCAACATCACAAAACACAACGCAGAGACTATTGGCTGTTATCACTATCAGCGTTATAAGAAATGTATTTGCTGTTTTATAAACTGTAATCAAGAGTAGATAGACCCTGGTTACACATGCTAACATGCTCACAGTGACAATGTTAAAGAAAAGTCAAGTAAAAGAAACACAAATCTCAACCATCAGTATTTAGTGATGATGAAATGATATCTTTAATAATGCACACTGGAAGACAGATACTGCTCTCATGTCTGGTATATACGACGCTACAGCCAGCAGCTGGCTAATTTTGCTTAGCACAAAGACTGGAAATGGGGAAACAGCTAGCTTGGCTTGGTCCAAAGGCAACAAAAGCATACTGTTACTGAGCCAAACCTGGCTGCCGGCACTGCTGAAACAATGCCCAGTGTAGCATCACTGGATTATGGATGGGGACTAATGTATTGAATGTGATAACCTAGCAACACTGATATGGAGGAATTAAATGAGTATTTGCAGGCCCCTTAATACCAAAATATTAAGGTGCTGTTGCTAGGTGCCTGGTGACTGAGTGTAAGTGGGAGGCTAGCATCTGTGTTTTGGTACTCTCCAGACCCCTGACCCATGTTAACTATTAAACATAGGCACACTAGTTATATAATGAAGTAGGTCTGTGCAACTGTGTGGGCTGTTTTTTGTCTCATTCGAAGTCAGGAAAGCTTAACAAGCGGTGCGTCTGTCGAGTCAGGTGCAGGAAGGATTTATGTCTGACTAGATAGAACTGTTAATCACCTGTTGTACAGTCTATTTGAAATGACGTCTGTCTAAAGCTAACTGCTAGATTACCATGAAATCAAAAAGAAGCGCTAACATTTATTTACAGGAGACTTTCACAGGTTATTAGTTTAATAAGTATTGGATAGCCTTGCGTGACACACACACACACACACACACACACACACACACACACACAATGCAGCCATACACAGAGTCTACAGGGAGGGTCAGTTGGTAGGACAGTGTTAATCTGTCCATCTTCTCGTCTCTTTACGTTTTTTAGATCTCTCGTTCAGCAGGTTCACCAGACCCCTGAGAAAAGTCTCACCTCAGCATGAACCCGCATCTCACCTCAAATATGACAGCTTACACTCCCCTCTCATCTCCCGCTCTGCTCTCGCTCTGACACACACACAACGAGGAAGGAAGACACGCACACGCACACACACTCACTCATCTCAGTCTGCCTCTCATCTCAACACTCACATGCACAGGAAAGTTTGCAACTTCTCTCTTCCTTTCTCCCTCTTTCTCTATCACACACACACACACACACACAGGGGAGCTCAACTTTGAGAGGAGACAGTGAGAGGGAAGAGGAGATGGTACAGGGAAGAAAGGGCTGGAGAAATGTAAGATCTGTCACTGTGACCTTTGATGGTGACAAGTGTGAGAGCGCTGCCATACAACTGCTGTCTTTACCTCTGTCTCTGCCTCTCTCTTCCTCCCTGAAATATTAGGATGAAGAGCGACTCATGTTTGTTTCAAGATGTGAGAGGAGTCATGTTTTGAAGTCTCGCCAACTAAAGCAACTCATAGTTTATTACAGCTGGTCTGTATTTTAAGTAGATACTCAAAGTAGATTATTTGGATTGGCTGCATTTGTTAGTTATTTTGGCTGTTTTGGTATTGCTCAAGGAAAATTGCACCCAAAAAACAAAACCAAAGAAAAGGTGCCTACTCTGGATGTATATTGTTTATTTGTCCTAAAAACAGTGTATTGTGCGGTGTAGTGTGTATTCTAACTGTTCTTTACAGGACATTTGGTTTGTTATGCAACTTCTTTTGGTTGTCTACACATTTCATATTAAATAATTACTGTTGAATTAGCTTAATAAACTCTAATTAGGTCTACATCTTAGCACATGGAACATGAATTCTGCCGCACAAGTTCAACCAGGAAGGCTTGGCAGTAGGACAGTTAATGAGGTCAAGAAACAAAAAACAGTTTTAGTTAAAACTACAAAGCTTTGTGATATAGCAAGATAAAGTGATATGTTTCTTGTTAAATGGAATAATTTGGTATGTGTTGATAACAAGAACAAGACTAAGAGTCTACAGACATGTTAGCAGCTCTGTGAGGCTGTACTGAGGCATAGCAGTGCTTTGAGCTAAATGCTAACATGCTGATGTTTATCTAGTATTGTTTGCCATGCTCACCATCTTAGGTTAACGTGTCAACATGCAACACTTTTTGCCAATTAGCATTAAACATAACGTACAGCTGAGGCTACTGGGAATGTCATTGCAGGTATTTGGTCATAAAGTACTGGAATTTTTTTTCTTTTTTTTTTTTTTACCTGAAAATGATGTAGGTGGAAAGTTAAGGGATTATTACAAATCATCCTGAGGGGAACATGTCTGCACCAAATTTCATGGCAATCCATCCAACAGTTGTTGAGACACTTTACTAAAAAACAAAAATGTCAACTTCATGGTGGCGTTAAAGAACAAGTCAGTTGATCTTGATGAAAATATGAATATAATAATATAAAATAATGTGATTATAATAAGGATCTTGTCAAAATGAGAAAACTGTCTTGTCATGACAACAAACTGTATTTTTGGGGAGTTAGCAATACGTTGACGTACCACTGTTTAATGTTTTTGTTTTTCAAAATAAATGACCAAGCTGTTATCTTCTGTGCTGCTTTTGTTTAATGTGCTGTACTGAACGTACCAAACCATGAGTTCTGTTCATCATTACACACTAATGCCTACTGACTTTTATTAGCTAACTTTAATATCACTACTAACAAAACACTTACTTTTGAGAGGATTGAAACATCTGCACTTTAAAAATATTATACCAAACATGAGCTCTAGATAACAGCGTATTGTCAGATTTGATATGTAGCGTTTGGTTCAGAGTGGGCTTTTCCCTGTTCTGTTGTGTGTGTGTGTGTGTGTGTGTGTGTGTGTGTGTGTGTGTGTGTGTGTGTGTGTGCCTGCAGATGGAGAGCTCAGAATAGTTCAAACACAAAGCAGTTAATGAGCAGCTTCCACTGTCTGATCTGTTGTGATGTCTCATGCTATTTTAAGAATAAAGCCTTTGTAATAGGCACACGCACACAGACGTTGATGTCTAATTGATGCTGCACCTTGTCACCAATTAGTGTTTCTCCCAGTTATGTCTAATTCTAGAGACTGGGTTTTCCTACATCTCTTCCTTCTCTTCTAATTCTCACTGATGTTTTGTCTTCCTCTGGTGGGCTCCACAAAGACCAAGTGAGACACACACGCAGGAACATTTCAGGTTGTTTTACGATGACGGTTAGGTATGATTGTTCAAACACTTACAACAATGACTGCGTAAGCTTTCCTGACAATAGACCTCACTGTTTGTAATGTGACGTTATTAAAGGTCTTCAAGAAGAGGTTGTGATGAATGGTTTAATTAGCAAAGTGTGTTACTTTGTCACAGGAGAATATGGTTCACAGCCCGCCTCGTACCAACAGCTAACACTGACTTCACTTCACCATGGCAGCAAGTAGTTTGAAGAAGAAAAAAAAACATCACATGGACTTTGCTGAGCAAACCCCATTCATTGAGGAAGACCGTGAGGCAGAGCCATTTCTGGAGGGTTAGGTGCCCTAGGCCAGAAATCCACTGGCAGCCATGAGCAGAATGATCTTTCCATTATAATATTTTATAACAGTTATGATAGTTTTAGAGTATTTTATTGTGTAGGACAGGATTTAGACAAACCCTCGTTAACTTCAGAACAAAATACTGAAGTTTTCAACAAACTGCAGTGTTTTAGAGGTGTGTTTCACCTTCTAAATGTCTCTGAAATAGACAGAAAATGGCCGCTGTGCTCACATTGCTCACTGCTGCTGTCATATGATTAACTGAAACTTCCGATCACTGTTTTAGATATTCTGTGGCTCAGCAGCTCACTCGCTCCCAACACTGTGTAGACAGGTTTAACGGAGCACAGTGCAGCAGGGAGGGTTTAGTGCAAACATCAGAATCTGTAAGCGATACCTATCCCAATGCCTGGATTGGTCCTGATCAAGATCCTGTGGATTGCTTTAATTTCAGGCTGCAGATCATTGTTTATCATTACAGACTATCTGTTGTATCTGCTGACTACTACATGACTGGAGTTGTGGAAGCACCTACGCACACAGTATCCATATCGCAGTTATGAGTCTGCTCCCGGTGTGGATCCTGTTATGATGTTTGCATGGAACATAAGTAACCAGGTTATTGTAACTGGTTATAGCAAATGAACTGCAGGTTAATGACAGCAAACATCAGCCTGTCAAGAAAAGCCTGTGAGGCAGCTCTGCCGCAACAGGCCATCTAGGCAACAGGAGAAGGACCCAAATGCAGACAGAGGTAGGCAGGGAGGCTGAATATGTCCAAAGATTTCTTTACTCATGAAATAAACCACAGGAACAGACAGAATCACTAGGAACATGAAATCAACAATGGAAACCACATCACATGACCACAGGAACACAATGACGCAACAAAGAACAAAGGGAGAGGACCGGTATATATAGGTAAGGAGACAACGAGGGAAACAGAAACAGGTGAGCACAAGACACAGGTGAACCTAATCAAAACTGGCGGGAAAACAGACAATGACAGGAAGTAAAGGGCACACACGAACACAAGACCAGGGATTTCAAAATAAAAACAGGAAACAAGACAAAACACACAGAGTTCAGACAAGAGTCCTTTGTGGACCATGACACAGCCCCCAGCAGAGTGCCCTTCTGCAGACTCTGCCTGCAGACCAGTGACGTGCGGTGAGGTTCATGACTGGTGAGGCACTGACTCCTCTGGAGTCGGATGTAAAAATATATGAACCCAAAATAGAAGCTTATATTTCAATTTTGACCTTAATTGAGACATTTAGTTGTTTTAAAAGCTTTTAATTATGCTTTAATCAATTCCACACTGTTCAACAATACGATAGCAAGAAAAACAAAAGAATATTTAATATAAGGTCAAATTCCATTCCCCATTGTGCCTGTGGGGCTCAGCACTGCCCCCTATCAGTGCGGCACGGTGCTTTCTGCATTTATGGCCGATCAGAAAGACTAAATATGTCACACACATTCATTAAATATATTAGACAGACTGTGGAACGCCAGCATGTGTAGTACATGTGTAATCGAACATGTATATTGCCGATATAAAGAGAGACAGCAATGGGCATGCGCCAACTGCCTGCGTCAGTCAGTGTGTGTAGCACAGCGCCGTCAGGTGAGGCCCAGTTCATCGCTGCCTCACCTCGCCCTTCTCCCATGGATTTGAACAGGAAATGCGTAAATTTAGCGATTTTGACCATAGAAATGTTGAAATCATACAGAAAACAAATTTATAGAACAGTCAAGTGGACAAATTGATTTTCTCTTATCATTGTTAGTATTGTTAGTTTTTTTTATAACAGGTGAGCCACTGCCTCCCCTGACTGCACGTCACTGCTGCGGACTACTCTCAGCTTCAGGTGTTTAGTGCAGAGTTTTTATTTTACAGTAATGTACTGCATGCATTGGACATTAGTGACAGACTTTTAAAAGTAGGAAGGGCATCTGAAATGAATTTTAAAAGATTTCTTCCTCCTCTTTTGAAACCCTCCAGCTGGCAGTGCCCTAGGTGAGCGCCTAGCTCGCCCCCTGCAAGGTTTTTGTCAAACTTAACTACATAAGAGGAATATATGAACCACTTTTTTACACATGCATACAGCCCCCCAAAACAATTTGTTGTTTAGATTGTAGGAGATCCCATATTCATGGAAATGAATAGAGAGGTGTCAACCATGTTTTTTTTCTAGTGTGGGTTTATCGAGTTTCCCCCCTTATTTCCCCCATCTATTATGGGGTGTGTGATTAGCATGGGCAGGTAGTTGTGGTGTGTGTGTGTGTGTGTGTGTGTTGTAAAACAGGGATGTCAAGAAACCCCCCTTAATTAAATCAAACTTGTAAATTATGTACTATATAGAGCTGATAGAAGCTCCAGGGGTGGCGGGGTGGCTACATACGTTTCATCTAACTTAGTATCTGAGCTAATTACACCTACAGTTGAACCGATACATTTTGAATGCCTTTTTGTTAAAATAATGTTTCATCACAATAAATGTATAACTATTGGAAACATATATAGACCTCCGTCAGTCCCTGCAGAGTCCTCTAACTCTTTAATCTCTACCATTGATTCTACCGCATGTAAAAGAGAAATGATTATTTTAGGTCATTTCAACAAAAATTGGTTAGATAAGTCTTCTGTTAAAGATAAAAAGAATTTTAAAAATCTAAATTTTTCACAACTTACTAAGGAACCCACTCGAATCACCCCAACATGTCAGTCCTTACGTGATTGGATACTTGTCACTCACCCAGACAGATATATTAAAGCTGGTGTCTTGTCTGATTGCTTCAGTGACCACTCAGTTATTTACTGTATCTGGAAGATTAAAATTCCAAAATCGCCACCAAAATTAATTAAGATTAGACAACATATATATATATATATATATATATATATATATGCGGCACGGTGGTGCAGTGGTTAGCACTGTCGCCTCACAGCAAGAGGCCGGCTGGGGCCCTTCTGTGTGGAGTTTGCATGTTCTCCCCATGTGCGGACATGGGTTCTCTCCGGGCACTCCGGCTTCCTCCCACCATCCAAAGACATGCAAGTTAGGTTAATTGGTGATTCTAAATTGTCCGTAGGTGTGACTGTGAGTGTGAATGTTTGTCTGTCTCTGTGTGTCAGCCCTGTGATTGACTGGCGACCAGTCCTGGGTGTACCCCGCCTCTCACCCAATGTCAGCTGGGATTGGCTCCAGCCCCCCCGCGACCCTCTAAGAGGATAAGCGGTATAGAAAATGGATGGATGGATGGATATATATATATATATATATATATATATATTATTAATGATCTAATCTCTATTAATTGGGATAGGTATCAACTAATACCCAATGTTCAGGACTTTTTACATTTTGAGTTTACTGAAGTAATAGACAGACATGCTCTCTGGAAAGTCTCAAAGGTCAAGGGAAGACATCTACCTTGGATAAGCTCAGAACTTATTAGTCTCTTTAGACAGAGGGATAAGGCTTGGGCTCAGTTTCGTCAGACAAGGGAAAATGATGACTGGGAAACTTACAGGCAACTAAGAAATATCTCCAAGACCATGACCCGTAACGCTAAATCTAATTATTATAAAGAATGTCTCTCTAATAATTTTAAACATCCTAAACATTTCTGGAACAGTATACAAGCCATAATAAACACCTCAAATACATGCCCTATTAATCAAATAAGAGATGGCAATATAATAATTTATGACTTACCATCTATCTATAGTGTTCGGTCAGCATTTTTCTACTGTCTGCTCTGACCTAATACCTGACTCTTTCTACACTGATAGTTTCAATAATCTCTCATCTTGTCACAGTACCTTTTCTTTTACGAAAATAACACCTACAGAAGTTCTAAATGCTATTAAACAACTAAGTTTGAGCAGTGGGGCAGGATTTGATGGGACTGAAGCTAGATATATTAAATTAGCCTCTCATGTTCTCATATATCCACTTGCTGACTTGTTTAACATGTCCTTATCTACCTGTGAGTTACCAGCAATCTGGAAATATTCATGCATTACTCCACTTTACAAAGGTGGTGACAGTCTTGATCCAAATAATTATAGACCCATATCGATAATCTGCTCTATTGCTAAAGTATTCGAAAAGCTAATCTTTAATCAATTGTCACAGTATCTTAAGACTAATTGTATTCTATCGCCATTTCAATCCGGTTTCAGACCTAATCACTCAACAACTACTGCGTTCCTAAAATTGACTAATGATGTGTTTTCTGCATCTGATACTGGTAATCTTACAGGCACTATTTTTATTGATCTCAAGAAGGCGTTTGATCTGGTTGATCACTACTTACTCTTAGATAAGCTTCATGCAGTTGGCCTATCTCAAAATGCATTATTATGGTTTAATTCTTACTTACATAATAGAAAACAATGTGTTGTCCTTCAAGGGAATAAATCTGATTTATTTGTTCAACAAAGAGGTGTACCCCAAGGTTCGATGCTGGGTCCTCTTCTTTTCTCTATTTTCATTAATGAACTTCCCTTAATCTGTCCTAATTCTTCTGTTCATCTATATGCAGATGATACTGTCATTTATATTTCTAAACCTCATTTACTGCAAATCCAAACTGCCCTTCAATCAGATTTCAATATCTTACAAAACTGGCTCTTATCTAATAAACTATTGCTCAATAAGACTAAATCGTACACTATGGTCTTTGGTACAAGTCTTAAAACAAAATGTAATAACCAAATCATAATGTGTAATGATGGTACTTCTCTGAATAGGGTTGATAAAATTAAATACTTGGGTTTATGGCTAGACTGTGAACTTACATTCAAGCCCCACATTGATCACATTATCCACAAAATTAATTTTGGAACCAGGGTTTTATTTTGTTCTAGAAACTGTTTTACACTTAGTGTCCGAAAGAAACTTGCCTTACAACATTTTTTTTCACCATTTTTCGACTATGCCGATGCTGTTTATCTAAACGCATCCAAAACTAACCTTTTACCCCTCAATACAGCATACAATAATCTCTGTAGATTTGTTCTTGGTTGTTCCTTTATGACTCATCACTGTACAATGTATAATTCATTTAAATGACCTCCACTCAATATAAGAAGACACATTCATTGGCTGCAACTCATCTTTAAATGTGTACATTTCAACTACCCTGATTACTGATTACAGTTTTTGGTACCATATTCCTCAATATATCAACTGAGGCACTCCACACAATACTTCTTCTCCATACCTACAGTCAAAATAGCAATTGGAAAGACAGCATTTATGTTTAAGGCTCCTTTAGACTGGATTAAGTTACCTGCAAACATACGTTCTTTGACACTTCACATGTTTAAAAATAGTTTGTCTTCTTATTTTGAGTTAAAGTGTTCATGTTTCAGTTGATGCTATACCCATTTATAATATACTTTTTGCTTGGCAAGTATTTGTTCACGGCCTCTCTGTGGCCATCTAGTGGTTGTGTTCACCAATTTCCTCATCTTTCTGATGTATGTGTGTTGATTGTTTTAGTTGTAGTGCATCTGTTTAATTGCTGATTGTTGTTTTTGTCTTTCCTATTAATTTAATGTCCTTGATTCGTTTTAATTTATCTTTGTATTGTATGTTAGGACCCCCTTGAAAATGAAACGGTTCATCTCAAGGGGTTTATCCTATAAAATAAACTGGTAATAATTAAAAGAATGGTTTGCATTTTTTCAAGTCTATCTTAATACAATACTCTCATGCCATATGTTCGCTACATGTGAAAGTGACTCCACAGTGAGAAATAGCAGACAAAATGCAGTCTGTTTGAGTTAGACAAATCAAGTGGGTATCTTTGAAAGTTGGTTTATTATAGCATTGTGAGTAGTGTACTGTTTGAAGATAGGTCTATACTTCAACCCTAACAGTGGCAGATTAGAAAACACTAATAAGAGTTATTTCTGGAATCTGTGTGGGTTGTTTTGGAAGATGCCGAAGACCTACCAATTCTGTTGTTTGCATGTGAAGAATTGTTGGACACACACAGTACACATACAATAGCAATTACCCCAGTTCTCTCTCAGTATCATTTAATCTTTATCCACCTGCTCAGTCCTTTTCAGGGTCATGATCCTTTCTCATCATTCAACAGTCCACCAGTCATATTACAGGGTTAACAGGGTTAACAGAGAGACAGTCCAACACATCTGTATGTTTTCATAATGGCGCCAATTCTGAAACTGTCCAGGGATTTAGATTGTAGATGTTCACTAAGAAGTTCATCTTCTTTGTGAGTCGTTCTCCAACACAGAAAACAAAGACTCAAACGAATAAGCTACAAATTGATTGAAAAATTTAACTTTGTAAAACGCTTTAGGCTGTTACATAAGAGTTGGAAATTTTATTTTACTATCTTTTGGAAAATGGTTGGATAATTCATTTACATGATATGTCCTACTCAAGCAGCATCTTCTCTCTGCCCTAGACCCTCGAAAAACTATTATAAACCCATCATGAGCACTGGGTGACATGTTCCTTCATCACAATGAACACAAACGTGCACCAAATGTGGATTCATCTGCCACTGAAAATAGTCCCCAACAAATGCACTATTCACTGCTGTTTCAGTAGCGTAAAAACTGCAGTGGTAATCTGTTTTAGGAAATTACTGAGCCTTTTTAAAAAATTAAACTATATATTTGTGAGTCATTTATAAAGATTTATCTTAACGGAGTGTCTATTTGCACCCGGGTGAGAATAGTCACACAGCAGGTATTTGGCTATTTACGCATTGTCCGCGGTTGTCTATTTCCTAAACTTAAGAGTTTCTAACATGTGGTTAATGTAGGTGTTTAGTGTGGGCCACAGATCGTCTATTGTCGGCCGCGGGTGGTTTTTGACAACAGGGCTATTGCAAATAGCATTGTTGGCTACTGACACCTGGGTGCTAATAGCATCTGCTTTATCTTAAACAGGAATGAATGGACTCGGGGTTGAGTGCCACAGACAAGTAGAAAAGTCAGAAAGTATTGAGAGACGGACGGATTTGTTAACAATGATGAAAATACAGAATAATGCCTCTCTTTTCCTGTAACCATCTTCAAGTCCCCTCAGTGTTTCATTTTGTGGTTTGTGTATTTCTGGTGTTTGTCTTTTTGAGTTGTGGTAATTTCACCTTCAACAGGAACAAAGCTGCATTTCAGCCCTGTTTTACTTTCTTAGAGCATGTAGAAGCACTTGTTCTGGGGCACTGGGAAATATTTAGTGACTTGATCAGCAGCTTAGAACAAAATACAGAACTTTAAGTATAACATCCCTTTAATAATTTCTAGTGTTGTTTCTTTTGCTGCTATCGAACATATTTCTGAGCAGCGAAGGAGAATTCTTTCCATGCAGTATATTTTTATCCTGTTTTGAAATTCTGTGCATGCTTCCTTGATCTTTCTCTCAGCCCTTCACACTCCCCCTGACATTCACATCTCCATCTCCACCTGCACTTCCCAACACACCTGCACTTTCTTGTCTACCTCCAAACATAGACCCTCTGGGGCACACAAAGCAAGCCAGGTCCTGGCCATAATGCCCCCGTTGTTGCCGGCCTGCTGGCTCCAGAGCCTGGGAATAGATTCGTTGCCTCCGTTCCCACTTTGTGACACTCATCCAGGCATACCTGCATGCAAGACAATCTCCTAAGAATGTCCCAGCTTGTCTGAGGGGCTGTTGTTGTTTGCTGCTTTGTCTCATGCCATTCCCAGCCTCACTGCGAGGCCCAAGGCCAGACCTAAGGGAGTATTGGCTTGTCGTACAGAAAAGCAGAAATACATTTTTTCTTTGTCTATGAGGGAATTCTCCTGCTCAGCTTACCTCTCCCCCTTCTCTTTTTTCCTTCAAAAAAAAGTAAAGCAAAGTGTGAGAGAGATCCAGCAGGAAAGGAGAGCAGAAAGAGAGACGGGGTAGCGAATATGATGGATGTTGAAACCTACCGAGAGGGAGGAGAGGTGGAAAAGAAAAAGATGGGAGGAGAGTGGGGAGGGGGGGTGGAGGAGGGAAGACGTGAGAAAAGGTTATGGGAGATGGGGAGTCAGTTGGGGATGGAGAGAGGGAGGGATGAAGAGTGGAGAAAAGATGGAGAGGGTAGATTTTGTCTCCCCATCAGGGTGCTGTCAGGTTTATAAATAACAGTAATCAATGGCTCAGCTGGCTCGGCCCTCTGCACTAATTGCTTTAAGTGCTTAAAAACCAACTCATGCGCTTTTTTCCTAGGACAGCATGGTTATAGAGCTGCCACTGTGCTTTTGTCTCGTCCACTGCTGTTTCACATTTGGACCAATGTGTTTTTGGACACAGTGGTCATGTGATTAGTTGGTTTTGTAAACTGCACTTACTGTGCTTTCACACAACTGGACAGAGGATGATTGCATCCAGGATTTGGCATCAATTTCCAAAAAACAAAAAAGAGAGAAAGCCCAGTTCAAAAGGGAATCAAGGACAGCTAGACCCAGTCCAAATAGACCTAAATGTAATTAGACCTGATCCAAAATAGGATCTGATATGAGAGGATCATAAAAGACCTCCATCACCCCAACAACAGACTCTTGCTACCGCTGCCTCAAGGCCGAAACAAAGTGAATGAGGAGGAGTTTCTTCCCTCAGGCCATCTGGGTCTGAACCGGTGACTTACTCACTTCACTTACATCATTTATAACTTATAATTATAATCCATCCATCTGCCACACACTGCATATGATATATGTTCTGGTTATATGAAACTCCTCCATGGTCATACTGTTTCATTGTTTCACTGTTTCATTTCTCTGAAACGCACGGACATACTGTTTTATTGTTTCTTTTGCAAAATATTTTATTTTATTTGGTTTATTTTTATTTTATAGTATTCTTCTATTTTGTTTTTTACTATTTGTTAGTTGCTTTCTGGAGCTAGGCACAAACAAATTCCACTCCACTCAGTACTGTGTATGATTGTGTATGTGACAAATAAATATGATTTGATTTTTAATTTTGAAATATTGTTGATCCAAACAGACCCTAAGAGAAAGAGAACACCAACACACTGGCAGCAGCATGATGCTCCCCCGACCAGTGATTACCAAAATGTCCACTTGCAGAAGTTTAAGGAATGGATTAAACCGGGTGGTTATCTGCTAACGATAGCAGGCCTGACAGTAATAAACCAAGTTACAAGTTACTTCCAAAGCAAAGGGTTTGCATATCATTAGCTAGCTTAACTACATTATAATGCGTGGTTACAGGTTGTGTTAGAAAAGCACTGATGGACTGATGCATTGTGTGGGAGTTGGTGTAAAATCGATCCCAAATGCTAACCGATATTAGAATTTAGTACATTAGCGACACTTACAGGTTTACCTTACACAAAAGAAATAGACTATAATACTAGGGTTAACTAGCCACCCTGCAATACAAGAACAATGCTTCTCCATGTCTTCTACGGATAATCATCTTGTGAGGATACTACCTATCATTACACAGCAAAATATGTGAATAATAGCTACTGACAACCAGACAGGCAGCAAACATTCCAGCATGCAAGTCAGTTGTAGACAATAAAAAGTCCGCTTTTCAACCAAGTCGTGGAGTTAATGTTATCTGACAAGCTTTTTGTCTACTTCAGTCTCAAATCAAGCACCCATTGTTTCAAATATTACCACCAAATTTGAGAGGCAAATGCTGTTATCATTGTAAACTGACAAGCATAGCAACAGTAACTATGGTCGGGCGGGGCTTAGAGAATGGTCAAGCAGCCACGGCTGAAAAGAGCAATACATGTAATCTTCCATGCACTTCACAGAAAACAATTGCCTCCTGCAATGATTCTGATTATTACACAACAAGATCGGAGCTGATAGCCATTCCACTTGATCTACTCAGGTGTTAGTGATGCGTCAGCACTGGGTGCAAGGCTGATGTAAATCCAAATAATGTGGGCCAGCCTGCACAACTTTGTCTTTTTTATGACAAAGTTATCCCTTCATCTGTGTGTGGTTCAGTATCTTCAGACAGTTAACTGTAACGATGTATCAACAGCATTAGTGATACACTTCCCATCGGGACTCTGGACCCCTTGTTTCTCACACTTTTTAAGTTGTTCTGGATAAGAAGGTGGGCTAAATGCCTAAAATGTAAATGAGGGAAGCGTTATTAGGTGATATGGAGCTCTGCAGGTGTCTGGACAACTCCATGACATGAAGTCTTTGGTCCAACACTTTCCCCACAAACCTCCTTCCAAGTAAGCCTAGTGTGAACTCAGCACGTTCAATTTATCTTCACACATACCTCCCAACAGCATCTGGGCCAGGGACTTGTCCTATATTCCAGCTCTACTTGGCAGCTATCCACTGTCTTTGGGCTAACAAGCACAACTCTGCCCGTGAACAGAAGAAGAGCCAAGTTTGCTGCAGCCCTGAACATTCTGCTGGAATTAGTTTTTCAACCCTCTGTATCTCTTCTTCACAGCATTTAATTCTGTTGAAAAGTGTATTTGAGGTAAAGTGGTATGAATTAAAGGTTGTACCAGAGGTATAATCGTATGAGTTATAGTAGAAGCAGTTGCACCTATTGTTCATTTTTTTAGGTTTAGTCTTGAGATCAAAAGTCAGTGTTAGTTTTAGTCATATTTAGTAGGGCTGGGCGATACGGTCTAAAACACGAAAATGTTTTTCATACCAGTCGATATTGATAATTATCACGATAAATGTCAAATCATTATTTCTTTCAAGTTCAAAGGCTGATTTTTGCTCCTGAGTGAAGGTTGAAGGAATCAGATGGTTAATTGTGGATTTAAACAATTTTTTTATTGTCAGAAATAGTCAAAATATCTCCAAACTACTGAAGTTGAGTGACCTTTCTTGTCAACGATGGCTTCGTCCTGTTTCGAGCTGGTCATGGGCATTGCGTTTTTTCTTCGATGTCGCTCATTTTGCTTTCCAGTATTTTGCTTATTCCGCTCCAACTACAAGCCTGTTAGCCACTGTGTCTGTAAGCATACCTCTATTTCTGCGACATGATTGTCTGCTTGTCTTCTTCTTCTACTTCTTCTGTTGAATGGCAGGTGGCAACTAGCGTTTAAGGCGCATTAGCGCCCCCCTCTCCTGGTGTATGGGTGGTTTAATTATATCAAACATTTGTTATATTTATATTGAGGAAAATTATATTGCGATAATTATCGTTATCATTTTATCACCCAGCCGTAATATTTAGTCAACCTTTAGGTGTCTAATGTAAAGACATCATTTTTTTGTGATGGTGTGGTATTAGACTGTGTTATAGACTGTTATATTTGTTAAGTGTTTATTATAGTTCGAGACAGCTAGCTACTGCCCAGCATATTTTATTCAAGGCCAAAACCAATTTTCCAAATAAAATGTGTGAGTTTCAATAACCTGCAGATGTTGCAAATAGACTACATTCATCTTATTGGAGCCATTCAAAATCGACAACACCTGACTAACAAATCTGAGTTGCAATTATATTGTGTGCACTTTAACATGGATAGCATGTCTAAATAAACTTGTCTTAAAGCTGGGGTAGGCAGAATCTGTGCAACCTAGGCAAAACCTTCCTCCTCTCTCTCTGCTGCCTCGTATCACTCCGCTAAGCCCCTCCCACCACAACTTTGACCGGCAGCAGAAGGAGTCAGTTCCCCAGTGAAACTGTATCCCTCATAAGGCTCGCTATCCACGATGTGAGCCTCACCGAGACCGTGGCCCATGCCGCCGTGACTTGTTTTCTCAAAGATGCCCCTCCAGCGCTTTGCGGCCGCAGAGCAGAGCGCCTCAGGCTTCAGAGGCAGCTGCAACGCCGTCCAGCAGCGGGAAGAGAGGCTAGTACACCGCACACACACACCACTGTCCCCTGTCAAAAGTTATTCCCCACTGTTTGTCATCATGCCTCTTTGCCACTCGTCATTACGAGTGCCATGACATTCAATTCAATTCAGTTTCAATTCAGTTTGATTTATATAGTGCCATATCATAAAGTTATCTCAGGGCACTTTTTCGAATAGAGCAGGTCTAGACCGACTCTTTATATTTAGAGACCAGTGACATGTAGTGAGGTTCATGACTGGTGAGGCACTGACTCCTCTGGAGTCGGATGTAAAAATATATGAACCCAAAATAGAAGCTTATATTTCAATTTTGACCTTAATTGAGACATTTAGTTGTTTTAAAAGCTTTTAATTATGCTTTAATCAATTCCACACTGTTCAACAATACGATAACAAGAAAAACAAAAGAATATTTAATATAAGGTCAAATTCGATTCCCCATTGTGCCTATGGGGCTCAGCACTGCCCCCTATCAGTGCGGCACGGTACTTTCTGCCTCACCCTGTGCATTTTCACTGCGCATTTATGGCCGATCAGAAAGACTAAATATGTCACACACATTCATTAAATATATTAGACAGACTGTGGAACGTCAGCATGTGTAGTACATGTGTAATCAAACATGTATGTTGGTGATATAAAGAGAGACAGCAATGGGCATGCGCCAACTGCCTGCGTCAGGCACTGCCTCACCTGCCTCCCCTGACTGCACGTCACTGATAGAGACCCAACAATTCCCACCATGAGCAAGCACTAGGCGTCAGTGGTAAGGAAAAACTCCCTTTTAACAGGTAGAAACCTCGAGCAGAACCAGGCTCTGGGTGGGCGGTCATCTGCCTCGACCGGTTGGGTTGAAGGGGGAGGGGGGGAGGGGGAGAGAGAGAGCAGGAGGAAAGAGAACATACAGCAGCACAGTACAGTTCCACATAGAGATGTAAAGCAATAGTTGTGGTAATGGTATTGATGTTAATATTAACAGAAATAATACTAAGAGCAATATTATAATAGTAATACTAATAATAAGAGCAATAACAGTAATAGCAGCAGAGCAGGAGCACGGGGGCAGCAGGTGGCTGCAACCATAGATCCAGACTCTACAGCTCCGAAGGCAGAAATACCTGCAGAAAGCAACAGAAGGAGAGAGAGAGAGAGGGGGGAGAGAAAGCACACAACTACGGGAAGAAGTTGAGTTAGTAACAAGCATTGATGGGATATGAGGGCGTACAGATGGAGAGGAAGAGGAGGAGAGAGGAGCTCAGTGCATCATAGGAAGTCCCCTGGCAGTCTAGGCCTATATCAGCATAACTCAGGGGTCACCTGAATCAGCCCTACTATAAGCTTTATCAAAGAGGAAAGTCTTAAGCCTACTCTTAAATGTGAGGAGGTTGTCTGCCTCCCGTACACAAAGTGGGATCTGGTTCCACAGGAGAGGAGCTTGATAGCTGAATCATTGAAGTTAGTTGACTAAGGTTGATGGGAGAAAAGCAGTCTAAATGTACATCATTTGAACATAATGAGCCTGAAGCTTCGTGTGGAGCCGGGACATGTTGTTTTTGGGGTAGTAGAAGAAGCAGGAATATCAGTGGCATTACTAGTAGCATAACTTATCGTAGCACAGATCCTACTAACAGTGACACTAGCAATGTTAGTACCCATGAGCTTTAAAGTGGCAATAGACAACTTTTCAGCGTTTGGCGTAGGTGTGGAGGGGGGAGTAGAGGAAAACACTGTCATCTAGTGCTTGCTCATGGTTGAACCCATTGGGTCTCTGTAAATAAGATAAGATAAGATAAGACAAGATAAGCCTTTAATTGTCCCACAGCTGGGAAATTTTCAGCGTTACAACAGCCAGAAAAAGTGTCATATATAGAAATACAATAATAAAATATAATAAAATACAATAAAAATAAATAGAAAAAAGTCCTGTACACAGTAAAGAAAGTAATAATAATAGTGTGACTGAGTGCATTTGTAAGTATGAACAATAGATAAGATAAAAATAAAAATATTGCACGTATATAATATACATGTACATGAAAGTATTACACAGCAACAGATGAAGTAAATAACATCATGAATAAAAAAAAAATTTATTAAGATACTGCACAGCAGCAGATGAAGTAAAGTAGTGAACAGTCTGCTTATTGACAGTCAATGTAGATTACCGGGAGTTGTACTGATTATAGAGTCTGACAGCAGCAGGCAGAAAGGACCTACGATACCTCACCCTCAGACACAGAGGGTGGAGCAGCCGGTCGCTGAAGGAGCTGCCCAGTGCTGATAGAGTGACATGTAGGGGGTGGGAAGTGTTCTCCAGTAGTGATGATAGCTTGGCCACCATTCTCCTGCCACCCACCACCTCCACTGGGTCCAGAGGGCATCCAAGGATAGAGCTGGCCTTCTTAATCAGTCTGTCCAGTCTCTTCCTATCCCTGGAAGAGATGCCACTGGCTCAACATGCCACCCCATACAATACGGCTGATGCCACCACAGAGTCATAGAAGGTCCTCAGGAGCGCCCCCTGCACTCCAAAAGACCTTAGTCTCCTGAGCAAAAAGAGACGGCTCTGTCCCTTCTTGAACAGAGCGTCCGTATTGTCTGACCAGTCCAGTTTGTTGTTCAAGTGAACACCCAGATACTTGTACGATCTCACAATCTCAATGTCCGTTCCCTGGATGTTCACTGGTGTAGGTGGAGGGAGTTTGTGCCTGCCAAAGTCCACCACGAGCTCTTTGGTTTTACCCGCATTGATCTGGAGGCGGTTCTGTTGACACCAACCCACAAAGCCCTGGGTCAGTTCTCTGTACTCCCTATCATCCCCGTTGGTGATGAGGCCGACGATGGCAGAGTCGTCAGAGAACTTCTGCAGGTGACAGTTCGAAGTGTTATGGGTGAAGTCCGCTGTGTAGAAGGTGAACAGGAAAGGCGCCAGAACGGTTCCCTGTGGAGCCCCTGTGCTGCAGAGAAGTGTGTCAGACACACAGTCCTGTAACCTCACATACTGTGGTCGGTTTGTGAGGTAGTCCAGGATCCATGCTGCCAGGTGATGGTCCACCCCAGCGTGCTCCAACTTGTCCCCCAGAATCCTGGGCTGGATGGTGTTAAAAGCACTGGAGAAATCAAAAAACATGATCCTCACAGTGTTTCCAGCCTTTTCTAGGTGATAGAGGGATGTGTGAAGTAGGTAAATGACAGCATCATCCACCCCAATGCGGGGTTGGTAGGCAAACTGCAGAGGGTCCATACATGGGCTCACCAGCGGACGCAAGTGGACAAGGACCAGTCTCTCCAGGGTCTTCATCAGGTGAGAGGTCAATGCCACTGGCCTGTAGCCATTGAGGTCCTTGGGGTGAGGGGTCTTTGGCACAGGAACCAGACACGATGTTTTCCACAGTTTTGGCACCCTCCCCAGCTTCAGACTCAGGTTGAACAGGTGCTCAACAATCCCACACAGCTGGTCCGCACAGGACTTCAGAAGTCTGGAGCTGATGCCGTCTGGGCCCGCCGCCTTCCCTACCCTCATCTTCCTCAGTTCGTTTCTCACCTGAGATGTTGTGAGGAACAGTCCGGTTGAGCTTGTAGGGGGTAGGGGGGCTGAAAGGGAGGTGTTTGCGGGTGTGAAATGGGGAGATGGGCCCAGCCCTGACTGTGGTGTAGCTGTATGAAGTGGCCGTAAGCTGAGGGCTGTGTGGAGTGGTGAGATGAGGGAGCGGGGGGGCTGCAGGCAGGGAGGGTAGATGGTGATGATGGTTGTAGGGGGGACAGGGCAGGGGGAGGGGTAGATGCCTGATCGAATCTGTTAAAGAATATGTTTAGGTCATTTGCCCACTTCTGATCCCCCGCAGGCCGGGGCTTGGAGTCCATATGGCCCGAGATAGTTTTAAGGCCCCTCCAAACTCCTCTGCAGTGACTCTCCAACTTCATCCTGTATTTTCCCCTCCCTGATCCTCCTCCTCAGCTCTCGCTGGACACTCTTTAACTCCTCCTTGTTACCCGATTCAAAAACTCTCTTTTTTTCCTTGAGGAGAGCCTTAGTATCAGGAGTAATCCAGGGTTTATTGTTGGCGAAACAACGCACACACTCCTAGTGGGGATGGTGTTTTCCACACAGAAGTTTATGTAGTCCGTCAGACAGTCTGTGAGGTTGTCAATATCCTCCCCATGAGCGTCACTAAAAATGTCCCATACAGTAGTGTCAAAACAGTCCTTTAAAGCCTCCTCTGCTCCGTTAGACCACTTCTTCACTGTGCGTGGGACAGCAGGCAGCCTGCGCACAAGAGGTCTGTAAACAGGCCTGAGATGCACAAGGTTGTGATCAGATCTGCCCAGGGGGGGGGACTCAATGAGATGTATGCGTCCTTGGTGTTGGCATAACACAAGTCCAGTATTCTGTTGTCTCTGGTATGGCACGTAACATACTGGGTAAATGTGGGTAGAGAGGAGGACGGAGGGGCATGATTAAAATCACCAGAGATGCCGAGGAGGGCATTTGGGTGTTGTGTCTGCAGCCTGCTTACTGCTGAGAGCAGGACATCACAGGCTGCCTCAGCGTTAGCAGAGGGGGGGATGTAAGCTACCATCACGATGGCATGCGAGAATTCCCTCGGTAGATAGTATGGCCTCATGCTAACAGCTAGCAGTTCAATGTTCTTGTTGCAGGTTTGCTCTTTAACAGTGATGTGCCCAGGGTTACACCATCTGTCATTAACAAGCACTGCCAGCCCTCCTCCCTTCCTCTTACCGCTCTCCATCGTCCTGTCCGCCTGAAATAGTTGGAAGCCATTCACCGAAACGTCCGTATCCGGAGTTTGCGCGGTTAGCCAAGTCTCCGTGAATAGCATGATGCTACACTCCCGGTATTCCCTCTGATGCCGGGTCAGCGCCGCCAGCTCGTCCATCTTATTGGTGATAGATCTTACATTCCCCATGATGATCGATGGGAGGACAGGTGTGTAACGTCTCCTCCTGGCGCGGCGCTGAGCCCCCGCTCGGCTTCCCCGTCTCCTCCTCCTCAGCTCTCGGGGCACATCAGGTCTCTCCCCGGGTGGTAGCACTGCTATGTGACGGAGAGCTAACAGCTGATCCCTGGTGTAAACAATGGAATCATCATGGCTGCCAGCGGTAACTAAGGACGCTGTCTCTAAGGGCATCATCAGCGGTCTTGTTACCATAAAGGCCAAAAAACATGTCCAAAAACGCCAAAGACGTCAAAAAAGCAGCAACACTAAGTACTAAAAAAGATACAATACAATACTAAAAAACAGAATAAAAAGAGAACTAATGAACTTCACGATTAAACTGAAAAAAGTCAAACCGCGAACGGGAGCTGCTGCAACAGGCTGCCACTCACAGCGGCGCCGGAACAAAAAAAAAAAAAAATAATAATAATATAAAGAGTAATGTTACGGTCTAGACTGCTCTATAGTGCCCTGAGAGAACTTATGTTATGATTTGGCACTGTATAAATAAAAGTGAATTGAATTGGTTCATTTTCTGGCTGTTAGGGATAGCTACCGCAAGAAATAACTGTAAGAATCCCCAATCTCAGTGCTATTATAGAGGCAGAGTAAAACACCCGATAGTCGGTTTGGAATCCTCTCAAGTCCGAGGTCAAGTCAAGAGTCAAGAATGCCAGTCCAAGGTTCACTCTTGTTTCTCCTCATTTTTTATCACTCTCCCTTTTCACCTTCTTTGCCTCCTCCGTCAACAGAGCTCTTTTTCTTTTGCTGGGTAGAGTTTCAGGGGATAGCTACCAATAGATACCAGAAAATAAAAGCCCTATTCCCCTTTTGTTTTGGTTGTGCAGTGCAATGGTTGAGCCGCTTCCTTTGTGTTGTAAATCGAGCATTCTTTTTCCCCAGCAGATTGTACCCGTGGGCAGACAGAATTGCACAGTGAAAGCGAGGCTTATAGGAAACCAGTCTAAACGCCAATAGTGTCATTATTTTATAGCCATTACACTGTGCAATCAACATTTACTTCATAATGATAAGTTAAAGCAAAAAAATTGTCTATTGTCACTTTAACAATAGCAGCTATGGCAGCAGCTATTTGCAGTTGTGACATGTTTAGGACTTAAAAACACTTTGGTTGCTTCAGTGATCCAAACCTGCTACAGAGGCTGTTGAGTTGAGAGCTCTACAAATCTCAGCCTCTAGCTTCCTGCAGCCATTAGCGGTGCAGTCAACAGAATTTCAAGCTCAGTGATTGGATGTCTCTTACTGCAATATTCCTTAAGACTCATAGTTGACCTCTCTCCTGAGCAGAGTCTTGTATTTTAGACTTTTCATCAATTTTTTACAACACAGTTGTACACTCAATGTTTGTTTCAGGCAGGCGAGTTTATCCAAGCCTGAATTCCTCCAGCTACTATTCACCTTACAGTGTCTCTGTAAAAAAGGACTGGGGACCCTGGCAGCCTGTTATAACCTCTCCCACTGCGCTACTCTTGTAGCCGTAACAATATTGGTAGTAGGGCTGGGCAATATGTTTTTTTCTAAAAGCTTGGAGACGATTCACAATTTTAATTGATTTTTTTACCCTGAAAATTGCTGGGAAACTTAAACATGATTGAGACGTTCAATTGTGAAGGGCACTGACATCCACTCCACAGTTTCAGCACAGACCGAGCAGAAGCTTTAAGTCCTCTCACTAATCATCTTCTGCAGTCTGATATCTGCAGACAGCTGGCTTGCTAGCACTAGCTGCCTGCCTACTTGGCAGGGACAGACTGAACAAAATACAATCTGCACAGCATTCAGTTGACTCGTGGCTTAACCTCTTGAACCAGAGATGATATCTCGTCAACAAACACAAACCAAGAATGCAGAGTAGGACACAATCTAATCTATTCTTCTCAAAGATGCGACCGTTCATAGCAAGAGTCAGCTGGAGTCACCACAGTCCCATAAAGTGCAGCAGGAGCACATATAGAGTAACTATTCTCGCCAGTTTGCAGGACTTTTGTGACTCCAGACAGCTTATATAGCCAGCTATCATCTACATAACTTTTTTACTAAAAAGAAACTTTTTTACACAAAAATTTGAATTCATTTTGATATATCACCCAGCCCTAATTGGTAAAAGGTTGTAACACGAGGTACACGGATGTATGCACAGACCCTGTGTGTACACCTTCTGATAATGATATTTATGTCACGCGGATCCTTGCACACTCGTAAAGTATAAATTGGGCTTTAGCGGTAGTGGCATTAGCATTCATGTGTCTATGTAGCCACAGAGTAAGTCTAACTCTTAAATAAAAGCTCTCCTTGTTTGAAATCTTCTCTAAACACAGCAGCAGAGTTTTGATATTTCTCTGAGCTCAAAGGCCTTCACACAAGTGAGCTCTATGCAATGTTTGTGTGGTGACTCATTTCTTCAGGAATGTGAAGCTAGGTGCTTACTTTCATAGCATGCACCTAACAGTGCAATGGCTGCTTTTGTATTGATCTGTCCTGCTGTCATGGATCAAATCAAAATAAAAAAGAACTAAACCCATGGGACATCCCAGAAGCTTAGTGGGCTAAACAACATCTCCTGTCTCCTTTGTCTTATGTTCCTCTTCCTCTTTATTTGATTTTTTTTTTTTTTTTGCTCTTATTGTTCCTCTTATTTCCTCACCCTGTCAACCTATCCTAACCCTCCTTCCCTCTACTCTCTCAACACATTTATCTCTTCTCTCAAAGGGAAACTCCACGGAAACCAGAGTTTCTTTTTCCACTGTCCCTGGCAAAGGTTTCTCACTGACCAGTGAAAGTCATTTGTATAATTAAAAAGAAATAAGCACACTTGCAATGCAATAGTTTTGAATTACGGCCTTTTTTTCCTGCTATTTCCCACGTCATTCTCTACGGTGTCAAACTGAGGACAGATTTTTTATGAGACCAACAAAGAACTGTACACTGCCTGGATCCCCTCTCTGGATTAGCTGGCAGATTTCCTCTAATCAACTGGAGCCTCCTGTGCTGCGAGTAGTTAGAGCAAATCACATACTGTAATGTTGGTAAGAAATAATGCTTTAGATTTGCTGCAATGAGAGCTCAGTCATGCGTGAGTGTTCTCAGTGCCTGTTTAACATCCAAAGTGCTGTCTATCTCCAATGAGGCTTGCCTTTGGCTCATTCAAGGGTGTGTTTCACGTGTGTGTGTGTGTGTGTGTGCGTGTGCATGTGTTCATGCTGCCATAGCACTAAAACGAAGTGAAACCAACTGTGAAGAGATGACTAGGCATGCCAGGTAAGTGTGTTTTTAGTTTGTGTGTGGCTGCATGGTGGTTTGACAAGATGTATGTTAACCTTAAGTGCTGCTGAGCAACTTTTTATGTGTATGGCGAGCCTCGTTTCTTGATTACACACACGCAGGTTTTGAGCAGGTGAAACCAGCAGTCCTCTTGACAAACAGACGTACAAGGATTCTTATCGTGATTTAAGACACCAGTCACCCTGCTTAGACTTGGTAAAATCTATATGAGCAATGAATTTCAGATAACATCCACTGCTAATGAGATGGAGGTTCCTCACTGACCACAGCTACATGAAAACAGCCTAGACAATGGGCAGTGATATTTTATGTTTGTTTAATTGTTCGCTTCATTTATTGGCAGCAGTGGAGCTCAGTGATTTCAGATTTGCTGCTCAACAATGACTGAGACTTAGCTGCCGAACAACACAGCATCCATGAGCTTTGTTATTGGAAAAGACAAGACAAAAAACAGCACACGCTGATGTCATTAAAGAGGTACATTAAAGAGGTGTTTTTTGAGCTGTAAACTAAATGGTATGACTGTACTGTGAACACATCAATGTTGCTGTTGATATTGACATTTCTTACCAAATTTATAAAAATGGCATTTCATGGGTTGAAAATGGTTCAACACGCCATCTACTGTTTTAAATCAGCCCTCAACCTGCGAGGCCAATGCTGACACAGAGTCAACCGGTTGGAACCTGTCTACGTCATGACATTTATATAATAAAAGACTCTAATCAGTGTCAGTCAGTCTCCCCCTGTCTCTGTATCCACACACTATGTAGCCATGCGGCCACGTCTCCTACAGGTGTTGTTTACTCACTCGTTGCATTTTTTTAAATGCTGTGAGGGAGGGTCCTAGCAGAATTTGATGGTCTAGTTACACTTTAATGTTTTCAGATGACTAACATTGGTGAGTGTGATAGCTATCTTGAGAGATGAAAGTAAGGGCTCTATGGTAAACCTTGAACCTGGAGAAGACCTGGTTTGCGGTTGAGACAATGGCATACAGGATGGTATCGTCAGCATAAAAATGGAAATGGCAATGTTCATTTGGAAATGAAATATTGTTTATGTATAGAGTAAATAGCAGGTGGCCAAATACTGATCCTTGTTCGTCAACCATTTTGGGGACTTGATTTGAAACCATCGGCAACAACAGTCTGACCTCTAGCAGAAAGACAGGATTTTAACCAGCTGTCATCAGAAGGAATGGAAAGCAGCTTATTTAACAAAATGTTGATCTACACAGAGTGCAGCACAATGTCGCTTTTAATTCATCTTTTAATTAATCTAGGTAACAGGCTGACAGTTAAAGGTCACAAGCCATATTGAGGACATTTTGACAGAGGTACAAGTTGAATTAAAAATCTGTACAAATGTATAGGTAGAATATCAATGTGGTTGACACAATTTTTCACAAACTTCAGTTTTGAGTAAAATTTATACTAGTATAATTTATTTCTCCTTTCCTCTAAAATGCTCAGTCTTTACTCCCTTGTTCCCCATAGTCTTGTTTTCTTCCACTGAACCTACATTTAGGAACTGCGAAGTATCTTATTGGTACCTGATACATACAGTGGAATAAATCACAGGCTGTATTTTAAAGTGTGTGCCAATATTTATATTGGACAGCTATCAGTAACTGTATAAAATGTCTGGTGTTTACCTTCAGAATCCATCCAGTATCAGAACACCAGATCATCCTACAGACATAAACACATTATAAACTCTGTTGGAAAACTTTGATGTAGAAATTATTGAGAGGGATTTATTGCATGCTATTTGACATCTAAAAGAACACAGCCCTTGTGTTAATTAGAGCTCAGTAGGATGGTGTACCAGAAAACAAACCCTCAATGAGGAAATACTATTGAAATATCTAGATTCCAAGCCAAGTTGTTTCATATAGGCCTCCTTAGAGGAGCGGATGGGGATTCAGAGGAAGTCAAATCAAAACTGAACTGTGCGGCCAAAGAGCCAATGAACTGCGCGCCAAGACAGATTCTGTTGGGATAAAAACAATTATCTGTGAGAAGATTAGAGAGGACAATTAGCGGCGAAATGGTGCTTTTATTCAATGACATTAGCAATAACAAAGAAGTCTTGTGGCTGTTTATTTAGCATAATAAAGGCTGCGTAGAGCGAGCCAAATAATGTGGGCTGTTCAGACAAAAGCAGTCTATCAAAACTCATTAGAGCCAGGAATGAGACACATTAGGAATTTATAATGCTTGGTTGATGTTGAATGATAATGAATGGATCTCTGAAAGTAGAGGATGTGTTTATTGTTGTAAAATTCAACTGTTTTCTTTCAACAATATGGTGAGAAGGTAAAAGGCGCACTTTGTATTCTGCTGAGAGGCATGGCAGCTGATCCCAGGCACTTTTATTTATGGCTTTCACCTCAGCTATAAATGGCACGATCTGCATGGTGTTTTGCCACCACCTGTAGACAGATACAAGAGGTCAGGAGGCTAATGTCAGCCAGAGCTTGTGTAGTTTGACACAGCAAATCTTGTCAAAGGGGATAAACACTATCTCTCAGCGCACTGACAAGCCCTCTTTGTCTCGGAGAATGTGAAAGTCTCATGAAAACTTTATTATTTATCTTCTCCTCCGCCACTTGTGCCTAAAATGGAGAGAAGGAAAGATTGAGCAACACAGGAAAGGAAGAGGGTTAGGGCCAAACTGCTGCAATAAAAGTGATGTATGAGATGTCACTCAGTGATTGGCTCAATACATCACCCTAAAAACACGAGCATGTGTGCATGCACACACTCACACAATGCAGTGAAGTACTTGGTAGACTCCTCTCTGCCTGTAGGCTAATAGATTTGAGATAAAATAAGAACTTTGCAAATATGGGATGAAGCAATCCTTTATTGGGCTGTATTAGCTCCACCAGAACATCACACACACACAAGCACACAGACTTTTTTCGTGTTAAATTGAACTTTTCTAAAGCTGGAAGCGCAGGAGCACTACAGCTGAGAATACTAAGTGGGATAACGGAGATGGCAACTGCTGTGATTGATGTGTCTGTTGGTGCTCGCTGATGCTCGGTGCTTCCAATGAGGCTGAAGAACCTTCTCAAAGTACGGAGGTCTGAAATCAGGGTGGAGCATGGCCTCACTGCTGTGTAATAAGAGACGAATACTTCCTTTGTTTCTGCTCTTTGTTTCCAATGAAATCTCTCTTCAGCTCAGACGTTCAGAAATAAAGAAGCTGTCAGTGCTTATACAGGTAGAAGTAAGAAGTATTAATAAGTGTTTATTTGGTTATTTGTTCATTATTCTGTTCATAAGTTTGCCCTCAGTGTTTGCCTGATGAGATTTGAAGTGTCCTACTTTATTAGACTCTTTGGGCCACAGGGCTGCAGCATCATTTTTGTTCATTGATCATGTGCAACATTTCAGATTTCACATTTCAACTGATCAGATTCTAATGAAACTTGGACAAATAATGCATGCCTTTTCAGCTCTCTTAGGGCCTGAGTTACTGAGACCATGTCGCTGAGCACATGAGCGTCGCTGTTTTCATTGAATTTGCAGGCGCAGTCTGCATGTATTCAGCACCTGATTTAATAAGACAGCCGCTCATTACGCAGTAAGCTCCTCGACTGCGCTGTACACACGCGCGCACACACACACACACACACACACACACACACACTGCAAGTGAAGGAGAGCTCATAAGTTCAGTTCAGCGGTGGGATTTCTATGAAATCACTAAACTCAGAAAGATTAGAAAATATTTACCTGAGAATAAAACTGTGATGTATTAATCTTTAGCACATTTTAAATTATTAATACATTAGAAGACATTATATATTATATATTACTATATTAAATGCACATTTATTTCCGTCACTACAGCCTTCCTTGTGTCTTGTAAATCCCATCTGCACTGTGTTTACGCCTTGTCTTCAGAGGCAGAGAATTTTCCTTGCAAAACTGACCGTCACAAATTGCGAGACCTCAGTAAGTCTGATGGAATACATAATCAGCTTTTGTTAACATCCTCTCATATTATCTGCGCAGTCATCCCTTAAATACTTACGCAATGACAAACTGCGACTTAGACCTGGTACAGCTGCTGATAAATACAGCACACATGTTTGGTGCAGAGTGTGTCATATAAGGCGCAAAAGCCTTATAAAAAAATGCTCCTCAGAATTAGCACGGGTCACACCAGCATTTATGACAGCGAACTTTAGCACAAATCCATTCTTAGAATCACTGTGATCAGGGGATTCTATACTAAAGTTGTTTAGACATTTGCATGGATGACCAATAATACACTTTATGTTTTAACCAATTTTTATTACATTTAACATAACATGCAAAGAAACCTTGACTTTGAGGCCCATTTAAGAAAAAAACAAACAAAAGCCAATTAATCAGAAGGATTTTAAGTTTAGTAAATTGCACATTCCCAATAATAAAAAAGAAATAAAAATGAAACAATGACCAATAATAATGAGTCCTAACAGCTGACATTTAGTCCAAAATGGAGGAAAGTGGAGGCTACTCCTCTGATTAAATAAGAATGCAGTAAAAAAGCTTTATGGTATAGTTGGTATAGTCATTTACTGACTTAAATATCACAAGACAAATATATAAAATAATCATTCAATTAAACATTAGGTCCAAACAATATTCCATATATAATACAATTCAGTCAGTACATATACATGATCGACCAGATGGTCTATGTATTCTTAAATGCACTTTCTTTTTAGTTGTCAGGCTAGCTAGCTCACAGCTAGGTTAGCTAGAAATTTAGCTAACGAGCTGGCTAGCTTCACTCTGCTACTTCCTGGTGTGAGCCAACACTAATGCACAGGCAACGTTATGGTGTTTTGTAAAGAGAAAAAGAGATGTTGAATATCTGCTGTCCTTAATCTGATAGACCCAGTAAGTAATAGGAAATCTCTCGTGTGCTGAGAGGCACTGCCACTGCCTGCTGGGAGGAGGAGGAGGCGCTGAGTGTGGGTGGGGTTTGTGTATGGGGGGGTGGAGTGGTGACTCAGGGAAGACACTTGAAGTGGCCCCTCCTGTTGGCCTCGCCCTTGACGCTGACAGTGCTGTTGCCCTTGCACTTGAAGATGTCAGATCCATGTGTGTCAATGTGTGTGTGTGTGCGAGCAGCATCGCTCTGATGGCAGTCACCATGACAGGGTCAACGAGGAGGGAGAGCACTGACACTGACATCACTCGACCTCTGACGGCCGCTCTGTACACACACACACACACACACACACAGGCGTGCTACTTGTTCAAACACATTCAGACAAAGTTACCACAGTTAGCTGTTTAGTGGAAAAAAAGACATTTTGGATTGGATTTGAGATTTGGACACATGGTGACTTATTCTTTTTATTCCTCTGTGTGTTATTGTCACAGAGCTGCAGAAACAAAGAAGGGACATTTGAAGCAGTGAATCAAGAGATGGATAAGACTAGAAACTCCTTCACACCTACAACAATAATGTTTCTGTAACTATATAAATGTTGAAATCATTTTTGGTAAATAGATTGACTCCACTGCTCCCACTGTAAAATCATCTGAAAGGGTACAGTTTGGTTGCAGAGCAATTTTGATTTTTGCAGGTACAATAAATATTATCAGTCAGGCAAATTAAAGTTGAAGAGAAAAACGAAGTGGAAGGATTTGGAGGGGCGGGTCACGTTTTTGAGCTTTGTGTGCTGAATTGATGTGGATGCTGTAGCCACAATATACTGTACCATTATTGTTGGGAGTTGATTTGCAAGAGGGTGGGTTTGGGTGAAGTGTCCAACTTACTTTACATAATTTAATTCCAGATATTTAAATTCTATTAAAGGCTATTTGTTTTAAGCCTTCTGTTTGGTTGCACTGGAGACTCCTGGAGGCTAAAGAGGTTGTCACGGGTCAGTGGGCTGCACCCAGTCGGCATACCTGAAAGGATGGAGGCATTCAGAGACTTACCTGCCTCACTGGATGGCTGTGTCAAGCTCTCATAGCAAGTAATATGGCTGAACAAAATCATGGATAAAAATAGGTGAAGAGAGACATAATGTGTGTATATATATATATATATATATATATATATATATATATATATATATATATATATATATATATATAAAAACACAACACACTTAAAATATTCTGCATGAATGACAGAGAGAGAGAGAGAGAGAGAGATGGGTCATGGTAACCTGTAGAGGGGAAACAAACAAAAGAATTGCATTTAGGTTTTGAACTTATAAAATCTAATCCAATCTATTCTACTCTAAATATAGTATATGAAGAAGAGAGGAGCACAGTTCATCCTGTTGCTGAGCATACATGCCATCTATGCTTATGTTACAGAACTGTAAGGTGCCTCAGAGCTGGGCAATACATCAATATCATATTCTCATAGTGATATGATACTGTGTTATCATAGTTAGCGCAATATCACGGTGTAGCTTAAAAGTCGTCTTTGGCTGACAATGATGATGCTTACACCTGCTCAACCATTACATGATCTTTCTCAAATTTGGGTTCTGTCATTTCTAGTATAAATACTTTACTATACTATAAATATTAGTTATTATAAGTAAAAGTCCTGCTTTAAAAACTTAACAGCTGGTGGAGGCGGAGCTGATTTTGTACAGTGTTGGGTAGTTTAAAGGACAAGGCTGGTCTTTTTCTTAATATTATTGTCAAAAAAACAAAGCCAACAGTGTGTTGGTCTGTCTGTCTGTGACTCTTAGCCTCGAGTCCATTGGTTGCTACTGAAGACATACATCTCTAAAACACTGTTGTTTAACAGGCTCAGTAATTTCCTCAAACAGCTGGGCGCTGTAGTTTTTAACAGATGTTACTCCAACTGGACAACAGTGGAGCTCCAGGCACAGTGGAGTAACATACACCAGGCTTTGATACACAGACAGTACCTGTTATTTTGATAAATTCATTGTTGGTTAAAAATATAGAATATCACCACCCTCATCCTTTAACCTGTAATGATGCATCACATTTTATAGGCAGATCATTATTTTGTATGTAAAATTAAGTGAAGTAGTACAATATTTTTAATGGAGTAGAATAATAAATAATTATTATTATTCTATGTTTATATATAGAACTCTTCCTAACATGTTACAAAGTGCTTTACAAAAGGAAATAAAACCAGACAAGGCAGATCAAATGAGAATAAGGCCAAAGGACATGAGCAGGAAGTAAAGACAATAAACTGAATCATATCAAGTAAATTGGAATAAGAACAGAATAAATAAAAACATATATCAAACATTCTCAAAAGCTTTTAGAAAGAGAAAAGTTTTAAGAAGAGATTTAAAAGAAGCTGGAGACTTAGTGTGTCTGAGTTCAGTAGGCAGAGGGTCACAGACCATGACCTGGGAGGAACCAGCAGGGCTCCATCCGCGGATCTTAGTGGTCGAGAGGGCACATACCAGGTCAGTAAATCAGACGTGTATTTAGTTTAAGGCCTTAAAAGTGAGCTATAAACAAGTAGCAAGTATCATAAAATATAAATACTCAAGTAAAGTACCTCAAAATTATACTAAGTACAGTACTTATGCCACACTGTTGTGGGCAAGGTGTGTGGAGAAGGAAGAAACGTTGGAGCTTAAAATCCCAGCAACACTTCAAATACAGCAGAGAACATTACCTGCACTCAAAGCACCTGCAGTCATCTTCAAAATATTGTCACATTAGCGATACGGAGTTATTTGGTCAAATCTATCATTATATTTGACTTTGTCAATATTGCCCAGCTTAATGCTTCCCATTTATTACACTGTGTGTCCTTGCAGTGGCACTCTGACTGAGTGAGCTCATGGAGAGTACACCTGGTGTAGCATTAAGTTGAGGAATAAGAATGGGCAGAATTTAAAAGGTGATAGATGACAAGAAGTTTCACCCAGCAGCCCTTACTCCAGAGCAGGACAGACACCAATATGGCTTACAGAGTGAACTTATCATCATAGTTATCATTTGAGATGTTAATGGACTTTATATGGAGTGAGAGACTGTCCTCCTCTTCATTTTTAACCTTGACCTACCTACGCACACACGTGCAGACACACACACACACACACACACACACACACACACACACACACACACACACACACACACACACACGTGCAGACACACACACACACACAGAAAAGATGCCTTCTGCAGAGGAGGTCATTTATAATTAGTTACACAGCATGACAGTAGTCCTGCTCTGCCACACACAATCAAAGACAGCATACAGCATCCACCGCATGCACAATAGCAATCAGTATTCAAGGCAATCAAGTAATCACATTTTTAATAATGCATCTCCTACTGGGGGACAGTGTACAACAGCATAGGCCGAATATTAGATAATAAGCAAAAAAACAGATAAAAAGCAACCCATTGTGCTCACATTCTACTTTGCATTGCACTTTTAACCTCCAGCAACAGCAGTGTGTGTGCTCTCAGCAGTGTGTGGCTGTCAGAGAGTGTGACAGCTCTATACCTCGACACCAGCCGTGAGACAGGTTGCCACAGAAAGCCTGGAGAGAGCTGCAGGCTAATACTCTGCAGCAGCAGTCGACACTGTAACTATGGACCTCTTTGTTCCTCTGAGCAAGTCTTGGAAAACTTTGGTTCCCCACTCTGTGGATGAGTCTGAGCTCAGGTGTTCCTCTCACAAAGAAAGCTCACACCCACTCCACCTCTGGACTTCATTTTCTGTTTGCACACCTCATATTTAAAGTACTTTAAAATTGATTAGTTTTTACTCTGTAATACTCTGTGTATTAGCTATGTGGTAGACTGTAGACCTGTCCAGGGTGTACTCGCCAACCGGAGAAGGAGAAAGGCCCTGAAGAACTGGATGAGTGGTGTTCGAAATGGATCACATATTATTTATGAGGCACTGAATGTGTATATGTATGTATATATACCTATACAACTCATGAAAATAATGACATAATAAAATAACCTGAAATCGGACGACACATAGTAGAATCTAGTTTGTTTGAAACACACACCGGTCTTCTTCCATTCACTGTTGAATTGTCTCTTCACTGTTTTGAGCCTGCACAAAGTTTTTGCAATGTTTCCAGCTCTGAACCTCATATTAAAACAATTTGGCTCTTAACTGGTACTTAAAAAAAAGTCATAGCATATCATGAAAACAATCTCCTCTTGCACAAAACCTAATGCTGCATTCATGTGCTCCTCGGACAGTCCCATTTCCTGAGTTGGGAAGTCGTTCTTCCCAACTCGGGAACTCGACTTTGGTATGTTCATGAGCTTTTAAGTCATAATGTGGAAACAAGATGGCCGCTACAAAGAAGATGTGACGCTGAAACAGATTGAAGCTTTATATTACAAAGTGATTTTGTCCCAGACTTGTTGCTGCACCAGTACATTCCCTAAAACTACTGAAATATTGCTTTACCTGACTTGATATCATGGTTGTTGCTAATTTCTAACTGATCTGGGTCACTCTACACAAATGTACTTAAGTATTGAAAGTAAAAATACAAGTAAATGCTGTTAATAAAAAGCAAGCAGTCAGAAGTTTGTGAATTATGACGTTTATTCTTACACCACCTTAAAAATGGAGCGTACATTACACTTGAACCTCACTGTACTTGAACTTGCACTTCACTTGAAATTCACAACTTAAAGAATTTAAAGCACAAAATCCTTTGTTTTTCTTTCCCTCCCATTCCTTTATTCGTCCAAAATTGAAACTTAACCACGCTGTGAGAGCACTTGTTTGCACTTGCGCATTAACGTGATTAACCAGCGATATAACTTTCCAGCTAGCTTGCCAAACCTGCTTGCTTGCAGTCTGTGTTCCAACATCATTAGGCTACCCAATTTCTTCCAATTTTATTTTGTAGTAACTATGTAATGAAGATGCTTACGGGAAATGCATTGTAAAAAGTAAAAGTACACACTTTATTTAGAGAATGTAGTGGGGTAAAAGTGAAAGTTGACAGAAATATAAAAACTCAAGTAAAGTGCTGATACTTAACTACTGTAACAAAGTATTATTACTTCATTACATTACACCACTGGTTAAAACTAATAACATATTACAAATTATGTGCAAGCAATACTTGAATTAATAAAACGTGTCTTACCATCAACCAAACATTTACTTTTGTCCATGTTTCTGTGTATATGACGTCAACTTTTGCCAAGTCGTGTACCAAATTTTTTGCCAACTTTACAAGTTGTTGTTCTAACTTGAGAGGGCGTTCATGTGAATTTTCCCAGTTGGGAGCTAATTTTTCCAATTATGCCAACACCACATGAATACAATGTAAGTACATAATTCCTTATGTTCTGATTGGTCAACTGAGTGTGTTGACTCAGTTGTGTGTGTTTTTATTTGATAGTGTGAGTTGAAAAAAGTCTAAAGTAGTTCAACTTTTGGGGAGACACAGCGCAGATCACCTGTCAAACCACAGCAGGAAACCAGTGAATCTGCATACAATCTGTCCAGGTCAGGCATTTTGAACTGACTGCAATCAGTTGAACTGAGACCTGCAGCAAACTGGAGCATGGTGGAATAGGGTGTGGGCCTGACTCAGGTCAGGTCCTTGGGTTTATGGGGGGTCTGGTGTGCAGTTAAAAAGCTAGTGACCTCTACTTTAAATACATTCTCCTACATTAGCTGTTTTGAGGTCAGGTACATTTGGGGTGCCAAATTTGGCAATTACATTTGAAAACCTCAGACACTGTCATGAAATGATTTCTAAAATACAACTAATCTAGGGCATGACCAGAACAAGTGTGTCAGACCTCCTGGGGACTGAGACATCCATCCAAGAACACACTGGTCTCTGGGTAAATTTGGGTCAATAAGGTTTGCTAACGTAGACTCCCCAAGCTCTCCTCCATGGCAGTAGTTCCTCGTGTAGTCTAATGCAGTGGCTGTACTTCCCTCTGCTCCTGTAGGAGTTTCTGGAGCATCACTCACACAATAAGGAACAGAATAATTGGATTTGTTAGAGTAAAACATTAAGAACGATTGTGGTTCTCTCTCGTGTTGAACAAACATGGACAACAAAATGTACAGGACAGGACAAAGCAGACAGTGATACAAAAGAGAGGTATTAAACCAGTGCAGATGTACAATTATAATACTTGCAGCCTCTCACTCAGTCCCCCCACCCCACCCCACCCCACCTCACCTCACTGCCCTTCCCAATCATACATTTTTAAAGCAGGTTTCTCCACATACATGACTTTGGAATAGAATGGATGTAGGAAATAATGATCTGTCCAGCCCAATAGGTTTATTAAAATTATTTCTCCTTGTAATATTTGGTATTAGAGGTGGCGGAAGCCTAATAAAGTTTCGCCCCCCTCCTGAAGCTGCCCGTGGTTCTGATATGTTTTTAAGACAGATGTAAAGTCCTACCTGACCATGAAATAAGATTACCTGATGACCCTATCTTACACATCTTTCTGTCTGTTTTAACCTTTGGTCTGTTAGCATGGTGTAGTCATCTAGACGTCAACAACAAAAAGCAACTGAAGGAGTTGATGAAGGCAGTGAGTGTCATTGAGCACCAGTCCTCACTCTCACACATTTTCAATGGAAGAGTTCGGACAAAAGGCTCCTGCCACCCCTTAAATAAAGACTTCGAGCTGCTTCATTCAGGGCCAGGTGCACTAGATTCAAACATTCATTTTTAGTAAAATCACTTAATTTGCACTCCAGAAACTAATTTACACTTACACTTACCCTTTGTAGTTATCAAAAAGGCAGTGTCTGTCTTAGTGTCTTATTTTTAACTTGTTCTTATTTGCCAGTTTAATTAATTTTACTTATTCTTTTTATTGTTATTGTGTGTTTCTTTTAATCTGTGATGTTTCCTTTTTTATTAACAATTTTACTGACGTCTGCTCTGGTGTGTCTGTTTTTTCTGCAAGCCAAATGTCCCATGTGATATAAAAAAGACTGAAGTGAGCAGGATTTATTCACATGTTTAGAGAAAATTAGGTTGAAGGACTGAATTATAGACAAAGTGACTTGATAATATGGAGGGGACAAACGTATCATATTTTAGAAGTTGATCATGTGTTTTGTTTTAAAAATGAGTAAAGTAACTTCATCTATAAGGTAACATAAAATGCAAATACAGTAAAATACAAATAGCTCAAAGTTCACAGTACAGGACAGTTCTTGGGTAAATGTACTTAATTACATTCCCAAACCGGCCAACAGCATGACAGATCTTCCCATATGAAGTTCCTGGATCAAACTAATATCAACCTGGAGATTCATGGCTCTAAAGTGCATCTGTTTGTGACACTAAAAAAACACAAAAAATGTCACTGTAAAAAGTGAGTGGATTGGAAGTTTTACTGCTTCTGCTACAGCCATGCATTTTGCAACAGAGCCACATGAATATGCCACTGCCTGTTACTATATTTTATCATGACATATCCGTGCCTGAAATGGGATTACTCAAATACATGATTAACCATTCACCATGAGGTGATTTACTGGGTCAAATATGTGAGAACCTGTAATTTAACAGCGTGTGGTCAGATCATCCAACACTGTCACCTTGTGGCAAAAAGAAAAAACTGCAGTAAATTTGCATGTGAGAGCGTAAAGAAAGTCATCATTACAAACCTCCTGTGTGTGTGTGTGTGTGTGTGTGTGTGTGTGTGTGTGTGTGTGTGTGTGTGTGTGTGTGTGTGTGTGTGTGTGTGTGTGTGTTGGTGATGTGTGTGAATGCCAGCCATGTTGATTTAACCTTTCTCACAGGATCAGACTGGGTGATATAGGCTGTTTTTTCTTAAGTCTTTGTATTGGTTAAATAGGTTGTGATACTGATATTCAGCCTTGTGTTTTGTCATCAACGTGCATCTGTAACTGTTTTGTCGTTCGGGTCTGGGTACGTTCAGCTGGGTTGCAGTGGCAGCGCACCTTATAGCAGCATATTTCGGTGGGGGTTTGTATGCGTCACAGAGCCACCCTGTCCTCTCTTTCACCCCGAAAACTCCCCCAGAAATACTCCCTCTTCATCCCGCTCTTCCTCTCTCTATACCCCCCTATATCCCTCCGCCTCCACCCGGCTTTGATCCACCCCTGCAGCCACCCTGGAAAGATGACAGAGCGGGGAAAGAGAGAGTGGAGAGGGAAGGAGGAGAGAAAGAGATGACAGCTCCTCAACAAGTGTGGAGCATCAGGAAAGAGAGAGAGAGAGAGGGAGAGAGAGAGAAAGAGGAGAGTGCTATTCTGATGATGAGCTTCTCACCATGGGAGGGGTAGGAGACATATTCAGCATCAAGAGGCACAGGAGCTGGGTTAAACAACATGCACACGCTCGCTGCTCTCTTTTAAACACACACACACACACACACACTGGGTTAACCGCCTCTGTTTACCCTCAGTCTGGATTGTCGACAGCCTCTGTCCTGGTTGATGCTGACTTGTAACACATCCAGTAATAATCAGCCACAGAAAAGTAGATGTTCAGAGGTTGTCGGCAGCTCTATCCTTGACAGACAGTCACACACAATAGCTTAAAGGCTGGCAAAGTATTTTAGTTTTTGTCAACAAATCAAATGAAAAGAACCAAAACCGGCAGTGAATGTATCTACTAACAAGTACTGTGTGTGGATCACAGTCTGATATATAAAAACTATTAAAAACACATCAACAAGCCACACTGTTGTTCCTTCATAACCATGAACGCACACACTGGAGTTCATTTATACACCGTCCTGCTGCCCCAAATACTCTAGAGCTCCAAATGTGGATTCATCCGCCACTGAAAATAGTCCCCAACAAATGGACTATTTCCTCCCGTTTGATAAAAACGACAGTGCCCAACTGTTTTAGGAAATGACATGCAATGAAACTATATTTTAAAAGATTTACATCTTCAGTAGGAACTAATGAGCTTGAGTGCCACAGACGAAGTAAGGAAGTCAAGGCCCAGTCGCACCAGAAAATGGTACAGTGAAATTCATCCGTGCACCCTCACAATACAGGCAGTGCTAAAGGGTTGGTCATGGAGGGACTAATTGGTGAATTACGTAGCTGGTAAGCTGGAAACATGCTAGCAGTAATCATTCACAACAGCTCTCTGAGCTTTAGTTGTTTTGTTTTTTTGTTGAAATTTTGTTCTCAGAATTGTACACAGTCACTTTTCTCCTTTATTACTGTGGAGCAATGGGACATAGAACAAAAAGGTGACAAATTAGACAGACATACTGTAGGTGTAATATGCAGACAATAACACAAAACATGCATGAAGATTAATCAGAGGATCATCAGCATCTTTGTCCTTTTTGCCTGAGAACCAATGCCACTGACATTCCAGGTTACAAATGTGAGAGGTGACATGTTACGTTTCAAAGGCACATTTAATGCTGATAAATGTTTGTGTGTGTGTGTGTATCACGAGTGGGTGTGGATCCTCCCTTTGACAATGTGTTATGTTGGTGCACATTCCAAAATGTGACAGACATACAGAGACGACAGTGGACACAGAGATAAAAACAATGAAAAAGCACATAAAACCACAATGCAGAAAGCAATAAGGTGTTCATCAAGGCACGTGGTGTACAACGAGACCTACTGTAGGTGCATTTAGCACTGGACTGGTTCTTTGTGTTTGTAGTGTTCACATTTGATCAGTCGTGGATGTTTATTGTTGGAGTTTGTTCCTCCTAGACGATTTCCTGGGGAAAGGTGATGTTATTGACGGTTTCAGATGGTGTTTGGAGTTGGGTGACCATAAATTCCTTTATCGTGGGTTTTTTGGGAATACCAGAAAAGACTAGATTGTCCCTCATGTTGCGTGCTTGTAGGCCAAGAATAGTCTCTCTTGAACTTGTTTTCAGTCGTGATGGAGGTGAGTTGAGTTGTGAGATTTGTGAGTTGTGAGTGTTTTATTTTCCCTGGTGACTGACTCTATTTGATCTTGACTGAATTCCAGGCAGGAATTTGCTGTGCAGCACTTTAATCAGAGACATTCTTACTTTGAGTCCAGAGAGTTTATTTTCAATGGCTGCGTTCTCCTCTGTGCAGCATGACATTTTCGGAGGAGTGGATGGAGGTGTTCCCCAGCTGCTGACTGAGTCTGCAGTCATTTGGAGTTTGGTGTGTACTTATCCATTTTAAAAAAGACTTTAAGCTATGTTTTATTCAGTTTCAATTCAGTTTTATTTATATAGCGCCATATCATAACAAAGTTATCTCAGGGCACTTTTTCGAATAGAGCAAGTCTAGACCGACTCTTTATATTTACAGAGACCCAACAGTTCCCACCATGAGCAGCACCAGGAGACAGTGGCAAGGAAAAACTCCCTTTAACAGGTAGAAACCTCGAACAGAACCAGGCGGTCATCTGCCTCGACCGGTTGGGTTGAAGGGGGAAGGGGGGAGCGGGAGAGAGAGAGCAGGAGGAAAGAGAACATACAACAGCTCAATACAGCATAGATAGGGTAATGGAATTGATGTTAACACCAACAGAAACAACACTAAGAGCAACACTATAATAGCAATACTAATAACAAGAGCAACAACAGCAATAGCAGCAGCGGGTGCAGAGCAGGAGCACGGGGGCAGCAGGCGGCAGCAACCACAGACCCAGACCCACAGCTCCGGAGGCAGAAATACCTGCAGAAAGCAACAGAAGGGGAGGGAGAGAGAGAGAGGAGAGAAAGCACACAACTACGGGAAGAAGTTGAATTAATAACAAGCATTGATGGGATATGAGGGCGTACAGATGGAGAGGAAGAGGAGGAGAGAGGAGCTCAGTGCATCATAGGAAGTCCCCCGGCAGTCTAGGCCTATAGCAGCATAACTAAGGGGGGGCTCAGAGGTCACCTGAGTCAGCCCTACTATAAGCTTTATCAAAGAGGAAAGTCTTAAGCCTACTCTTAAATGTGAGGAGGTTGTCCGCCTCCCGTACACAAACTGGGATCTGGTTCCACAGGAGAGGAGCTTGATAGCTGAAGGCTCTGGCTCCCATTCTACTTTTAGAGACTCTAGGAACCACAAGGAACCCTGCATTCTGGGAGTGCAGTGCTCTAGTGGGGTAATAGGGTACTATGAGCTCTTTAAGATATGATGGTGCCTGACCATTTAGGGCTTTGAAGGTGAGGAGAAGGATTTTAAATTCTATTCTGGATTTTACAGGGAGCCAGTGTAGAGAAGCTAATATTGGAGAAATATGTTCTCTTTTTCTGGTTCTTGTCAGTAAACGTGCCGCAGCATTCTGAATCAGCTGGAGAGTCTTAAGGGATTTATTGGGGCAGCCTGATAATAGAGAGTTGCAATAGTCCAGCCTAGACGTAACAAATGCATGGACTAGTTTTTCTGCATCTTTTTGAGATAGGATGTGCCTGATTTTTGCAATGTTACGTAAATGAAAAAAGGCAGTTCTTGAAGTTTGTTTTATGTGGGAGTTAAAGGACATATCCTGATCAAAGATAACTCCAAGATTCCTTACGGTTTCGCTGGAGGCCAGGGCAATGCCATCTAGAGAAACTATATCTTTAGATAATGTGTTTCAAAGGTGTTCGGGGCCAAGTACAATAACTTCGGTTTTGTTGAGTTTAACATCAGAAAAATGCAGGTCATCCAGGTTTTTATGTCCTTAAGCCATGCTTGAAGTTTAGCTAATTGATTGGTTTCATCTGGCTTGATCGATAAATATAATTGGGTATCATCTGCATAACAATGAAAATTTATGGAGTGCTTCCTAATAATATTGCCTAAAGGAAGCATATACAAGGTAAATAGAATTGGTCCAAGCACAGAACCTTGTGGAACTCCGTGACTAACTTTGGCGTGCATAGAGGATTCATCATTAACGTGTACAAACTGATATCGATCTGATAAATAGGATTTAAACCAGCTTAGTGCAGTACCTTTAATGCCAATTAAATGTTCTAGTCTCTGTAATAGAATGTGATGGTCAATGGTATCGAATGCAGCACTAAGATCTAGTAAGACAAGTACAGAGACAAGTCCTTTGTCTGATGCAATTAGAAGGTCATTTGTAACTTTCACCAGTGCTGTCTCTGTGCTATGATGCACTCTAAATCCTGACTGAAAATCCTCAAACAGCTTGTTGTTGTGTAGAAAGTCACACAACTGATTGGCGACTGCTTTCTCAAGGATCTTAGAGAGAAAAGGAGGGTTAGATATAGGTCTATAATTTGACAAAATCCCTGGATCAAGAGTGGGCTTTTTAAGAAGAGGCTTAATTACAGCTACTTTAAAGGACTGTGGCACATAGCCTTTAAATAAGGACAGATTGATCATATCTAGTACATAAGTGCTAACTAAGGGTAAAATTTCTTTAAGCAGCCTAGTTGGGAGGGGGTCTAAGAGACACGTTGATGGCTTAGATGAGGAAATCATGGAAGTTAGTTGATTACGGTTGATGGGTGAAAAGCAGTCCAAATGTACAGGTTTTACAGTTGTTTCTAAGGTTCCTGTGTTTGAAGATAAGTCAGTACCAACTGAGGGCAGGAGGTGCAGAATTTTTTCTCTAATAGTTAGAATTTTATCTTTAAAGAAGCTCATGAAGTCATTACTACTGAGGTCTATAGGAATACATGGCTCAACAGAGCTGTGACTCTGGCTACAGTGCTGAACAGAAACCTGGGGTTGTTCTTATTTTCCTCTATTAATGATGAGTAGTAGGCTGCTCTGGCATTATGGAGGGCCTTCCTATAAATTTTAAGACTGTCTTGCCAGGCTAACGTGATTCTTCCAGATTGGTGGAACGCCATTTCCTTTCAAGTTTTCA
>SEMN01001186.1:0-89424 GCA_005408345.1 Macquaria australasica | reverse complement strand
TATGTTTGTGATTTGGGTGAACTGACCCTTAAAATGATGAGAGCAGCCTTTGAAAGAGTTCAACAAACACTTACTTGCTGGTGTCTAAAATATGAACGGATGGACTGATCAGATCTCCAAGACACCTGTTGTCATTATTTGTAGATGTAAGGACGTCAGTCCTAAACCCAAACCATCGCTGTACCTTTCCGTCAGAATGAAGCTTCCATCCTTCATGACAGGAACCTTCCTCATGATGCTGACTTTTCCAAACTCCTCGCTGTACTGCTGCCCTGAGACAAACACACACACAGCAATGTAAAATATTAAATACATGCACACAAAGCACACAGCTAAGTGAAAATGGTTGTTCCAATTTTGGAGAAAAATAGTTGAATAGAAATGGGGTTTTTATTAAACTCTCCCTCCTCTTTTCCTACTTATCTGCTTTGAAAACACTTCTCTTTCCTATATTTTCTTTTCCCAGCACGTCTCTGTTGTACTCGATTACTTTAGGGACGCAGGAATGTTTTGTCTGGATACTTTGACCTCCGACCCGCGACATCCCGCCCACTGTTTGCTCATAAAGTTGGTTATCTAGGAGTTAACATAACTCTACTCCTCGCCTCGCCGGGTGAGTCTGTCAGCTTTCTGGGTGAAATGTGAAAATGTAAACCGATCGCCCAGAGGACTGTAGGAATGTCAGTGTCTACAGAACAAGTTCAAAGCCTGCAGGACGCTCAACTCCCAACTCCTGCAAAAAGTGTTTCCAGAGTTACAAAGAGAAAACAATGGCAGTCGAAATATAACTATGCAGAACTGTGGGGCTGGAGCTTATGCAACAAGTTCAAAGTTTGCAGGTCACTCAACTCTGCCAACAAACATCTGGGAACTTTCTGTACATTTCCAAGAGCTCAAAATAAACAACTATTTTAAGGCAGAATGTGAACTAAAACTTTTACTAAAACACACAGAAAACAGCTGTGCATGAATTCAAAAAGTCTCACCCCCGTCCCCGTGTCTGTGTGGAGGTGTGGGATTACCTGCAGATAGGTTGACAAGTTTAAACTCAAAGGGAATCCCGACCGCTTTGGCAAACAGGAAGACGGAGCGGCAGGGCTGGGAGTGCAGGTCCAGATAGAGCTCCATCATGTCCGAGTCTGAAGGCTGCAGATGTTCCCTCTGTGTTTTCTGTCCTCTCCTGCCGCGCCTGTACTCCTCTGTCTGCCCAGAACTCCGCCTCTCCTCGCTGTGAGGCTCATTGATTTTTAAATGGTGGCGACAGTTCAAAGTGAGCAGGCCGTCATGGTTGAGCAGTCTGACCTTTGGCCTCGGCTTGTCCCAACATTTTGTAAACACTGCTGAGGTATCACATGTTTATCTGCTTGGCGTGCCTGTAATGTGTGATTTGGTGTCCTCATTATAACGACTTTACAGCATTATTAGTGAAAAGAGGGTTATGGTTTGACATCAATCAATCAGCAATCAATGATCACATTGTTTCTCCTGTGAAGACCCTGTCCCTGCACTAATTACAAAAACTAGCTGGGGTCTAAAAAACTACTTTATTTATCATATTTGTAAAACATGTAACTTGTGATGGATTTCACTATTTTCTTACATTTTCTAGACTAAACTATTAATCAACTAATTGAAAACAGTCAGTCAACAGAATAATCCCAATAGTTTTAAAAATTACTTTGCAATCTGTAAATGTTAAGAACAGTAATTATCTACAAATCTACACAAACAGATCAGCAGCCAGAACAAGAAGCAGGACTAAAGTGACTAAAACCTTTATTTTGAAATGTGGCGGTGGGATGAAAAACATCCATCTTTCTTACTGTTGACTGGATTTGGATCAGCAGTCAGTGAATCAGCCTGCTGAGGAGCCGGATCAGACTGAGGAGCCGGATCAGATGGATCAACAGAGCTGGAAGTCTTCTGACAGCAGAGTTTCCTGAGTGAGGACAGAATAACAGCATTTATACAAAGAACAGATTATATTATAAATCACAAAAAAAACATTACAACAACAACATTGATACATCATCATCTCTTTGGGGGGTGTTTTTTTTTTTGCCTTTTTATTTGACAGCAACAGGTGAAGAGGTAGACAGGAAACGGGGAGAGTATGACATGCAGCAAAGGTCACCTGCTGGAATCGAACCGGCAATGTTTAAAACTTTGCAGCCTTATTTAGAGAGGAGTGCATTGTTGTTTGAATATTTAGATGAGGCCAATAAACAGCTAATCTGGTTCTGGTGGGACTTGAGCCTCAGCAGGACTCTGATCCAGACCACTATGCTGCTGTGAGGAAACAGCTGCAGTGTGTTCTGGGATTTTCTAAACAGGAAATCAGCTGCTGTTGACACAAGTCATTAAACTGACAGACAGGATCCAGTGGAGAGTGATTCACAGTACCTGGCTGGTTTGGGTTCAGAGGTCTGCGGTTTCTGTCTTCGACTGCTCTTCTCAGTGGAGTCGTTGAGGGTGGAGCCTGTTCCTTGGGGGGCAGGGCTCTCCAGGACCTCCAGCAGCCTCTGCATCTTCCACCGAGTGTCGGACCCCTTCTCTGAGTCCTGCAGAGGACAGAAAACACCAGAGCTTCCACAATCAGAAATGATCTCATTGGTTGAGACACACCTTAGTGGGCGGAGCCACAGAACCACAACTGTTCTCATGTTATTGACCAGAATCATCTTCCCTCCCACAGATAATATGATATTCCGGTCCGGCCTTACCTCCAGGATGTTTCTGAGAATGATGACTGCTTCCTGCATGACGCCCTCCAGCTGCCTCCTCCTGCTCCTCTCCCTCTGTAGCTCGGCCCTCAGCTGAACTGCCTCGGCTGTTTTCTGTCGGCAGTCCTCGCACACTGAGACCAGGCGCAATCTGAAAACACACCACACACGGTAACAGTGGGGGTATAGCTCAGTGGTAGAGCATTTGACTGCAGCTCAAGAGGTCTCTGGTTCAAGTCCGGATGCCCCCTGGCTCAGATTTATACTGTTCAGTAATGTTACTAATTACTTCTAAGAATGGAATCGGCCACAAATTGTGTCAAACATGGGGTTAGATACTTTGAATCTTGAGGAGTGTAACGTTCTTGAAGTCCACCGTATATAACAATTAATACGAATCTGAGCCTTATGGTCAGTAGAAAGAGATGACAGTTTTACTTGAGAGCCTCTTCTATGGCCAGCATGCGCTGGTGGGTGATGCGCCACTCCTTCAGCCGACGCTTCTTCGCCAGCTGCTCCACCTCCTGAAGAAGAGAAGACATGACCAAATGTGAGCGTGTCCTTTAACACCAAAACACCCGTCTGCACAGATATAAAAATATAAAACACAGGCAACACTGAATATGGAAAACACTTTGCATCTTCAGCTCACAGAGAACCAAGGTTTTAATGAGGCCAGTCACTCAGATTTGGAAGAAAAGTTGGAAAAAGGCACCAATGCTTCTTCTCTGACTGTGGCATCTTAACAGTCTGTCACATGTTTGTGCACCTGCTGCATGTTAGAAATGATGTGAACAAGCGATAAGCCTACACTAATATATCCTGAGGTAGCACATGGAAGCTCAGGTAGCTGAATGTAAATTAAAAACTTAAACAGCTGTGGGGGTATAGCTCAGTGGTAGAGCATTTGACTGCAGATCAAGAGGTCTCCGGTTCAAGTCCGGATGCCCCCTGGCTCAGATTTATACTGTTCAGTAATGTTACTAATTACTTCTAAGAATGGAATCGGCCACAAATTGTGTCAAACATGGGGTTAGATACTTTGAATCTTGAGGAGTGTAACGTTCTTGAAGTCCACCGTATATAACAATTAATACGAATCTGAGCCTTATGGTCAGTAGAAAGAGATGACAGTTTTACTTGAGAGCCTCTTCTATGGCCAGCATGCGCTGGTGGGTGATGCGCCACTCCTTCAGCCGACGCTTCTTCGCCAGCTGCTCCACCTCCTGAAGAAGAGAAGACATGACCAAATGTGAGCGTGTCCTTTAACACCAAAACACCCGTCTGCACAGATATAAAAATATAAAACACAGGCAACACTGAATATGGAAAACACTTTGCATCTTCAGCTCACAGAGAACCAAGGTTTTAATGAGGCCAGTCACTCAGATTTGGAAGAAAAGTTGGAAAAAGGCACCAATGCTTCTTCTCTGACTGTGGCATCTTAACAGTCTGTCACATGTTTGTGCACCTGCTGCATGTTAGAAATGGTGTGAACAAGCGATAAGCCTACACTAATATATCCTGTGAGGTAGCACATGGAAGCTCAGGTAGCTGAATGTAAATTAAAAACTTAAACAGCTGTGGGGGTATAGCTCAGTGGTAGAGCATTTGACTGCAGATCAAGAGGTCTCCGGTTCAAGTCCGGATGCCCCCTGGCTCAGATTTATACTGTTCAGTAATGTTACTAATTACTTCTAAGAATGGAATCGGCCACAAATTGTGTCAAACATGGGGTTAGATACTTTGAATCTTGAGGAGTGTAACGTTCTTGAAGTCCACCGTATATAACAATTAATACGAATCTGAGCCTTATGGTCAGTAGAAAGAGATGACAGTTTTACTTGAGAGCCTCTTCTATGGCCAGCATGCGCTGGTGGGTGATGCGCCACTCCTTCAGCCGACGCTTCTTCGCCAGCTGCTCCACCTCCTGAAGAAGAGAAGACATGACCAAATGTGAGCGTGTCCTTTAACACCAAAACACCCGTCTGCACAGATATAAAAATATAAAACACAGGCAACACTGAATATGGAAAACACTTTGCATCTTCAGCTCACAGAGAACCAAGGTTTTAATGAGGCCAGTCACTCAGATTTGGAAGAAAAGTTGGAAAAAGGCACCAATGCTTCTTCTCTGACTGTGGCATCTTAACAGTCTGTCACATGTTTGTGCACCTGCTGCATGTTAGAAATGGTGTGAACAAGCGATAAGCCTACACTAATATATCCTGAGGTAGCACATGGAAGCTCAGGTAGCTGAATGTAAATTAAAAACTTAAACAGCTGTGGGGGTATAGCTCAGTGGTAGAGCATTTGACTGCAGATCAAGAGGTCTCCGGTTCAAGTCCGGATGCCCCCTGGCTCAGATTTATACTGTTCAGTAATGTTACTAATTACTTCTAAGAATGGAATCGGCCACAAATTGTGTCAAACATGGGGTTAGATACTTTGAATCTTGAGGAGTGTAACGTTCTTGAAGTCCACCGTATATAACAATTAATACGAATCTGAGCCTTATGGTCAGTAGAAAGAGATGACAGTTTTACTTGAGAGCCTCTTCTATGGCCAGCATGCGCTGGTGGGTGATGCGCCACTCCTTCAGCCGACGCTTCTTCGCCAGCTGCTCCACCTCCTGAAGAAGAGAAGACATGACCAAATGTGAGCGTGTCCTTTAACACCAAAACACCCGTCTGCACAGATATAAAAATATAAAACACAGGCAACACTGAATATGGAAAACACTTTGCATCTTCAGCTCACAGAGAACCAAGGTTTTAATGAGGCCAGTCACTCAGATTTGGAAGAAAAGTTGGAAAAAGGCACCAATGCTTCTTCTCTGACTGTGGCATCTTAACAGTCTGTCACATGTTTGTGCACCTGCTGCATGTTAGAAATGGTGTGAACAAGCGATAAGCCTACACTAATATATCCTGTGAGGTAGCACATGGAAGCTCAGGTAGCTGAATGTAAATTAAAAACTTAAACAGCTGTGGGGGTATAGCTCAGTGGTAGAGCATTTGACTGCAGATCAAGAGGTCTCCGGTTCAAGTCCGGATGCCCCCTGGCTCAGATTTATACTGTTCAGTAATGTTACTAATTACTTCTAAGAATGGAATCGGCCACAAATTGTGTCAAACATGGGGTTAGATACTTTGAATCTTGAGGAGTGTAACGTTCTTGAAGTCCACCGTATATAACAATTAATACGAATCTGAGCCTTATGGTCAGTAGAAAGAGATGACAGTTTTACTTGAGAGCCTCTTCTATGGCCAGCATGCGCTGGTGGGTGATGCGCCACTCCTTCAGCCGACGCTTCTTCGCCAGCTGCTCCACCTCCTGAAGAAGAGAAGACATGACCAAATGTGAGCGTGTCCTTTAACACCAAAACACCCGTCTGCACAGATATAAAAATATAAAACACAGGCAACACTGAATATGGAAAACACTTTGCATCTTCAGCTCACAGAGAACCAAGGTTTTAATGAGGCCAGTCACTCAGATTTGGAAGAAAAGTTGGAAAAAGGCACCAATGCTTCTTCTCTGACTGTGGCATCTTAACAGTCTGTCACATGTTTGTGCACCTGCTGCATGTTAGAAATGGTGTGAACAAGCGATAAGCCTACACTAATATATCCTGTGAGGTAGCACATGGAAGCTCAGGTAGCTGAATGTAAATTAAAAACTTAAACAGCTGTGGGGGTATAGCTCAGTGGTAGAGCATTTGACTGCAGATCAAAAGGTCTCTGGTTCAAGTCCGGATGCTCCCTGAGGCTGACTTATGAAACTTCACGAATCACAACAGACATCCTTCTAATATCCAAATAATGTCTGTGTTTTCTACACCCTAAATGGTAAACAAAATATTTCTATCTTCTCACAAGCTACATACAAATAATGTTCATAACTGAATTGTTTCATTTCTCTTACTATGTTTATTGGGACTGTTGTGCATCAAAAATACGACAAATTTCTTGTATGTTGAAAACCTACATGGTAATAAACCTGATTCTGATTCTTAGCAGGAACAGGGCTCTCGAGACCAGGCCACGCCAAAGCCTATACAATAACCAAGACATTTTCTTCTGTACAAAGAACAGCTGTTACTATGTACTATGTACTGAAGGAGGAGTTACTGTACCATGGCTCTGCTGATTCCATTCTCCTCTCTGGCAGTCCTTATCAGTCCGACACAATCTGCCGTTGTGGGGAACCTGGAACATAAACACTGCTGCAAAATAACTTTTCATCTAAATCTTCGTTCCATTAGCAGATGTTGTATTCTGGTGGATCTCAGTTAACATCACGTTAATAATGACGATGAAAGAGCACCTCTGGGCATTTTCCCTGCTTCTGATTCTCCGTCACAATGACGTTGGTCACCACAAAGAACGAGTTTTTGTCCTAAAAAGAAAAAAGAAAACATCTTTAAATTTAAATTCTCCTCTTTGCTTTGACTGAGGACCCTGAGGACCGAGCTCCTATACCTGTGAGGGCCCACTGTAGTCCACCACATCCCAGACCACGTCCCCGACCCCGGGCAGGCGGGTCTGAGCTACACCCTTCACCTTGGTGGTGACAGAACTCACCACCAGGTCAAACTCCTGGTACTTCCTGTTCCACAACATCATAATGCTGCAGAATAAAAAACATAAAACGAAATGTTTAATTCCACAGATGTTCCACCTGAAGGTCAGTCTGTTAGAAGTGCAGGGGGGGGCACGAGTCGACCTGAGATCACTGTTGTATAATGTCTTCTGTGATGTCGGAGAAAATTACCCTGATGATGTCATCTCGACCCTGATGATGTCATCTCGGCCCGTTTAACAACTCGCCTGAGTATGTTGTTATGTTTTTTTACAGTAGCTAGACCCATATTAGGCACAAAAAGCCAGGTTTAGGCTGCAACTAATATCAATTCATCTGCAGACCATTTTCTCAATCAATCAATTGGTCTATAAAATGTCAGAAAACAGTGAGAAATGCCTGAGTCTGTGTTGATGTCTTCAAATATTCAGTTTACAATGATATAAAAACAGAAAACCAGCAAATCCTCACATTGGAGAAGCGGCAAACTGAAAATTTTTGGCATTTTTGCCTAATAAATGCCTATTTATTTAGATGTATGTGTACTATTACTGTCAAATTAAAAACACACTTTAAATTAATTAAGGTCGCATTGAGAATTTAAAAAATGGGATTTAAAAAATGTATTTAAGTTCAATTTCAATAAGGTCACTGGAAAGTACAGGGCTCATTGTAAAAGCATATATTAAAAACATTATTAAGTAAACATATTTGTATTAAAGTCTTCAACTACAAGACAGAGTAGTTATTTTTCTGCCAATCAACTAATCAATTAATCGACTACTAATCACTGCAGCTCTAGTCAGGTTATTGTGAGTCTCCCTGTATGGATGATGTCCACTACTGAATCACTGAAACTAACATTGTTAACATTATCTCTTTTATAAAACACAAAAAATATTCAGTTTGTTAGAACACAAGTGAAGGGTAGTTTTCATGTTACATGTCCTCAAGAGGCGGTTCAATCAGACACTACGTTAATAAACAGCCTTATAGATGATCACTTAATGTATTGATGGCTTCTCTCTCCTCCGGTGTAAAACGGGGCAGCCGGTAGTTAAACGGTTCCAGCGTTACCGGGACTCACCGGGACTGTGAGAGTGAATAAATAGGAAGTGTCCGCGGAGCTTGCAGCCGCTCCCCGAGGCTGCGGAGAGACGCGGGGGCTGAAATATCTCACATGCCCACTCACCAGATAAACAGCAGAATGAATGCGTTCAGGCTCCACTTCAGGGATCCGAGCCGGACGCTCTGGATCCGGACCAGCTTGTTGGTCTCATACTGACACAGACCGAGAAGCCCGCAGCCCGCCATACTGCTGCTGGTGCTGGTTGTGGTTGTGGTTTTTGGGGGATTTCAGTCAGACTTTTTTCGTGGAGGAAATCTCACTGACTCATTTCTTGACTCTTCTTCCTGTGCGGAGGGTCACATGTCCAGAGTCCTGCAGCTGCTCTCACTTCCAACATCATCACTGCAGATCTGCACACACACACACACACACACACACACACACACAGTTTACTGTAGAGCATCAACCGGAGACCAAGTTTTAATCAGTTAATCGATTTAATCTTTATTTATTCTTTATTTGGATCCAAATTAGCTTCCACAAAGTGGTCTCTAGTCTTTACTGGACCCTGTTCTTCAAATGTGACTAACATGCTGTTATCGGGATACATTAATCCTGTTTATTCTCATGCAGCTAATTAGGTTCTTTGAAAGCAGTTTGAGGACTGATTTGTTAATCCTGGATGAATTTATCTTGAATAACAGCGCGCTCTTATTTTCAAATCAAGGCAAAATTAGTAGAGAGGTGAAACCATAGGCTTCATATAATTCTTATTCTTATTCTTATTATTGTCTATGGTTGAAACCATGATCTTCATGTTCAGGCTTCACTGGTCCTTTAACACTCAGAATCTTTTAGTTTATTTCTTTTTGCTCATAGAGTCTCAAACTAGATTTGTTTTGGTTCTTTTTTGTTTACAAACTTTTATTTTTTTCATTTAATTTAATTTAATTTTATCATGTATAAGTAGGCTATAACTCGTCATTATGAAAATGTAATTGTGATAATTGCACCAACAACAGATCATAGTGATTTTACAAAAACCTGCATGTTCTCTTCTAAAATCATAATCAAATCAACTCAGTCAATTTACTATAAATCTAAGAAAGCGAGCCACATCAGTATATCAGGGGTTCACTGTAAAACCTCTTGGTCATGATCCAGCTCACCGTCGATAAGACTGAACAAGTGCAGGTTTGGGTTTAAGGACACAAAAACACAGAACGCCTGATTGCTTTTATTCACTGACAACACCGACACTGATAACATCCTCAAAAATGTAGAGGAGAAAGACAGTATTAATAGAAAGCAAGACAATGTGATCTGTCTGTTTTGCAGCAAAGTTCACTTTTATTTCTCTCACTGCACAGTCTCAGTTAAAACTACAGTTTGAGAGTAAAATACTACTACTAGTGTAGTATTAAAACAAGCACACTGCAGTTTATGAGGATCTTTTGACAGCAGCCATATGGGAAATGTGATCGCTGACAGCCAACCAAAATCCAGCAGCCAGATCTTTGATTGTTCAGCAACTAATCAGGTGCCGTGACCCCTGTCCCAGCACAGACAGACAGGAAATACACCAACATAGTAAAATCACAGTATGGACAATCAGGATGACAGAACTATAGAGAGATATGGATCCGGGAGGACGTTGAGCAACTTCCAGGTGTCGTCAAACACACCTGAGCCACATGACCCCCTCTCCACCACGGAGACCTGGAAGAGGACGGACTACACAAACACACAAGAGACAAAACTCACCACTTAAACAGAGAGGAGAAAGAAAACAGACACACACAGAGGGAGAGAGAGAGAGACAGAGAGAGAGGGAGAGAGAGAGACAGAGGGAGACGAGGGGAGAGGCTCCTGGAGGACGAAGATCCAGATCCAAAAAACATCTGGAGAGAAGCACCGACGGCCAGGAGAAAGAGAAGGGGGGGGGGCAAGCAGACGTACTGTGCTGGACTGCAGCTGCCACCAGAACAGCACAAATCAAATGAGAAGAAGTTAAAATGTTGATAAAATTCTGCTTTCATATTCGGGATGTAGTGCTGAAACAATTAGTCGCCAACTGTTTTGGTAATCGATTAACCGTTTAAGGTATTTATCAAAGGAAAATGCCAAACAGTCTCTGATTCCAGTTTCTCCACAGTGAGGAATTTCTGCCTTTTTCTGTTTTACATCATTGTAATTTGCATTTCAGCCTGCTGCTTGGACAAAACAAGCATTGTAAAGAAGTGAGATGGGCAGTTTTCAGTTGTTGTTTTTTTTTTACACCTTACAGACTATTCTATTAATTGATTAATGAAAAAAATAATGGTTGGATTCATTAGTTACAGCCCTAAAAGGGGACTAACACAGAAAAGGTTTTTGTAGAATGCGAGGACAACAAACACAGTACATCACTACACTGGTTATGGCTCAAAACATGCACTAGATGGCAGTGTTGTCTGAACTCCAGTCACAAGCAGGATCTGCAGTTCAAACTCATCCTGAAGGGATTTCCTCACCGTATGCACAGATGAACATACTGAGGAACAAATAAATAGAAACGTTTGATTATCTGTCTATAATATAAGAATTTGAGATCACGTCTGGTTTGGAAACAAAAACCAAACATTCTGGTATTTGATTGTCTTGGAGATAAAGACCTTGTTGTTTCCAGCAGGACAAAGTGGATCGCTGTGAGGAAACAATGACTCAGTCTCTGCTGCGGTCATGTGTGCAGAGCTGGAATGTATTTGAGAACATTTACTCAAGTGATTTACTTCAGTACAACTTTAGAAATTTGTATTTTACTTGAGCATTTCCATTTTATGCCACTTAATACGTCATTACACTGATTTAATACTTAATACTCCGCCACATCTCAGAGGAAAATGTTCCACTTTTTACTGCACTACATTTATTTGATTGAGTTTACTTCTACTAGTATGGTAGTTTTTAGTTGTATAGAAGTACCTTAAAACACAGCACTAACTACACCAGCTACAACATTAAATTTCTGCTCACATCAATGAATCAAAAACCTCTACTACTACTCTCAATGAGGCTTTTTTGCATAATGTTTATCTGAATAATAAATACTTTGGGTATAATTTTGAGTGCAGGGCTTGTACTTGTACAATTAAGTATTTTTACTTAAAAGGATCTAATACTTCTTCCACCACTGAATGTGTGCGTTGTCCTGCTGAAGTGTCTATGAGCAAACCCGGCCTGCTGCTATCTCACATCACGATGAGGAGAGTGATACTAAACTTATTTATTTCTACCTTCACTCCAGCATGTTTTTTTACATCCATTTTTAAGTCCTATAAACTTGTTTTAAAAAAAATCCAAACTAACCCTTTAAACCACTGGCTGTATATAAAGATGGACGACGCGTCTCTACTTCCTCACACTGTACAAAAATGAAGCCAAAATACCCCGGATACAGGAGCTGCCATCTTGTTGGTGACGTCATTTGGAGCCAGAGTCTGCGCAGTAGTGATCCGTATCAAGGTCCCACCCACCTGAACCAATCACAGCACACTCAATTATGAAGTCACACCCCCTTTTTATAGCATCCAATAACTAATTAAAACCAAACTGATCAGAAAAATGAAAACTTGAACAAACAGTGTGATAAGAACTACCTGAAATGACAGTCAAAAAAACGTTGACGTGTACTTTGATTTTTCAGTTTGGCCCATGTCCCATCCGCTAACATGGAGGGGGCGGGGCTTATGACCTACACTGCAGCCAGCCACCAGGGTGCGATCCAGATGTTTCGGCTTCACTTTTGGGGAGCTGTCATGTCGTCCATCTTTATATACAGAATATGGTATAAATCAAAAATCTAAATTTCAGTTTATAAGTTGAGAAAATGTTTAACAATGGACACAGTCGGTTTTTATACAGAACTTTGATCATTTTAATATTTGTGGTTTAGGGATCATGAATGTGCATTCCCTCATAACAGTTCAGCATGGAAAACAACAAACAATTTGTTGCTGTAAAGAACATTTGTCCACATTTTTTCCTGGTGAATATTTCCAGCTGAGTTCCACAGTTTCTGTTTAGTACATTTCTTGATTTTGCTCAGAATTTATTGCATGAAATTAAGATTTTTTTGTTGGCAAGTCAAATTATGTTTAAAAGGTAGAGACTCAACAGCAGTCTTTCCCTAAATCAGATAAACACATTATAGAATTTTACACACAGCTGCAGCTACATTTCCAAACCTGGAAGCTGGTTAAATGATTTCTGAAAATCACTGTACAACCATGACATTAAAAACAAATGTAGATCATTTTTGACAGTCACATCATCTCTGTTTGTACAGAAACGTCTTTAGCGGAAAATCTTCTGAAACTTTGGTTTGAGCATCTCCAGATTGCTGCTGTTCTGCATCTTCTGCGACAGGCTGCTCACCTTCATGATCACCTCGTGACCTTCGTCAAACAGCTTTTCACCGAGCTCCTTTTTCACTCGCTCTCTCTGACATGTAAACGTAGTCAGTGTTGTTGATCTGCACTGAAAATATTATCAACCAACCAGGAAACAGAAACACGTGTTTACGGAAGTTATGAAGTTGGATGGAACAAGTAAAGTGAACCAGGACAGGTGCTACCAGACAAACCGCATGTTAATTGGTTAATCAAGGGGCGTCCCTGTGGCTGAAGGGTTATGATGCCGACCATAAACCACTACGTCACAGTTTGAATCCCACTGGAGACCTTTGTTGCATCTCTCTCTCCCTCACTTCCTGTCATCTCTCACTTAATAAAGGCAATAAATGCCAAAAAATAAAACTGAATCACTGCCTCTTCAAACGTCAGTCAGTGTAAATTCAGCCCCAAACACAATTTCAAGTCCACCAGCTACACAAAATATTATAATTTTTTTACTTATTATTTTACAGAAACTGTTTAACTACTTTAAAATAGTCCATGATGTGCAAATGTTTAAAACAACAAATAAGAAATCAACCTGACAAAACGTACATGTATCAGTGTCTTAATACCGTTTCCCCTCTTTTGGAAAAGAGTCTTAAAGTTACACAAAAATTAGACGGTTTGCTCACACGAGTCCTTAAAGTGACAGTTTGGAAAGCGAAGACCTCACATTTGTAATTTACTTGTTTGGGGCCCTCTAGAGGCTGCAAAGCCTTGTGCACCCGCTTAGCTTGTTCATGTCTCAGACAGATGAGTGAAAACTGAAATCTATTCAACTCCATTGTTCTGAGATGGAGGCAGAAATCTCAGATTGAGATTAAAATAACCAGAACTATTTGTGTGGCTAGCTCCACCTAGGGGGTAAGTGGAAGAATATGTTTGTGATTTGGGTGAACTGACCCTTAAAATGATGAGAGCAGCCTTTGAAAGAGTTCAACAAACACTTACTTGCTGGTGTCTAAAATATGAACGGATGGACTGATCAGATCTCCAAGACACCTGTTGTCATTATTTGTAGATGTAAGGACGTCAGTCCTAAACCCAAACCATCGCTGTACCTTTCCGTCAGAATGAAGCTTCCATCCTTCATGACAGGAACCTTCCTCATGATGCTGACTTTTCCAAACTCCTCGCTGTACTGCTGCCCTGAGACAAACACACACACAGCAATGTAAAATATTAAATACATGCACACAAAGCACACAGCTAAGTGAAAATGGTTGTTCCAATTTTGGAGAAAAATAGTTGAATAGAAATGGGGTTTTTATTAAACTCTCCCTCCTCTTTTCCTACTTATCTGCTTTGAAAACACTTCTCTTTCCTATATTTTCTTTTCCCAGCACGTCTCTGTTGTACTCGATTACTTTAGGGACGCAGGAATGTTTTGTCTGGATACTTTGACCTCCGACCCGCGACATCCCGCCCACTGTTTGCTCATAAAGTTGGTTATCTAGGAGTTAACATAACTCTACTCCTCGCCTCGCCGGGTGAGTCTGTCAGCTTTCTGGGTGAAATGTGAAAATGTAAACCGATCGCCCAGAGGACTGTAGGAATGTCAGTGTCTACAGAACAAGTTCAAAGCCTGCAGGACGCTCAACTCCCAACTCCTGCAAAAAGTGTTTCCAGAGTTACAAAGAGAAAACAATGGCAGTCGAAATATAACTATGCAGAACTGTGGGGCTGGAGCTTATGCAACAAGTTCAAAGTTTGCAGGTCACTCAACTCTGCCAACAAACATCTGGGAACTTTCTGTACATTTCCAAGAGCTCAAAATAAACAACTATTTTAAGGCAGAATGTGAACTAAAACTTTTACTAAAACACACAGAAAACAGCTGTGCATGAATTCAAAAAGTCTCACCCCCGTCCCCGTGTCTGTGTGGAGGTGTGGGATTACCTGCAGATAGGTTGACAAGTTTAAACTCAAAGGGAATCCCGACCGCTTTGGCAAACAGGAAGACGGAGCGGCAGGGCTGGGAGTGCAGGTCCAGATAGAGCTCCATCATGTCCGAGTCTGAAGGCTGCAGATGTTCCCTCTGTGTTTTCTGTCCTCTCCTGCCGCGCCTGTACTCCTCTGTCTGCCCAGAACTCCGCCTCTCCTCGCTGTGAGGCTCATTGATTTTTAAATGGTGGCGACAGTTCAAAGTGAGCAGGCCGTCATGGTTGAGCAGTCTGACCTTTGGCCTCGGCTTGTCCCAACATTTTGTAAACACTGCTGAGGTATCACATGTTTATCTGCTTGGCGTGCCTGTAATGTGTGATTTGGTGTCCTCATTATAACGACTTTACAGCATTATTAGTGAAAAGAGGGTTATGGTTTGACATCAATCAATCAGCAATCAATGATCACATTGTTTCTCCTGTGAAGACCCTGTCCCTCCACTAATTACAAAAACTAGCTGGGGTCTAAAAAACTACTTTATTTATCATATTTGTAAAACATGTAACTTGTGATGGATTTCACTATTTTCTTACATTTTCTAGACTAAACTATTAATCAACTAATTGAAAACAGTCAGTCAACAGAATAATCCCAATAGTTTTAAAAATTACTTTGCAATCTGTAAATGTTAAGAACAGTAATTATCTACAAATCTACACAAACAGATCAGCAGCCAGAACAAGAAGCAGGACTAAAGTGACTAAAACCTTTATTTTGAAATGTGGCGGTGGGATGAAAAACATCCATCTTTCTTACTGTTGACTGGATTTGGATCAGCAGTCAGTGAATCAGCCTGCTGAGGAGCCGGATCAGACTGAGGAGCCGGATCAGATGGATCAACAGAGCTGGAAGTCTTCTGACAGCAGAGTTTCCTGAGTGAGGACAGAATAACAGCATTTATACAAAGAACAGATTATATTATAAATCACAAAAAAAACATTACAACAACAACATTGATACATCATCATCTCTTTGGGGGGTGTTTTTTTTTTTGCCTTTTTATTTGACAGCAACAGGTGAAGAGGTAGACAGGAAACGGGGAGAGTATGACATGCAGCAAAGGTCACCTGCTGGAATCGAACCGGCAATGTTTAAAACTTTGCAGCCTTATTTAGAGAGGAGTGCATTGTTGTTTGAATATTTAGATGAGGCCAATAAACAGCTAATCTGGTTCTGGTGGGACTTGAGCCTCAGCAGGACTCTGATCCAGACCACTATGCTGCTGTGAGGAAACAGCTGCAGTGTGTTCTGGGATTTTCTAAACAGGAAATCAGCTGCTGTTGACACAAGTCATTAAACTGACAGACAGGATCCAGTGGAGAGTGATTCACAGTACCTGGCTGGTTTGGGTTCAGAGGTCTGCGGTTTCTGTCTTCGACTGCTCTTCTCAGTGGAGTCGTTGAGGGTGGAGCCTGTTCCTTGGGGGGCAGGGCTCTCCAGGACCTCCAGCAGCCTCTGCATCTTCCACCGAGTGTCGGACCCCTTCTCTGAGTCCTGCAGAGGACAGAAAACACCAGAGCTTCCACAATCAGAAATGATCTCATTGGTTGAGACACACCTTAGTGGGCGGAGCCACAGAACCACAACTGTTCTCATGTTATTGACCAGAATCATCTTCCCTCCCACAGATAATATGATATTCCGGTCCGGCCTTACCTCCAGGATGTTTCTGAGAATGATGACTGCTTCCTGCATGACGCCCTCCAGCTGCCTCCTCCTGCTCCTCTCCCTCTGTAGCTCGGCCCTCAGCTGAACTGCCTCGGCTGTTTTCTGTCGGCAGTCCTCGCACACTGAGACCAGGCGCAATCTGAAAACACACCACACACGGTAACAGTGGGGGTATAGCTCAGTGGTAGAGCATTTGACTGCAGCTCAAGAGGTCTCTGGTTCAAGTCCGGATGCCCCCTGGCTCAGATTTATACTGTTCAGTAATGTTACTAATTACTTCTAAGAATGGAATCGGCCACAAATTGTGTCAAACATGGGGTTAGATACTTTGAATCTTGAGGAGTGTAACGTTCTTGAAGTCCACCGTATATAACAATTAATACGAATCTGAGCCTTATGGTCAGTAGAAAGAGATGACAGTTTTACTTGAGAGCCTCTTCTATGGCCAGCATGCGCTGGTGGGTGATGCGCCACTCCTTCAGCCGACGCTTCTTCGCCAGCTGCTCCACCTCCTGAAGAAGAGAAGACATGACCAAATGTGAGCGTGTCCTTTAACACCAAAACACCCGTCTGCACAGATATAAAAATATAAAACACAGGCAACACTGAATATGGAAAACACTTTGCATCTTCAGCTCACAGAGAACCAAGGTTTTAATGAGGCCAGTCACTCAGATTTGGAAGAAAAGTTGGAAAAAGGCACCAATGCTTCTTCTCTGACTGTGGCATCTTAACAGTCTGTCACATGTTTGTGCACCTGCTGCATGTTAGAAATGGTGTGAACAAGCGATAAGCCTACACTAATATATCCTGAGGTAGCACATGGAAGCTCAGGTAGCTGAATGTAAATTAAAAACTTAAACAGCTGTGGGGGTATAGCTCAGTGGTAGAGCATTTGACTGCAGATCAAGAGGTCTCCGGTTCAAGTCCGGATGCCCCCTGGCTCAGATTTATACTGTTCAGTAATGTTACTAATTACTTCTAAGAATGGAATCGGCCACAAATTGTGTCAAACATGGGGTTAGATACTTTGAATCTTGAGGAGTGTAACGTTCTTGAAGTCCACCGTATATAACAATTAATACGAATCTGAGCCTTATGGTCAGTAGAAAGAGATGACAGTTTTACTTGAGAGCCTCTTCTATGGCCAGCATGCGCTGGTGGGTGATGCGCCACTCCTTCAGCCGACGCTTCTTCGCCAGCTGCTCCACCTCCTGAAGAAGAGAAGACATGACCAAATGTGAGCGTGTCCTTTAACACCAAAACACCCGTCTGCACAGATATAAAAATATAAAACACAGGCAACACTGAATATGGAAAACACTTTGCATCTTCAGCTCACAGAGAACCAAGGTTTTAATGAGGCCAGTCACTCAGATTTGGAAGAAAAGTTGGAAAAAGGCACCAATGCTTCTTCTCTGACTGTGGCATCTTAACAGTCTGTCACATGTTTGTGCACCTGCTGCATGTTAGAAATGGTGTGAACAAGCGATAAGCCTACACTAATATATCCTGTGAGGTAGCACATGGAAGCTCAGGTAGCTGAATGTAAATTAAAAACTTAAACAGCTGTGGGGGTATAGCTCAGTGGTAGAGCATTTGACTGCAGATCAAGAGGTCTCCGGTTCAAGTCCGGATGCTCCCTGAGGCTGACTTATGAAACTTCACGAATCACAACAGACATCCTTCTAATATCCAAATAATGTCTGTGTTTTCTACACCCTAAATGGTAAACAAAATATTTCTATCTTCTCACAAGCTACATACAAATAATGTTCATAACTGAATTGTTTCATTTCTCTTACTATGTTTATTGGGACTGTTGTGCATCAAAAATACGACAAATTTCTTGTATGTTGAAAACCTACATGGTAATAAACCTGATTCTGATTCTTAGCAGGAACAGGGCTCTCGAGACCAGGCCACGCCAAAGCCTATACAATAACCAAGACATTTTCTTCTGTACAAAGAACAGCTGTTACTATGTACTATGTACTGAAGGAGGAGTTACTGTACCATGGCTCTGCTGATTCCATTCTCCTCTCTGGCAGTCCTTATCAGTCCGACACAATCTGCCGTTGTGGGGAACCTGGAACATAAACACTGCTGCAAAATAACTTTTCATCTAAATCTTCGTTCCATTAGCAGATGTTGTATTCTGGTGGATCTCAGTTAACATCACGTTAATAATGACGATGAAAGAGCACCTCTGGGCATTTTCCCTGCTTCTGATTCTCCGTCACAATGACGTTGGTCACCACAAAGAACGAGTTTTTGTCCTAAAAAGAAAAAAGAAAACATCTTTAAATTTAAATTCTCCTCTTTGCTTTGACTGAGGACCCTGAGGACCGAGCTCCTATACCTGTGAGGGCCCACTGTAGTCCACCACATCCCAGACCACGTCCCCGACCCCGGGCAGGCGGGTCTGAGCTACACCCTTCACCTTGGTGGTGACAGAACTCACCACCAGGTCAAACTCCTGGTACTTCCTGTTCCACAACATCATAATGCTGCAGAATAAAAAACATAAAACGAAATGTTTAATTCCACAGATGTTCCACCTGAAGGTCAGTCTGTTAGAAGTGCAGGGGGGGGCACGAGTCGACCTGAGATCACTGTTGTATAATGTCTTCTGTGATGTCGGAGAAAATTACCCTGATGATGTCATCTCGACCCTGATGATGTCATCTCGGCCCGTTTAACAACTCGCCTGAGTATGTTGTTATGTTTTTTTACAGTAGCTAGACCCATATTAGGCACAAAAAGCCAGGTTTAGGCTGCAACTAATATCAATTCATCTGCAGACCATTTTCTCAATCAATCAATTGGTCTATAAAATGTCAGAAAACAGTGAGAAATGCCTGAGTCTGTGTTGATGTCTTCAAATATTCAGTTTACAATGATATAAAAACAGAAAACCAGCAAATCCTCACATTGGAGAAGCGGCAAACTGAAAATTTTTGGCATTTTTGCCTAATAAATGCCTATTTATTTAGATGTATGTGTACTATTACTGTCAAATTAAAAACACACTTTAAATTAATTAAGGTCGCATTGAGAATTTAAAAAATGGGATTTAAAAAATGTATTTAAGTTCAATTTCAATAAGGTCACTGGAAAGTACAGGGCTCATTGTAAAAGCATATATTAAAAACATTATTAAGTAAACATATTTGTATTAAAGTCTTCAACTACAAGACAGAGTAGTTATTTTTCTGCCAATCAACTAATCAATTAATCGACTACTAATCACTGCAGCTCTAGTCAGGTTATTGTGAGTCTCCCTGTATGGATGATGTCCACTACTGAATCACTGAAACTAACATTGTTAACATTATCTCTTTTATAAAACACAAAAAATATTCAGTTTGTTAGAACACAAGTGAAGGGTAGTTTTCATGTTACATGTCCTCAAGAGGCGGTTCAATCAGACACTACGTTAATAAACAGCCTTATAGATGATCACTTAATGTATTGATGGCTTCTCTCTCCTCCGGTGTAAAACGTGGCAGCCGGTAGTTAAACGGTTCCAGCGTTACCGGGACTCACCGGGACTGTGAGAGTGAATAAATAGGAAGTGTCCGCGGAGCTTGCAGCCGCTCCCCGAGGCTGCGGAGAGACGCGGGGGCTGAAATATCTCACATGCCCACTCACCAGATAAACAGCAGAATGAATGCGTTCAGGCTCCACTTCAGGGATCCGAGCCGGACGCTCTGGATCCGGACCAGCTTGTTGGTCTCATACTGACACAGACCGAGAAGCCCGCAGCCCGCCATACTGCTGCTGGTGCTGGTTGTGGTTGTGGTTTTTGGGGGATTTCAGTCAGACTTTTTTCGTGGAGGAAATCTCACTGACTCATTTCTTGACTCTTCTTCCTGTGCGGAGGGTCACATGTCCAGAGTCCTGCAGCTGCTCTCACTTCCAACATCATCACTGCAGATCTGCCTGCACACACACACACACACACACACACACACACAGTTTACTGTAGAGCATCAACCGGAGACCAAGTTTTAATCAGTTAATCGATTTAATCTTTATTTATTCTTTATTTGGATCCAAATTAGCTTCCACAAAGTGGTCTCTAGTCTTTACTGGACCCTGTTCTTCAAATGTGACTAACATGCTGTTATCGGGATACATTAATCCTGTTTATTCTCATGCAGCTAATTAGGTTCTTTGAAAGCAGTTTGAGGACTGATTTGTTAATCCTGGAGGAATTTATCTTGAATAACAGCGCGCTCTTATTTTCAAATCAAGGCAAAATTAGTAGAGAGGTGAAACCATAGGCTTCATATAATTCTTATTCTTATTCTTATTATTGTCTATGGTTGAAACCATGATCTTCATGTTCAGGCTTCACTGGTCCTTTAACACTCAGAATCTTTTAGTTTATTTCTTTTTGCTCATAGAGTCTCAAACTAGATTTGTTTTGGTTCTTTTTTGTTTACAAACTTTTATTTTTTTCATTTAATTTAATTTAATTTTATCATGTATAAGTAGGCTATAACTCGTCATTATGAAAATGTAATTGTGATAATTGCACCAACAACAGATCATAGTGATTTTACAAAAACCTGCATGTTCTCTTCTAAAATCATAATCAAATCAACTCAGTCAATTTACTATAAATCTAAGAAAGCGAGCCACATCAGTATATCAGGGGTTCACTGTAAAACCTCTTGGTCATGATCCAGCTCACCGTCGATAAGACTGAACAAGTGCAGGTTTGGGTTTAAGGACACAAAAACACAGAACGCCTGATTGCTTTTATTCACTGACAACACCGACACTGATAACATCCTCAAAAATGTAGAGGAGAAAGACAGTATTAATAGAAAGCAAGACAATGTGATCTGTCTGTTCTGCAGCAAAGTTCACTTTTATTTCTCTCACTGCACAGTCTCAGTTAAAACTACAGTTTGAGAGTAAAATACTACTACTAGTGTGGTATTAAAACAAGCACACTGCAGTTTATGAGGATCTTTTGACAGCAGCCATATGGGAAATGTGATCGCTGACAGCCAACCAAAATCCAGCAGCCAGATCTTTGATTGTTCAGCAACTAATCAGGTGCCGTGACCCCTGTCCCAGCACAGACAGACAGGAAATACACCAACATAGTAAAATCACAGTATGGACAATCAGGATGACAGAACTATAGAGAGATATGGATCCGGGAGGACGTTGAGCAACTTCCAGGTGTCGCCAAACACACCTGAGCCACATGACCCCCTCTCCACCACGGAGACCTGGAAGAGGACGGACTACACAAACACACAAGAGACAAAACTCACCACTTAAACAGAGAGGAGAAAGAAAACAGACACACACAGAGGGAGAGAGAGAGAGACAGAGAGAGAGGGAGAGAGAGAGACAGAGGGAGACGAGGGGAGAGGCTCCTGGAGGACGAAGATCCAGATCCAAAAAACATCTGGAGAGAAGCACCGACGGCCAGGAGAAAGAGAAGGGGGGGGGGCAAGCAGACGTACTGTGCTGGACTGCAGCTGCCACCAGAACAGCACAAATCAAATGAGAAGAAGTTAAAATGTTGATAAAATTCTGCTTTCATATTCGGGATGTAGTGCTGAAACAATTAGTCGCCAACTGTTTTGGTAATCGATTAACCGTTTAAGGTATTTATCAAAGGAAAATGCCAAACAGTCTCTGATTCCAGTTTCTCCACAGTGAGGAATTTCTGCCTTTTTCTGTTTTACATCATTGTAATTTGCATTTCAGCCTGCTGCTTGGACAAAACAAGCATTGTAAAGAAGTGAGATGGGCAGTTTTCAGTTGTTGTTTTTTTACACCTTACAGACTATTCTATTAATTGATTAATGAAAAAAATAATTGGATTCATTAGTTACAGCCCTAAAAGGGGACTAACACAGAAAAGGTTTTTGTAGAATGCGAGGACAACAAACACAGTACATCACTACACTGGTTATGGCTCAAAACATGCACTAGATGGCAGTGTTGTCTGAACTCCAGTCACAAGCAGGATCTGCAGTTCAAACTCATCCTGAAGGGATTTCCTCACCGTATGCACAGATGAACATACTGAGGAACAAATAAATAGAAACGTTTGATTATCTGTCTATAATATAAGAATTTGAGATCACGTCTGGTTTGGAAACAAAAACCAAACATTCTGGTATTTGATTGTCTTGGAGATAAAGACCTTGTTGTTTCCAGCAGGACAAAGTGGATCGCTGTGAGGAAACAATGACTCAGTCTCTGCTGCGGTCATGTGTGCAGAGCTGGAATGTATTTGAGAACATTTACTCAAGTGATTTACTTCAGTACAACTTTAGAAATTTGTATTTTACTTGAGCATTTCCATTTTATGCCACTTAATACGTCATTATACTGATTTAATACTTAATACTCCGCCACATCTCAGAGGAAAATGTTCCACTTTTTACTGCACTACATTTATTTGATTGAGTTTACTTCTACTAGTATGGTAGTTTTTAGTTGTATAGAAGTACCTTAAAACGCAGCACTAACTACACCAGCTACAACATTAAATTTCTGCTCACATCAATGAATCAAAAACCTCTACTACTACTCTCAATGAGGCTTTTTTGCATAATGATTATCTGAATAATAAATACTTTGGGTATAATTTTGAGTGCAGGGCTTGTACTTGTACAATTAAGTATTTTTACTTAAAAGGATCTAATACTTCTTCCACCACTGAATGTGTGCGTTGTCCTGCTGAAGTGTCTATGAGCAAACCCGGCCTGCTGCTATCTCACATCACGATGAGGAGAGTGATACTAAACTTATTTATTTCTACCTTCACTCCAGCATGTTTTTTTACATCCATTTTTAAGTCCTATAAACTTGTTTTAAAAAATTCCAAACTAACCCTTTAAACCACTGACTGTATATAAAGATGGACGACGCGTCTCTACTTCCTCACACTGTACAAAAATGAAGCCAAAATACCCCGGATACAGGAGCTGCCATCTTGTTGGTGACGTCATTTGGAGCCAGAGTCTGCGCAGTAGTGATCCGTATCAAGGTCCCACCCACCTGAACCAATCACAGCACACTCAATTATGAAGTCACACCCCCTTTTTATAGCATCCAATAACTAATTAAAACCAAACTGATCAGAAAAATGAAAACTTGAACAAACAGTGTGATAAGAACTACCTGAAATGACAGTCAAAAAAACGTTGACGTGTACTTTGATTTTTCAGTTTGGCCCATGTCCCATCCGCTAACATGGAGGGGGCGGGGCTTATGACCTATACTGCAGCCAGCCACCAGGGTGCGATCCAGATGTTTCGGCTTCACTTTTGGGGAGCTGTCATGTCGTCCATCTTTATATACAGAATATGGTATAAATCAAAAATCTAAATTTCAGTTTATAAGTTGAGAAAATGTTTAACAATGGACACAGTCGGTTTTTATACAGAACTTTGATCATTTTAATATTTGTGGTTTAGGGATCATGAATGTGCATTCCCTCATAACAGTTCAGCATGGAAAACAACAAACAATTTGTTGCTGTAAAGAACATTTGTCCACATTTTTTCCTGGTGAATATTTCCAGCTGAAACATTTTAGAGTTCCACAGTTTCTGTTTAGTACATTTCTTGATTTTGTTCAGAATTTATTGCATGAAATTAAGATTTTTTTGATGGCAAGTCAAATTATGTTTAAAAGGTAGAGACTCAACAGCAGTCTTTCCCTAAATCAGATAAACACATTATAGAATTTTACACACAGCTGCAGCTACATTTCCAAACCTGGAAGCTGGTTAAATGATTTCTGAAAATCACTGTACAACCATGACATTAAAAACAAATGTAGATCATTTTTGACAGTCACATCATCTCTGTTTGTACAGAAACGTCTTTAGCGGAAAATCTTCTGAAACTTTGGTTTGAGCATCTCCAGATTGCTGCTGTTCTGCATCTTCTGCGACAGGCTGCTCACCTTCATGATCACCTCGTGACCTTCGTCAAACAGCTTTTCACCGAGCTCCTTTTTCACTCGCTCTCTCCAGGCGATCAGCTTCGGCCGGCCTACAAACACATCCAGGCCGGTTCCAACCGGCTGCAAAACACACCGCAAACACACCCTGAACACACTAATACTGCAATTACATGAAATTTGTTTTAGATTAAGTTGTAGAAAGTAGTATAAATCCTGCAGCAGTAGTACCAGGTTCAATGTGCTATAAAAATAAAGGTTTTACTTACATTTATTTACCAGTAGTAGTAGTAGAAATAGTAATATTATTACCTGCATGATCTCAACTATAGCCACCAGATCAGCCAGAGAGATTTTGTCTCCGATGATGAACGGTCTGTTCTGCAGGAATTTCTCCTCCAGCAGGTTGAGCGACTGATTCAGATCCTCGATAGCAGCGTCCATCTTCTCCTTCGGGACCTCGGAGCCCATGATGACAGGAAACAGAGCCTGCTCAGAGGGACATGCAAACATCAGTCAGATTGGTAGAACCAGCAGCAGCAGCATGTTGTTCCCATATGGGGAAGCTGCAAATTATAGCGGATCATTTTGGATTCAGTATTCTTTGTAATTGTAATAATATTTATATTGACAACGTCTGACAGTCAGGTTGCCTGACATCTCAACAATTACTCAATGGACTGCCATGAAATTTGGTTCAGACATTCATGATCCCCAGAGGATGAACCCTAATGACTCTGGTGATTCCCTGACTTTTCCTCTAGTGCCACCAACAGGGCAAAGTTTTCACTTATCCTGTGAAATATCTCAACACCTACTAAATGAACTGGCACAACATTTTGGGCACACGTTCAGGTTCCCCAGAGGATGAATCTTAATGAGATAATGAGTGAGTTCCTGACTTTTCTTCAGGCACCATCGTGAGCTTCACATTAGTGGTTTTGAGTGAAATTTCTCAACTATTGGATGGAAAGTTCAGGGATTGAAATTTGGTTCAGACATTCATATTCCCCTCATGGTAAATTACAATAACTTCGGTGAATCCTTAACTTTTCATCAGGTCAAAATTTTAATGTGTCCAGTACTTTAGCTGTACTCTGGTTTAGTGCTAATTTGCAAATGTTAGCATGCTAACACGCTAAACTAAGATGGTTATTATGTTAAACATTATACCTGCATAACATCAGCATGATAGCATTGTCAATCTGAGCATGCTGACATTAGCATTTAGCTCAAAGCACTGCTGTGTACAGTACAGCCTCATAGAGCAGGCTCAGCTGAACTCTGCACCACGGACAGTATTTCGTCGTCTCAGTACTTACAAGACAATAAAGTTGAATCTAATCTAATCTAATAGAGCCTCTAGCATAGCTGGCTATGGCACAGAAGCCAATATGCCAATAATGTCAATATATTTAAAGATCTTAAGTATAGATTTAGTATATAACTACTAAAGAAATTCAGTGCTACCAAAAGCAACAAAATGAACTCGTGTTTGAACTGTTGAAATGTGTGTACTGAAGTAAGTCAGGTGAGGATATGGCACTGGGTTGATCTGGGACACGTACTCTGAGCAGGAAGACCTTTGAGCCGTGAGCTCTGAGGTTCATGTGCTGCCAGGACAGGTATTCATTAACACGAGCTCGCTGCTGCAGGTCAGCTGGATACCAGTGATCTGCCACTGACGACGAATACTTCTGCACCAGGTACTTCAGGATTGCAATGCTGCAACAGAGAGAGCATGAAGAAAAGAAGAGGAACAAATGAATGATCTGACCACAGCAAACATGACAGAGAAGACAGAGAGAGTGTTTGTGAGACTACGTGACTACGTTTACATGCACACTAATTTTCCACTATTATACTGCATGTAAAAGGGAATATTAGTGGAATATTCATTTCCATCAGCCATGTAAACAGCTTAGTAGGAATATTGTCTTTTTTGGAATAAGAGCAAAAAACAGAATATTTTGTGCATGTAAACGTAGTCAGTGTTGTTGATCTGCACTGAAAATATTATCAACCAACCAGGAAACAGAAACACGTGTTTACTGAAGTTATGAAGTTGGATGGAACAAGTAAAGTGAACCAGGACAGGTGCTACCAGACAAACCGCATGTTAATTGGTTAATCAAGGGGCGTCCCTGTGGCTGAAGGGTTATGATGCCATAAACCACTACGTCACAGTTTGAATCCCACTGGAGACCTTTGTTGCATCTCTCTCTCCCTCACTTCCTGTCATCTCTCACTTAATAAAGGCAATAAATGCCAAAAAATAAAACTGAATGACTGCCTCTTCAAACGTCAGTCAGTGTAAATTCAGCCCCAAACACAATTTCAAGTCCACCAGCTACACAAAATATTATAATTTTTTTACTTATTATTTTACAGAAACTGTTTAACTACTTTAAAATAGTCCATGATGTGCAAATGTTTAAAACAACAAATAAGAAATCAACCTGACAAAACGTACATGTATCAGTGTCTTAATACCGTTTCCCCTCTTTTGGAAAAGAGTCTTAAAGTTACACAAAAATTAGACGGTTTGCTCACACGAGTCCTTAAAGTGACAGTTTGGAAAGCGAAGACCTCACATTTGTAATTTACTTGTTTGGGGCCCTCTAGAGGCTGCAAAGCCTTGTGCACCCGCTTAGCTTGTTCATGTCTCAGACAGATGAGTGAAAACTGAAATCTATTCAACTCCATTGTTCTGAGATGGAGGCAGAAATCTCAGATTGAGATTAAAATAACCAGAACTATTTGTGTGGCTAGCTCCACCTAGGGGGTAAGTGGAAGAATATGTTTGTGATTTGGGTGAACTGACCCTTAAAATGATGAGAGCAGCCTTTGAAAGAGTTCAACAAACACTTACTTGCTGGTGTCTAAAATATGAACGGATGGACTGATCAGATCTCCAAGACACCTGTTGTCATTATTTGTAGATGTAAGGACGTCAGTCCTAAACCCAAACCATCGCTGTACCTTTCCGTCAGAATGAAGCTTCCATCCTTCATGACAGGAACCTTCCTCATGATGCTGACTTTTCCAAACTCCTCGCTGTACTGCTGCCCTGAGACAAACACACACACAACAATGTAAAATATTAAATACATGCACACAAAGCACACAGCTAAGTGAAAAGGGTTGTTCCACCTTTTGGAGAAAAATAGTTGAATAGAAATGGGGTTTTTATTAAACTCTCCCTCCTCTTTTCCTACTTATCTGCTTTGAAAACACTTCTCTTTCCTATATTTTCTTTCCCCAGCACGTCTCTGTTGTACTCGATTACTTTAGGGACGCAGGAATGTTTTGTCTGGATACTTTGACCTCCGACCCGCGACATCCCGCCCACTGTTTGCTCATAAAGTTGGTTATCTAGGAGTTAACGTAACTCTACTCCTCGCCTCGCCGGGTGAGTCTGTCAGCTTTCTGGGTGAAATGTGAAAATGTAAACCGATCGCCCAGAGGACTGTAGGAATGTCAGTGTCTACAGAACAAGTTCAAAGCCTGCAGGACGCTCAACTCCCAACTCCTGCAAAAAGTGTTTCCAGAGTTACAAAGAGAAAACAATGGCAGTCGAAATATAACTATGCAGAACTGTGGGGCTGGAGCTTATGCAACAAGTTCAAAGTTTGCAGGTCACTCAACTCTGCCAACAAACATCTGGGAACTTTCTGTACATTTCCAAGAGCTCAAAATAAACAACTATTTTAAGGCAGAATGTGAACTAAAACTTTTACTAAAACACACAGAAAACAGCTGTGCATGAATTCAAAAAGTCTCACCCCCGTCCCCGTGTCTGTGTGGAGGTGTGGGATTACCTGCAGATAGGTTGACAAGTTTAAACTCAAAGGGAATCCCGACCGCTTTGGCAAACAGGAAGACGGAGCGGCAGGGCTGGGAGTGCAGGTCCAGATAGAGCTCCATCATGTCCGAGTCTGAAGGCTGCAGATGTTCCCTCTGTGTTTTCTGTCCTCTCCTGCCGCGCCTGTACTCCTCTGTCTGCCCAGAACTCCACCTCTCCTCGCTGTGAGGCTCATTGATTTTTAAATGGTGGCGACAGTTCAAAGTGAGCAGGCCGTCATGGTTGAGCAGTCTGACCTTTGGCCTCGGCTTGTCCCAACAATTTGTAAACACTGCTGAGGTATCACATGTTTATCTGCTTGGCGTGCCTGTAATGTGTGATTTGGTGTCCTCATTATAACGACTTTACAGCATTATTAGTGAAAAGAGGGTTATGGTTTGACATCAATCAATCAGCAATCAATGATCACATTGTTTCTCCTGTGAAGACCCTGTCCCTCCACTAATTACAAAAACTAGCTGGGGTCTAAAAAACTACTTTATTTATCATATTTGTAAAACATGTAACTTGTGATGGATTTCACTATTTTCTTACATTTTCTAGACTAAACTATTAATCAACTAATTGAAAACAGTCAGTCAACAGAATAATCCCAATAGTTTTAAAAATTACTTTGCAATCTGTAAATGTTAAGAACAGTAATTATCTACAAATCTACACAAACAGATCAGCAGCCAGAACAAGAAGCAGGACTAAAGTGACTAAAACCTTTATTTTGAAATGTGGCGGTGGGATGAAAAACATCCATCTTTCTTACTGTTGACTGGATTTGGATCAGCAGTCAGTGAATCAGCCTGCTGAGGAGCCGGATCAGACTGAGGAGCCGGATCAGATGGATCAACAGAGCTGGAAGTCTTCTGACAGCAGAGTTTCCTGAGTGAGGACAGAATAACAGCATTTATACAAAGAACAGATTATATTATACTACTTTTGTAAATCACAAAAAAAACGTTACAACAACAACATTGATATATCATCATCTCTTTGGGGGGTGTTTTTTTTTTTGCCTTTTTATTTGACAGCAACAGGTGAAGAGGTAGACAGGAAACAGGGAGAGTATGACATGCAGCAAAGGTCACCTGCTGGAATCGAACCGGCAATGTTTAAAACTTTGCAGCCTTATTTAGAGAGGAGTGCATTGTTGTTTGAATATTTAGATGAGGCCAATAAACAGCTAATCTGGTTCTGGTCTCCGTGGTGGCATCAGCCATTTTTTATGGAGTGGTCTGCTGGGGCAGCAGCATCTCGACTGCTGACAGGAAGAGACTCGACAAACTGGTAAATAAGGCCAGCTCTGTCTTGGGGAGCCCTCTGGACACGGTAGAGGTGGTGGGAGTCAGGAGAATGATGGACAAGCTGTCATCCCTGCTGGACAACACGTCCCACCCCCTCCAGGACACTCTGTCTACACTGTACAGCTCCTTCAGTGACAGGTTGCTTCACCCGCGGTGTCTCACGGAGAGATACCGCAGGTCCTTCCTTCCTGCAGCGGTCAGACTGTACAACCACCATGGACCCTGGTAGACCACCACACGAACTGTTGTCTCACTGTCGTGCCATAAAAACACTTATGTGCAATATAAACACTATACACTTTATTCAGCTTTTACACTGTACAACTCAATTATACTTATACTACTTATTTATTGATATTCGTGCTCTTAATTATTTTTGTTTTTTTGTTTTATTATTTTTGTTCTATTTTTATTCTATTTATATTCCTATCTATCTCTTTATTCTACCTCTTATCTGCGCTGTAACGATGTAAATTTCTCCACTGTGAGACTATTAAAGGATTTCTGATTCTGAGCCTCAGCAGGACTCTGATCCAGACCACTATGCTGCTGTGAGGAAACAGCTGCAGTGTGTTCTGGGATTTTCTAAACAGGAAATCAGCTGCTGTTGACACAAGTCATTAAACTGACAGACAGGATCCAGTGGAGAGTGATTCACAGTACCTGGCTGGTTTGGGTTCAGAGGTCTGCGGTTTCTGTCTTCGACTGCTCTTCTCAGTGGAGTCGTTGAGGGTGGAGCCTGTTCCTTGGGGGGCAGGGCTCTCCAGGACCTCCAGCAGCCTCTGCATCTTCCACCGAGTGTCGGACCCCTTCTCTGAGTCCTGCAGAGGACAGAGAACACCAGAGCTTCCACAATCAGAAATGATCTCATTGGTTGAGACACACCTTAGTGGGCGGAGCCACAGAACCACAACTGTTCTCATGTTATTGACCAGAATCATCTTCCCTCCCACAGATAATATGATATTCCGGTCCGGCCTTACCTCCAGGATGTTTCTGAGAATGATGACTGCTTCCTGCATGACGCCCTCCAGCTGCCTCCTCCTGCTCCTCTCCCTCTGTAGCTCGGCCCTCAGCTGAACTGCCTCGGCTGTTTTCTGTCGGCAGTCCTCGCACACTGAGACCAGGCGCAATCTGAAAACACACCACACACGGTAACAGTGGGGGTATAGCTCAGTGGTAGAGCATTTGACTGCAGATCAAGAGGTCTCCGGTTCAAGTCCGGATGCCCCCTGGCTCAGATTTATACTGTTCAGTAATGTTACTAATTACTTCCATGAATGGAATCGGCCACAAATTGTGTCAAACATGGGGTTAGATACTTTGAATCTTGAGGAGTGTAACGTTCTTGAAGTCCACCGTATATAACAATTAATACGAATCTGAGCCTTATGGTCAGTAGAAAGAGATGACAGTTTTACTTGAGAGCCTCTTCTATGGCCAGCATGCGCTGGTGGGTGATGCGCCACTCCTTCAGCTCCACCTCCAGCTGCCGACGCTTCTTCGCCAGCTGCTCCACCTCCTGAAGAAGAGAAGACATGACCAAATGTGAGCGTGTCCTTTAACACCAAAACACCCGTCTGCACAGATATAAAAATATAAAACACAGGCAACACTGAATATGGAAAACACTTTGCATCTTCAGCTCACAGAGAACCAAGGTTTTAATGAGGCCAGTCACTCAGATTTGGAAGAAAAGTTGGAAAAAGGCACCAATGCTTCTTCTCTGACTGTGGCATCTTAACAGTCTGTCACATGTTTGTGCACCTGCTGCATGTTAGAAATGGTGTGAACAAGCGATAAGCCTACACTAATATATCCTGTGAGGTAGCACATGGAAGCTCAGGTAGCTGAATGTAAATTAAAAACTTAAACAGCTGTGGGGGTATAGCTCAGTGGTAGAGCATTTGACTGCAGATCAAAAGGTCTCTGGTTCAAGTCCGGATGCTCCCTGAGGCTGATTTATGAAACTTCATGAATCACGACAGACATCCTTCTAATGTCTGTGTTTTCTACACCCTAAATGGTAAACAAAATAATTCTATCTTCTCACAAGCTACATACAAATAATGTTCATAACTGAATTGTTTCATTTCTCTTACTATGTTTATTGGGACTGTTGTGCATCAAAAATACGACAAATTTCTTGTATGTTGAAAACCTGATTCTTAGCAGGAACAGGGCTCTCGAGACCAGGCCACGCCAAAGCCTATACAATAACCAAGACATTTTTTTCTGTACAAAGAACAGCTGTTACTCAGACGAGGTGGCCGAGTGGTTAAGGCGATGGACTGCTAATCCATTGTGCTCTGCACGCGTGGGTTCGAATCCCATCCTTGTCGAAGTGAAGTTTTCAACTATTTCCCTTCAGATAAATAAAGTTCTACAGCTGTCTCATCTTACTGGTGTGGCCACAAGAAGCAATAGGCGTTTTTAGACCGGAGGAACTTTTTATAGTACTACGAACACGTGGAGGACCCCTCGCCTTTTTATTGTGTTCGCACTGCAAGAACTGAGAACGATCGTAGTAATTCCTCTCAGGGAGTCCCCCAGAACTGTTTGGTCCAAAAACTCCTATTAACAGAATAGTTAGTTTATATATATATTAACTAACTATTATATATATTTTATAGCACATATTCTTGCACAAACACGGAGGTCCTGTCACAGACAGTGATGCTGAAGTCAGAACCTGGGGGTATAGTTCAGTGGTAGAGCATTTGACTGCAGATCAAGAGGTCTCTGCAGACATTGTTAATAGTTGTCCTCTCACCTTCTTGCAGGTGAGGCTCTCCTTGGTGATCTTGTTGAGCTCTTTCTTCAGGGCGTCCATCTTGACCTGAAGATCACTCTCTCTGCCTCGCAGGGCGTCCCTCTCCTTCTGCAGGACCACGGTCTCGTTCTGCAGGAACCGGAGCTGCTCCGACCGCTCCCTGTGCTGAGCCCTCTCCTTCTGAAGAATGTTTGCGGCCTCCTTCTTAAAGCAAGCGTCCACTGCGTTCTGCCTCTTCTCAATCAACCTGTCGTTGGAGGACAAGAGAAGGGAAGGATAAACATTTACTGTTTGCTGACCAACATTTTGAAGCAACAGTCAAACCAACATAAAAAAAAAGAGATCAGCATGAAAATGTCTCCTGCAGATGTAATGCAAACTGTCAGTTTAACTGCAAGACTTTACTTTTTCATCTCCAACTCTGCTTCCTTCTTCAGGCTGTGGATGGCAGCTTCATGCTTTTCCTTCTGACTGACCAGCTGCTTCTTCAGAGACTCCATGTCGGACAGCTGCTGCATCCGCTGCATCAGCTGCTCCTTCTGCTCCTGCTGCTCCTCAAACTTTGCCGCTGAGGAGAGGAGAGGAGAGGAGAGGATAGGATGCTTCACACAAAGTGCTTGGAACAGTGTTTGAAATCCCCTCCCACCACACCTTTCCAACATCAGGCATGCATCCGACATATTTTTGCAACTTTCCGAAAAAGACCATCTGACAGTCACACGCACTTTACGCATGGATTTCAAGTATACTGAACCCTTTAAACCAAGAATCTGGTTTTAGTGCTTAAAATTCAGCTTTAAACAATGTGGGATAATCTGCTTCACCAAACCAATTGTTTTATTTTCATGGTGACGATACTGAAGTCTCACAATCAAATTCGTGATAATTTCTTGTGTTGCAGATCCAATGAGATGTAAGACCCCTTTTCCATCTTGATATATTGTGTGTCTGGGTTGCTGGTTGCATTTTAAAAATATTTTTATATCAAAATCAAAAACAGTTCATAGACTTGTTCTGCACTCAGATTAAAAACAGATTAAAAACTTAATCCACAAGGCTGTGATCATAGTTTATGAGGCCACCCATCCAACCACTCTTATCATTTACCTGCCTGCAGCTCTACCTTTGTCTGTTTGCAAAGTCACTTAATCGATTTGTCCATCAACAGAAAATACATCAGTGTATCATCACATTGTCTCACCCTGCATCAGGCTCTCTGAGCTAAGTCTGTCGATCCGCTCCTGTAGCTGCTGGATCTGCTGGCTGTGCTGCAGCTTCAGGGCCTCTCGGTCCTGTTGGGCAGCCTGCTGCTGACTCTCCAGCCGCTCAGCCAGCTCGTCCACCTTCTTCTGTTTTGCCACCACGGAGCGTTTCAGGCACTCAGTGATGTCTTTCTTGTCCTTCTCCAGCGCGCCGTACTGAGAGACGAGCTCCTTGTTCTGTTTCTCCAGCTCGTCACAGTTAAGCTGACATCTGCAGGATGAAGAGGGACACGTGGGCTTAAAGGCTGTACGCAAGAATTTAAAATACAATGATAACTGCAGTAACTGCATCCTGCATCAGAGTTTTTATCATGCTGAAATTGTGACTGAAGCTTGTCCTCAGTTATCAATAGTGAGGTGAAATATCAGGATAATTCTAGGAACCAATAGCTGCAGAAAGTCCACAAGAATTCAAGTAAAACAAGTTCAGTTCAGTAAAACTTAAATGAGGTACAAGTAAAGGTAAAGGCTCTGAGGCTGATCCACCACATACCACACAGTTTTTTGTATAGTCCTTTGAATAAATGAGGTGATACACAATGTGCAACATAGTAAAACTCAAACTGATGTCAATTAAATGAAAACTGTGTTGCTTTAAAAGACATAAAAGCAACAAACTAATGTAAGAGACCATGGTTGACTTACTTAAATACTGAAATATTGTTTGAGAGCTGGAAGTAGAGCTGAAACAGTAAGTTCATGAATTAATACAGAAAATTAACTGCCAACTATTTTGATCATATATTCACTGTTTGAGTCATTTTTCAAACTAACAGTAATACCAAACATTCACTGGTTCCAGCTTGTTTGTCATGTATGATAGTAAATTGAATATCTCTGGATTTTGCACTTCTTATAGTACTGTGTATAACTGTTTTTGCTTTCACACTTTAAGTATTTGTTGGGATCAAACATTGAAGCTAATACAAACACACTCCCTTCCCAATTATAGTCTATGGTTGGAGCTTCAGTCAGCTAAATATATTGATTACTGCGCTAATTAAATGTCTTGTGAAATACCTTTCAAACACATTTAACTGTGGTGTCACATTCTGTCAGCCTGAACATCTTAAGGGGCACAAACTGGTCGGTTAAAGGGCGCGAATAAAGCAGGGTTTTTATTAGTTATATTTTCTACGTTTAAAAGACAAAAACTAACACATATATCTACGTTTGTACATCATGCTTTGTTTAAAAAACCCTATTGAGGATTATTTATGTGAAATGACAAGCAGCCAACAGTCTTACCTCTCCATCTGCTCATCCAGATACTGAATTTGTATCAAATATAACGACGTTTCTTTCTCGCCAAAACCGATTACATCCGCCATGGTTATGTATTTGTCTTTTTCCTGTATATTGTTTTGTTTTTATCTTTCAGAGCATTTTAAAAGAAAGTTCGCAGCTCAGAAACTAACGTCAGATCACCTTGTTGCTAGGGAATGCTGCCTTCAGGGACTGCTCGTAAAGTTCTTCGCTTTTCAGATAAACTGACCGTCATCAAAACCACAGATATAAAACTCTTTTATATCTGTGATCAAAACTGTTCAGGAATAAATCAAATATATATCAGAAACTGTCACGGATCTATTTCTCAACAAATGAGAAGCAGTTTAACAGTCTTCTCATCCAGATATCGAATGTGTATAAAATTTAAGGACTCTGTCACCAAAACCAGTTATATCTGCATTAGTCACAGTTTTTTTGTTTTTTTTGTATGTTTTTTGGCTTTATGTTGTTTATCACCGCTTTTTAATCATTATTTCGCGGCATTTGTAAAAGAAAGAAAGTCTAAACTCAGAAACCGTTAAACTGCATTGATACTAGGGAATGCTGCCTTCAGGGACTGCTCAGAAAGTTCTACGCTTTACAGAAATTAACCATCAATTTTCTATTACTATTCTCACTTTATATGTGACTTTGTACATGTATTGATTTCTTCTTTTCCCTTGTAGCACTTTGTAATCTCTGAATTTGTTATATAAATAAACTTTATCATACTTATTTATTCATACGATTATTTATTTCATAATGCAATTTATTGAACACTTTAAGGCTTCATGTGTCTGTGCCATTGTCTGGAAAATAATAATGAAACAAATAATGAAAATGAAGGTGGAAACACTGAAAAGTGAATGTGCTTTATTTTTAATATTTTAATACCTGAGCCAGTTGATTCTGCCATGCTGCTCTTTGAGAATTAATCTGGATTACATCAGCTATACAAAGAAAATGTAAATTCAACTCAGTGAAATGCAAATGCTGGTAAAGGACCTGACCTCGGAATAGAGGAATAAAACCCTTTCTGTGTGGACGATATAACAGCAACATCACAATGACAACAATTACACACACATATACACGTAAAGATAGAGACACAAACAGAAACACTCAGACTGCATGTCACGTCAACTTGAAGATCTGTAATTGCTCAGTTTATAGTCAAGGTCTGCAGCGAGGTGACTGATCTAAGTGATGTCTAATTTCTAGTTTCATATGCAGCAACATTCACCGGTGACTCGAGGGGGACAGATTAGCATGCTGGGTATTTTCATTTCCTCTGTAAGGACGCTGAGCGTGTCATTCTGCTCTGCTGGGCCTCTGGAAAACCATGTTTGGATCTGCTGATCTGAAGCTGTGCGGCACCGCCCTCCTGCTGGTCCTGGGAGTGCTCGCCAACGTCTTCAACCTCGGGGTCATGCTGGTACAGCAGTGGAGGTCTGGAGGTGTGAAAACGGTGGCCTCCATCATCTGCTTCTCTGCTGGCTCTGCTGGCCAGACTTACCCTTCTTCTTCTGCGTCGTCCTGTTCGTGTGGCTCAGCAGCAGCTCCGTCAGCTTCTGGTCTGTTGCCTGGCTGAGCGTCCTCTACTGCATGAGGGCTTTCAGCTTCTCCTCAGTTCTTTTCAGAGCACTCAAGGAGAACATCTCAGCCATCCTGAACGTCACCCTGGTGGTGACCTTACTGACCCCCTGCGTGATGTTCACCCCTTTCTTCTGCCTCCATTTCTGAAGCAAATCTCTTGTTCCAAACATGACAGACACGGCTGCTTGTGTGATCAGGAAGCCTCTGTTCCCCGCCTGGGTTGACGTCAACGTTTATGTGATCATCTTCATCTGCTACCTCACCCTCATGCCCTTGACGATAATGCTTCCGTCATCACTGAGGCTGGCTCTGCAAACACACCTCGTCCATGCAGAAGAAGCAGATCAGCTCTCACACTGCAGAGTCGTACCTGCTCTTCTGCAGGCAAACGGTGGCTCTGGTCTGGGTTTACCTCACCACGCTGCTCACCGTCTCCCTCGACTACTTCCATGCCATCTTTGCTTCCTCGGCTTGTCGTTTTATTGCGTGGCCTCTGCGATCCTCCTCACCTGCTCCAACAAAAACCTGAGAGAGAAGCTCAGAGTGCTGCTCTGCAGGTGGAAGAACAAAAACACACTGGCCAGAAGTCCTGAAGATAAGAGTGGAGTAACAGCCGCAGTTTGACTGAACATCCTGCAGCTCATGTAATTATCCTCACAATGAATTATGTGAGGTTCTTATTCTTAAATGATGTGAAACAGGATTATGCTGAGACATTAAAGTGGACCAAGTTACCCAGAAGAAGCAGTCCCTGTGCTCTTACTTTACCAAAATCCAGAATGTAGTTGTAATTCAGTAACTATCGAGTTTATAGTAAATGCTAAGAGTAACTAGCATTAGCGGTAGCAGCTGGTTTGTGGACTGCAAAGTTTTCCGAATTATTGGGTGCTAATAAACAGATATCTGCATGAATGAAGAATCTGTAGGCAACAAGATTTTAGTATCAGAAGAGTTCTGGTTTCTGTTTGAAGTCCATTTGTAGTCCGTTCGTAGTCCGAGTAGTATTGACCAATCACGTTTGAGCAGGCTTTGGTCACATGCAGGTAAACAGTCCATGTGGAGAGTAACAGAGGTGGAATCTCCTCCCCAACCTTTTGTATTATTATTTTACTCCTCATACATTATCGATTACATAATATGACAATATTGTTTAGGTTTAGGTTTTCATTATTGTTATCATCATCAATACTACTCCTATCATCATCATTATTATTATATTATTTCAAAGTTTGATATTAAAAAAATCCTGATTGTAAGTTTTCTTTGTTCTTTTTAGATCTTAAAAGGTTGTTTGAAGTTGATGATTTATTTAGGTAAATCACACATTTTGTTACTTTATTATTGTCATTTTATTCACTGTATCTTTTATTGTAATTTCTACTGACAGGCAGATAATGTTGAATTCTATACATACTAATAATGAAATGAATGATCGGTTGATTGACTGATTGACATCATCTCTTAGTGTGTGTGTGTGTGTGTGTTAGAGGCAGTGGATCCATGTTGCTGCAGTTCCTCCTGATCACCACCAGAGGTCCATAAAGGCTGTAGTTCCTTCTCTTATTTGAAGTTCACATCAGTTCATGTTTGAATGTGTGCTGTGGAGGTCAAACCTGCTGGTGAAATATAGTTGTGTTTACGGCGGAGACGCTGTCAGAAACTCTCTCACCTCCACCTGGAATGTAAAAGAAAGAGGAAGAGGTCACCTGGGTCATTCTGTCAGACTGACTGCATGTTTTTCCACAACGTCCTGAACCCTATATAATCCCGAGGTCATTTTAAAATACTTATACAACTTCTTTTAGTACAAATATTACAGCAGAAAAAAGTATTATTAGTACTATTTATTCATGGAGATTTAGAAAGAAATACCAGCTCAAGGTCACTAAATATTCACACCTGAGCTTTACATGCATACTTTGAATTCACAAGTATACATTACATATAGTATTATATAGCATGACAATAGGTTTTTTGATGTAATACTTAGTGAAACACTAATAATATTTAATTATACATAATATTTGCTCATTACATAACCCATATAATAATAATGAGTCCAAGCAATCTTATAATTTTGGTTGTTTTCCTCACGTATACCTCAAAGTGAAAACTAAACTTGTGGAAGGAAACCTGTTAAATGTTCAAATATTCTGCATATCCTGTAATTGTTATAATAATACAAATGAAGATAGAATGACCCTAAAGTATAATAAAGCCACTTAATTAAACCGTGTGAGCTTTCTGGAGCAGCTGCAGGTATTTTATCTTAATGCAACAGTTGAGGCCGGCTTATCGTTCCTGAAGGAAAGATTTCAACCACACTGACAATCAAAACTCCTGAACAACCACAACATCAAACTTCTCTTTATCACAGAAACTGCAGGAAATTGATGTTTGCTGACGTAAACTCAGGAAAACTCATTATTTGACCGCAGAGGATGCTGAGGCATGACGTCCTTAAAGGAAGATTAGCAGCAGCAGCTCACTTTTCTGGCTCTGTTTTGATCTGCCTTTTTTCCGCCTTCACCCCTTTGGCCCTTTTGTTGTGGCGAGGCCTTCCAGGGGTCAGCCGGGGTCACGCCAAAAGGAGAGAAACGAGGGTTACTGCCTTCAAACCCACTAATAACCCCCTCCAGGGCCATTTTTCATAGCTCTCTGCACGGCCAGACAGAGGAGACAGGCAGCTTCCATCCACACGTCTGGTTTGCATTAAATGGACACATGTGGTCTTTGTTTTGAGAAGTGCGGCTGACATGAACCCATAACCAGCCGTATGAAAAATTGATTTCTCAGGCAAGCGGATTTAGGCTAAACTTCGTTCGGGGCCAGTGTTTCACTTTAAACAGGAGGTATCGTAATGACAGGAAGCGTATGATTTGACTTAAGCCCTCCGTTAAGGATGACGGGCAGAGTATCGCTGCGATGTGGAACAGTCGGCCTGAGAGGGACTTTGTATGCGAGTCGGTTGCCAGATATGAATCTATTGCCAAGATAACGTATGTTAGATGTTTCGGCTCCAACTTATATATCACATGTCAGAGGTTTTACAGCTGGATGTTGCTGTAAAAAGCAACTTTTATGTCCACGACTGAGATTTATACTCCCGGCTCTCACACAATGGTTCAGTGTTTTAGCTTAGGGACACATGGCGGTTGATGGACACATTAGCTTGCGGCAGCGATCAAACCTGTGACCTTTTTTTTTACGACTGGACAATCTATCTACCAGACCACCCAACAACAAACAGCCACTGGATACTTTCATCAAGTTTCTTAAACGATAAGTCTGGTAATATTCTGTATTTTTCTTATAGTCAATAAATCCCATGAAAATACAAGTTCTGTGTGTGTATCACAGCCTGATGTATGTTCTTCCTCTGAGCCATAGAGCTCCACTGTTGCTCCAAAAACTATTAAAAACACATCAGTGAGCCTCACTGTTGTTCCTTCATCACCATGAACACACACACTGGAGTTTATCTGGACTCAGTCCCACACACACTGTCCTGCTGCCCCAAATACTCACTAGAGCACCAAATGTGGATTCATCCGCCGCTGAAAATAGTCCCCAACAAATACAGTATTCTCTCCTGTTTGAGTCCAGCTGTTTTAGAAAATTACTGAGCATTTTTTTTTTATAAGGAAACAATCTCACCACCAGGTGCATTTAGTAGCTGTTCTGGAGCTTTCAATCATATCACATGATCTTCATTAGCTGATTGAAGAGTTGCCCAGTTGTCGTTCAATTGTAGATTAAAATTTCAATTTTTTTCCGATCACTTCAACGACCCCTTGTCCATGTTGGCTTTAATGTTGAGGTTCAAAGAACATTTCTGAGTTTGGAAACAGCAGTATCCACCACAAGGTTCATTTAGTAGAAGTTCTGGAGCTTTCGATCTTATTACATGATCTTCATCTATTTTTAAAGATTTACGTCTCCAGGGACCAATGGGCTTTGGGCTGAGAGTCTGACTCATTCTTGGTTTTGGATTTGTTGACAATAAGAAAAATGTAGAATAAAAACAGCACTATGCTTTAAAGGATGATGTTTGAGCCTTTTTGAGTTCCTTCACATCTTAATTTGTGACATCTGCATAGTTGCAGGTATAATTTGAAGTATACCTGTTGTCAGGAAAATAAAAGAGTTGATTTGCGGCACATTTTTAATAATATAGTTTTAATCTTTGGGCTTTTGGGATATCGAGTCATTATAAGTCAAAAGTCCAAGTGAAGTCACGAATCAGTGGTGTTAAAGGCAAAGGCAAGTTTTTATCGTCAAGTTATGTCAAAAAATCACCAGATTTGTCAAGAAAAGTTTGACATTTTAGGAAATACGTGTATTCACTTTTTTACAGAGCGATAGATGAGGAGATCGATTCTGAACACTAAATATGAAGCTATAGAGCCAGAACAAAGACTGGAAACCTCGCTCTGAACAAAGGTAACAAAATCTACCAGAGACGTGCGTAAACAACAGTTCACCATTTTACGGGGTGTTAAGTGACAGACTATTTTGTTACCTTTGGACAGAGCCAGGCTAGCTGGTTTCCCGTTTCCAGTCTTTATGCTAAGCTAAGCCAACTGGCTGCTGGCAGCTACATAGTTAGCATACAGATATGAAAGTTAGGATGTGCTGATTGAGTTTTTTTGGCCCCAATCCCAGTTGGAGTCTTTAATTATTGGGTATCTGCCAATACCGAGTCCGATCCGTCATTGTGGATGTCATGTCATTAAAGAGAGCAGGCTGAGTAAAGTTCAGTAAAGAAAGGATTGGACTTTGATCTGCTTTAGAGAGTGATATCAATCTTCTCTCAGCAAAAAAGCGAATAAGCGTATTTCCCAAAATGTCACACTATCCCTTCAAGTCCACACCTCTCCTCACCTTTGCAAGTATGCTCAGATTTATTGTCAAACTTTTACATTATTGTCACGTCCAAGTCTTTAAATTAACTCCATGAGTACATTTTTAAATATGTGTGCTCAGGTGTGCACATGGGCAGATGTTGCGGGGGTTAACCAAGTCAAGCCCTTGGAATGAACAACCCCCCCATCACACACATGTGCAAACACCAACTCAGCATTAGCTCACTGGAATGCCACGCTGTGCACTTTTGTTGTGTGCCGTTTTATTTTTAATGGTTTTTGCATTTTTTTCCAAAAGGACAATACTGAGAACCATTCTGATAATCTGCACATGTGATAAACATACCGAAGATCCCATTCATATCGGGCCGACAGCTGCTGCGTCAGGACCAGATGGAAACAACAAAACCTTTTCATCTGAAAAGATCTTAAGCTTGATTTCACCTGGACAAAGAGATGGTAAAACGAGGACTGGATGTAGGCCTGGAACTAACATGCAGGTGTCAGATTGAGATAACTATGGATATTTATGTGACGTTTTAATAATTAAAAATGTGTACATGGATATTGAATGATGCATTTTACCCTGAAATAGTAAGCAGTATTAAGTATGAACACTTCAAGTAAAACGGAACAATCCTCTCCAGAGGTTTGGTGTGACCAGTATAGTACATGAATGCAGTCTGTGCGCTAAAGCAGAAGTTGAAATAAACCTCTCAGACACTGCTATCCTGTTCAGTATGTGATGTTCAATTAAATCCAAGTGTTAAAGCGCTGTAATTCACTTAAAACCACTTTGATTTTCGAACCGAACTTCTACTTAAGCACTGAAAGTCCTCTGTCTCTGTTTTCTGGTACTGAGAGTGCAGGAATTAGCCTAAAATCTCTGTCTCTTCTTGAAATAAAACATCTGTGGAAAATAGTTGCTTCTGTTTCTGCTTAACCAGTTAGGTTACTGTAGGAATAACACAATATAGCAAAAAGGGACAAAAAAAACCAAACAAAAACCTAAATTTCAGCTGTGCTTTAAGCTGAATGTTAACGTTAGCATGCCAACGTTAGAATTCAGCTAATGTAACTTTCTTTAAAAGATATCCTTAATGTTACTTAACGCAGAGACACGGGACTCTTTAATGTTTTAACAATGTCATAATGTCATAATGTTCGTCTCTGAGAAATCATGTTTTGTGTGTCATTTTGGCGTGACGGATAACATTTAGCCAAGGATGTTGCCATTCGAACCTTCACAGCGGCTGCTCCTGTAGTCTGATATCCTTTTACTCACTAACTTCATGTCACTTATTTTAAATGAATACCTTCTCTGTCCTTTTTATGTGCTTTAAATTACATCCTTCTACCTTAATCAGCGTGTTATGTGAAACTCCAGTTAGTTTTCAGCGTTGCCCTGCACCAGTGTCACTCAGATTCCTAAATGTTTATTGGACTTGGCAGCAGCTTGGATCCTGATTTTGAAGCGTATTTCTCTTCTAATTGAGAGCTGCTGTCATGTGTTGGAACGCTGCCACCTCTTGTAAAAGGTACCGAGGAGGAAAATGTATTGGGACCATCTGTGGGGGAACATGAGATAGCTTGTTTATATAATTCACGTGATGAGAATGGCCGGTGCAGCGCAGGCTGCTTTACGTCTGCTAACTTTAGACAACAAAGACTTTGTGAAAAGTTCAGAGTCAAATAACATTGTCCTCTTAAAACACAATAAAGATATATGGAGCGTGGTCGAAACACAGTAGACCTCAGTTTAAGTTACAAACCTTTCTCTGATGCCGGCCTGAAGCAGAAATGATCTCATTGGTTCAGTTAAATCTTGAAGGTTGGAGAAAAATATACATTTTTTAGAGTGTAAATGAACTGAACATGTGATAAAACACAATTGACAAGTATTCTACGTATTACTGATTATTGCCGAGTGTGGCCTGATGTCCTTTTAGCAACAGCTAGCGTCTTATACTTCTAGTCACAACAATTTGAAAATGAAAGTTTGCACTGCCAATTTTAAAGGAATAGTTCAACATTTGGGGAAATACATTTTTCTTTTTGTCTGCCTGTGCGTTAAATACAGAGGAGTTGGGTCGTTGTTGCCATGGCATCTGGTTTGTTCAATCTGTACACAAACAGAAGCATTAAAACAACAGTTCGTGGTTTGAGGAGGAGTTAGGAACTATTCCTTGGCGAACAATAGTGAGACACAATATGATAATTGGTGAGTTTTAGAGCCAGGCTAACAGTTTCCCCCTGCGTCCAGTCTTTACGGTAAGCTAAACTAAAGTCCGGACTCCAGCTCTGTCTGCAACATACAGACATGAGATTGATATCGATCTTCTCGTCTCACTCTCGGCAAGAAAGTAAAACCATTGGAGTGCCCATTTTTCATTTTTGCCCCTTATATAGTCTATGCACGCCAGTATTTTATTGTAAAACTATAGATTTTGGGAGCGATATGATGTTAAACATGAAGTTGTTTGTTGCTAGCTGTTATATGAGTCTGTATACTATATAACTATTGAAAACAGAATCATAATCCTTGATTATTACTGTTATTACATGTTATTGTGTTACTATCTGCTGTCTGCCTGTATCAGCCAACACACAAACAGCTTAAATACAGGGTTCGTACAGCTTTTTAAGAGTATAATTCAAGCACTTTCAAGGTACCTAAACCAAAAGTCTCCAGACTCTTGAAGCCTTTATCATCACATCTAAATTGTTACTATAAATGCCAGGAGACAACAAACAAATATGACGACGGGATCGTTTCATTTAAAATATTAAAAGATTTTTGGTTTACATGAGTGACTGTGTCGATGATGAGTATATTCAAATTCAAGCATATTCCTAACCTCGAAAACATAACTGTTAAAATGAAGCATCCAAACTTTCAAGACCTTGTACGAACCCTGTAAATAAGAGGGTGAAGGCCACCGTCATCTGACCAATCCAGTGTCAGCTTTAACTATAATCGGCCTCTGTACGTAACACATCTGCATCCAGCAACATTAATTATAGTCTCCTGTCCAGAAATTAGTAGTGTCACTTTCTTATAAAGCCTTTCCCTTTTCTCTTTCATTACACTTGTAAGATAACAGGCCTGATGTGGTGCAGAGCTTGCAATTCCTTGTCAGGCAATCTGATTTTATTAGAGCCCTCTTTTCATGTCCAAATAGCCTTCAGAAACCTGACAGCCATTACAACAGGAAAGCACTGCTAAATTCTTTGCTGCTATTAGTGGTCGTAATTACAGAAATGATCTCAAACTGACTCACAGAGTTTTTCCTGCACAAAGAGACGGAGGTGGATCAGAAACCTCCACGTTTTACCTCACAGCTGCAAAAATAAATGAACACATTCCCACACTCCAAGTATTTTAAAGTTGTATTATTTCTTTATCACACACACTCCTTCCATTCTGCTAAAAACTGCACATACTTATTCCTCATTTTATCCATATTTAATGGAATAGTTTGACATTTTGGGAAAAACTTACGTTGTTTCTGAGAGTTAGAAGACTGATAAACGATGTCTGTGCATTAAGTACAGAGATGGAGTGTGGAGGTGGTTAGCCCGTATTAGCAGACTGGAAACAGCTAGCCTGCCTTCCAGCACCTCTACAGCTCACCAGTTATCACATTATATCTTGTATGTTTAATCAGTACAAAAAGACAAATGTAATAAAGACTATTTGTGGATTTAGGCGGAGTTACGTGTTGGAACTTGACGAACAATAATTTATCCATCCTGCAGCGTCTCAGCTGGTTGGCTAGCAACCTCACGGTAACAAGATACAACATGTTAATTAATGAGCTTTAGAGGCGTTGGTAGGTCTATTTCTGATCTTTCTGATCAGAGCCAGGCTAGCTGTTTCCCCCTGCTTCCAGTCTTTATGCTAAGCTAAGCTAATCCTCTGACTTAACGCCACCAATTTTACACATCACAGTCAGTTTCCAGGTGTTGGGAAGTACGACTGCATATGAGAATAAAGTAGTTTAAAGCCTTTAGTGTCTCCAGAGGGCGCTGTGTGAAGTCTGACTGCCTCGAGTGATGTCACTTGAGTCAGCATCGGTTGGGGCTGAAGATGAAAACAGTGTGTTGGTGTGGAGTCAGACAGCAGTGAGTTTACCAGACCTCTGCAGCCGCTGCTACATTAGCCGCCACTAGCACAACACGCCCAAATGAGCTGTCGGCATTGTGGGTAATGTAGGCACCAGACTTTGACGAGGAATGTGTGGAATTAAAAAAGACGATATCTCTGGTTCTGCTGCATTGATTTTGATCTTTGTTTATCTTAAGTTTGAAAATGTGCCGTGTTTGGTGGACATGAGATTGATATCAACTACTAGCGTTCAGCCTTTTCCTCAAAATGTCGAACACAGAGGTCATGTCTGTTTTTTCTGGGCAGTTGGGAGTTTTAGGTATCTGGGGGGAGTTTACATTCTACATTCAGTATTTTTTTATTTTACTCAGGATTTTACTTCCAGCCGTGTGCAGAGTGAGTCCCTGTCTAGTGAACGCTGTGTATCTCCAAATCTAATTTCTAATTTTTCAGAGAAATCTCAGGATGAGGTAATCCATGGGTCGAGAAAGCTCTACTTCTTAGGCTTAATAAACTATTTAAAAACTGGAAAAAAACATACATGGTCTTTTACTTTAGAGAATAATAAAATGTTTGAAAAAAGGAATAAACTTTATCTTTGGTGTAGGGTCAAATAATCTTTCCTTTAGCCCACAGGTGTGCACTGGGTAACTAAATGAGTTTCTCCTCATGAGAGGGATTTAAATAGAGTTGTGGTGTGTTATGTGGCTGGCTGGTTAGAACTTAGTTATTGTGTCCTTGTAATTCTCTTATAATAATCCTATAATATTCCCATAGGTACTGGAGTGTGCCTGCCTGTACATGCTGAGTCCTGCTGTTTAATGTGGGATATTGTGTATATCGTATTTCATGTTTTCCTCCTAAAAGTTAATATCGGGTTTCTTGGTCTTTATTAAAATCAAAAACCACAGGTGGGAGAAAAACGCAGACATCATCATCTGGTTTGAGTTGACGGGCACGCGGCAGAGAAGGGGTTAAGAGTCACATGGTAGCGGGTGGTATTATCAGCCCTGGGCTGTAAAAAAAAAAAGTGTATGTGGAGGAAAAAAATACTTCAGGAGAACAAAGAAATCAGAGTCTATTTAAAGAGAAGTCGCCCCGGATCCTGCAGCCGTGTGACTCCCGGCATTGCGCACCGCACTCAGCTGCGCCAAAACCAGCCTGCCAGTGCACGACCACGGCTCCCGACGGCGGTGAGGATGCGGACTTCTCTGGTCGTGTGCTGCTGCGTCTTTGCGCTGCAATGCCTCCCCAGCACGCTTTGTCTCCCGGCGCGGGGAGCCAGCAGGTACAAAGTGGCACCGGTGAGTTGGAGGACGCTTGTTTTTTTGGGGTTTTTTTTATTTATTTTTTTACCTTTTACTTGTTGCAAAGTCGAAGCCAAAAAACAAAAAAGAGAAAACTTTCCTCTGCAGAAGTTCGGAGACTTTGTCATGTTTTGGCGCCTAATGAGTCGCTTTGGTTTAACTTGTTGCAGGCATGAAATGATTTATTCGTTTTGCATTTTAAAGGAATCTGCAGTGTTGACTTTCTTCATTGTTTCTGATGCTACAAGTGACTCCCCCACCCCCTGAACACACACATGAACACACACGCGTGAAAAATAGCTTGCAGCAGTTTTCTCGTGCAGACTTTGGAGAAGGCAGAATGAGTCATTTTGCTCTAAAATAAATACTGTCCATATTATTGCATGAAGAATTAGTTTTAGGTTTAAGTAACAATTCTCTGCAGCTACAAGTGCCCCCTACCCGCTTCACACGCGCGCACATGCACGCCCTTTCCTCGGAATCATCAGGACCAATGATGTCCTGTTGTAATTAAGAAAATGGCTATTTTACGCGCGCACAGGAGCTGACCTGTCACTGTAATTAGCCCGGGAGCTGAAGAAATTACTATCATCACTATTTATTTTTCGTCTGCTCAGCAGCACTGGGAGCAGTCCTGCAGCTCCTCTCCGTGCATGCAGGGTGACAGCAGAGTGATCTCTGGGGAGGAGAGAGAGAAAATAAAGGTTGCTGAGTTCCCCTGTCTGCAGGGCAGGAAGCGGTAATAACAGCTCTTAAAGGCATTTTGTCAACAACACCATAAAAGAGAGGGGTCCTCCATGTGGCGGCACGCGTTACACTTCTGCAGCCATGCGTTTAGGTGGCTTTTCTAACTTATTTTCATGTGATTTCTATTCATTTATTACTCCCACTTTAATCTGCTGCTGTTTTGCACACCTGACCACCATTCTAATATTTCTTCTTAATATGTTCTAGTGTAGTAATTCTGCATTTTATTTCTATTATATCATCACGTTTCCCTGTTTTATATCCTCTCTTCTGCTTCTGCTTCCATTTAACCTTTATACAGAGTAGGACAGTTTAGCTTTTTCACAGGAATGGCCTGTTTACAGGTGCACAGGAAAAAAGTAATTTATCAAAACAGACAGGCGGCTCAGATAAGCAGTTCGAGGGAAGAGTGAGGCGGATACTTTTAGAGAAGGGTGTAAGTGTTTTTATTTTTAGGGTGGATTGCAGATTTCTTTAGGAGACTGACAGTAAATAAGTGTTTCTGAAGCATCAGCCAATCGCACAGTGAGCGCAGTTTGCAGAGGACAAGATATGAGAAGTTTAAGAGCTTTACAGGGAAATAAACACCACGAGGTCGGTACATCTGTGAGTCAGGGAAGAACAACAAGTCTTATCATGAGCTTCAGGATTCTCATAAAGGACTTAAAGGTCTGGTCAGACGGTGGCACAGCAAAGTTCATGTACCTGACCTCACGAAATGGGTGGTGCTAGAAGCTTGGTGACGTAGTGACTCCGCGCAGGGCGAGATAGCAAGCTGCTGTAGCTGGGGAGCTAACTGCTAACAGGCATTCTAGCTCTAGTCAATCACAATTAGCTGGCTCTGCGGCTGACGGAACAAGTTCACATTGTTTAAGAGGCGTATTTGAATCTTTTTTGTGTAGCAGTTTCTGCTCCAGTAGAGGAAGTTTATATAAAAGTGGAAGGTGCAACACAGCTAAGAGGCGACGGCAGCCTCATTTATCTCTGATTCCACAAAGGTCCGAATGTTTTGCGGTTGGTCAAACGTGACGAGAATCAGCTGATCACTCATCCCTACGTTCCCAGGGTCCTGTGTTCCCAGCATGTGTGTCTCTTGATATAAACTAACATTGTAAGAGATTGGTAAGGGCTATCTCCGCAGTTCAAATGGCAAAAGAACGAAGAAAGATGGATGTTTCAAATGCAGTTTAAATGGTAAAAATCCGTTCAGCCACTGTGGAGATATCAATGTCTAAAGAGGGCGTAGGTTTAAAGGAGTATAACATCAGTAGGCTGTTAGCTGAGTGATTTCAACATTTTGACCCAGAAATACATACAATGAACATTTGACCTACGGGAAAAAACATTGCAGACAACATAAAACCTTTTGAAAAGTCTTTGTAACGTGTCATATTAAGAGGATATTGACCTCCCCAGCTGATGGCTCTGATTCCTCTGAAATGAACTGATTTTTACACAAATTTTCGCCATTTTAAATGCTGGTGTGACCAGATTTTAATGTCGGGATCCGGCTGCACAGTATCAGACCTTGACTTCTCTAGCAGAGTTTAATAACTGATGTGACAAAAGAAGTCATCTTCTGTGGTCTCAGTGGTAGTTTTGAACGCATTAAGACGTTAAAGATGAACGTGTAAACATGTTTTATGCTCTTAAAATGCCGGATTTTAATCTGTTAAAACAATAAAGGTTTAGCATGTCAGAACACACAAGAGAAACTACACATTTTTTGACACCTGGCTTCCACACACATCTGTAAACAAGAGAAAGAAGAATGTGGTTGGTGCTGTCAGGTGGCACCGCCTCTCTGATTACATCCCTACGTCACACAAGTCGTAAAAGATGCCAAGCTGTGATTGGTCACGGATCCGTTCTTTCGGCCAAGTCACAGCACGAATTTATGACTGTTTGTTTTTATCCACTGGTTCCCAACCTGTAGGTCGCGACCCCCAAAAATGGGTCGCAAGATAAACTTCAGGGGTCACGAGATGATTAACAGAAGAGGAAATGAAAAAAATGTATTTGTGCTTATTTTTCAGACTTTCCTCGAATCTTTGCTTTTGTCTCGTAAATTATTGGATAATTTTACTTCTTCAGGACTAAAAATTGTTCAAATAAAATACTCAGTAGTCAAAAAGATCATTTGTAAGTAATAACACTGATCTCGTGCTTTGAGAAGTTGTGCTTCCTTTGTGTTGATCCATTAGTATCCACACTGTGTTTTTGCATACTTGAAATACTTTTCCACAGTTAATTTCACAGTAATCTGAAGTCGGGCCATTGTAGTGTTCTGACATGTCTTTGTTGATGGTGTGATTAAATGTTGAGTTGAAAAACAGGTTCCTACACATGATAAATTAGTCTTTTCTAGCAACACATTATCAGAACTATGTTGCACCTGCGATGACAACTTTGTTATGTCTGCTGGTCATTTCACTGGGAAGCCTAATCTGTAGTTTTGTCAATTTGTTCCGCTGTTGTTGACAAAAGAGTGAGTGATTACAGGCCTGGACAGGCCTCAGTGTCTCTGGCATTCAGGGCAGCGGGTTTCACAAAGTGCCTGTTTTCTCTCTGGAGTGAGGAGGAGGGGCTAACAGCTGACTGTTGGGATGTTGCTTTTGTCAATAAAACCTGAGTCCCCTGGTTTCCTCTCTGTTTTGCCCCATCATGTCGATGTCTTCGGGCGAAGCGATTGGTCGGGGGACCGTGAGAGCAAAGGTGACATCAGAGCCGGCCTGGGTTCCCATCGAGCAGATCTAGGTCACAGCTGCGCCGGGCTGCGAGTGGCCGACACAACGGGGGGGATGCAGTTAAAAGGCACATGCACATCTTGTCAGGACCGGCTCAGTTTGGCAGGATGGTGTTGGCACATCACTGAGTTTCTGGATGGCATAGAGCCCCAGTTTGCACCTTGATTCATTTCACACGGTCTCCTGATCCAAACAAAGATGGCAACTGGAGAAGTTTTCGTTGTGTCCATGGTCAGGAATGGAGTAGTCAGGAACGAGAACGTCATCTTCTAATACAGCTGGCTCATTTTGTTAAATTTATAAATGTATTTTAGAAGAAATGTGTTTATACTCATAAGGAAACAAGACTAAAAGTCTACAGCCATGCTAGCAGCTCTGAAACTGTACTTTGAGCTAAATGCTAACATCAGCATGCTAACGTATTGATGTTTGGCAGGTGTAAAGTTCACCATCTTAGTCTAGCCTGTTAGCATGCTAACATTTGCTAAGTAGCAGTAAACACAAAGTACAGCTGAGGCTGATGGGAATTAGAGTGCGGCTCGGACCGCATATTTCTGTCCGAACCCGATCCGAGTCCGAGAGAGTAGTAACCGAGCCCGACCCGGGTCCAACGCAGTTAATGTTAGCTGAAGCAAATCGAAATGCCTCCATACCGTCAACTTCCCTGCATGGTTTTTGGTAGTTTTTTATTGCCGTTCTCCATCATTAGCCAGGCTACATGAATATTTACCGCCTGTGTGCTGCGTTCATGTGTTGTCACGTGAATAACAAACCCCAGCACTGAACAGGAAGCACCATGTCAAGTAGGAGTAGTAGGTTTGTCCGAACCTGGCCCGACCCGTCGGGTCCCGACGAGTCCCAGGTATCCACCCTCTAATATGGATTGTCATTTGTTTTGCAGGTATTTGGTCATAAACCATATTGGAAAAATTAAAATTGTGACCTGATGATGACGTTAAGATGAAAAGTAAGAGAACCACCAAGTTATAATAATAATAATCTTGAGGAGGACACGAATGTGTGAACCAAATTTCCAGTAGTTGTTGAGATATTTCAGTCTGGACCAAGTGGTGACCGACAGACCAGCAGAGCCATCCCAAGAGCCACGCTGTTAGTGAAGTATCACTGATAGACGTTTAAACAGCAGGTGTTGCCCCAGATGGGATCTTTTGAATCACTTCTCTCTAAAGCAGCCATCCCTGTCTAACTTACAAGTCAAATAACGACCAAATAACTTCAAGAAACAGCAAAGATGCCAAAAAAAACCCTCAAACAAAAGATAAAGATTTCATGATTCGCCTGCTAACCGTTACTCTCCTGGGGATGAGCTCTCATTAATAATAATAAAAACAATCAACACAGAAATCATGAGTTAGTCGTCCTGCAGCCGGACGGCCAGAAGATCTGCAAGTCTGACGTCTCAGCGGAAGAGTTTTTTGTGTATAAGAGATAAGAGATTTAAGCAGATGGTTTATATCACCTTCCACTGCCTGATTCTTAGACGATACACTGGATTAAGAGAGTAAGAAGGAAGATAACGAGGTATTTGTTGATGAAAAATCGTACACCCCCCCCCCCCCATCTGGCATTATAAATAGTCTCTCACTGTAAGCAATCCTTTGTCCATGTTTTTTCAATGAGAGCACACCCTTCAAATTGAAACCTTATCTGTCTCCTCATGTAAATACTCACTTCCTATCATCCGGATTCACTGTTAGTAGGTTTAGACAGTTTCTTTTGGACGGCTGGATATCATGTTGATAAAAAAAGCTTAACTTTTGTTAGAAGCATTGGCAGTATCACCTGTAGCTTCTTTAAAACAATCAATAAACCAGTACGTATTTTTGCTTTAAATGCACCGTCTGATCCCTTTTTTTACATCTCATCCGTTTGTGATGTTCAGTGGATTTCAGGAGGAATTTTTCGATCAACTTTTGTAATTTCCTTTCTGGCCAACTTTCCCTCAACCTTTCTTTTCTACTTCTGCTGCAGTTAGATTTCCTACTGCCCTTATTCGAAACACATGTTGTGCGGATGGAAAGCATTCTGGTGTCTTGATGCTAACGCTAACGTAGAAATTGGTCTCTGTGTCTTTTTTTTCTTTGATGGATTTCCCACAGAATGATTGTTAAACATGATTTTTGGAGGCCAAAACACCTGATTTTAATCGACGGATTGTTGAAACATTTTCTGAATGAATGAGACGTTTTACTAACCTGATCTTTACCAAGAATGTGTCACAGCATAATATCTCAAATACCTGGGAGCATATATTTTTTTTAAATATATATTTATAGGATTTTGTTCTAATAAAACTCTATAATCTCTCATACAAAAATGTATGTATCCATAATAAACATATCAAGATATTACGCTGCAATTAAAAAGGATTTTAAAGGATAAGGAAAAGACCTAAACTGGCACTCGACCCCAAGTCCATTGGCTCCTAATGAAGAGGTAAATCTTTAAAAACACCTCACAAATATATAGTTTTATTGTTAAAATTGTCTCAGTAATTTCCTAAAACAGCTGGCCACTGTAGTTTTTATCAAACATTACTCAAACAGGAGGAAATAGTGCACTTGTTGGGGACTATTTTCAGCGGCGGATTAATCCACAATACTTCTTAGTAAGATACATTTATGTCTGTTGTAGGTGTTTTAACTGCAATTGTTACCAATAATAAAAAATATCAAATATAACATACCTTATCTATTAAGCAATGGTAGAAGTAGTATTCAGATGCTTTACTAATACTAGTAGTACCACAGTGTGAAAGTAAAGTCCTGCGTTCAATTTATTACTACAGTAAAAGGTAACAAGTTTGTCTTTTAGCAGTACAATGTTGTTTTTACTGTCAGGATTTCTGTGCTTTCACATGAAAAGGACCGAAAGAAGTAAGGAAGTAAAACATATCATATCAGATATGCTCTAAAATGTAGTGGGGGGGGGGGATAGAAAGTCTCACAAAGTGGAAAATAGCAAGTGAAGTACCAGAAATACAGTACTGAGAAACAGTACTGAGTTTAACTACTACAGTGTACTTGAGTGCATGCACCTAATTTCTCTCCACCTTTTGCTTTTAAGGTTTTAAGTTGAGGGTCTCTCTCCTCAATTGAAGATGTAGTTTGGTTGAAAGTGGACTCGGTTCTTGGATAAAGTAGCAGTGAAAGTGTCCTGACTGCCTTCTGGCTCCCTGCAGGTTCTTGGTCATGTCAAACTGAAGCACAGTGACCTGGTGGGGGGGGGGGGTGATGGTGGTGGGTTTGTTGTTAGACTGGAGACGCTCTTCAGACGCTCCGTGTACAGACATGTTTCTCTCTGAATACTGCTGTCAGATCCCCTCCACCGCTGCTCACAGATCTTGTCATCACTGTAACCAAAAGCTAGATATGTTCATACTTGTAATGGACCCCCCCCCCACCACCATCACACATGTTCCCAGCATGAAGCAGCATCCACGACGCCTTCAGGCTCTTTAGGAGTTTCATGTCTCATCACAGACTTCTTGCACTCTCAGCAGAAAGTGACAGACTAATCGTCCCGAGGGTATTTTTCTTTTTTCTTTCCTTTCTCAAACGCCGTCACACAGTCTCCTGACAGGACTTCCATTGTCTGCTCTGAAATTACACATGAACAAGCGAGCATTGGTCACAAAACGTCTGTCTCAGCGACTGAGTCACTGACGTGGGATCACCTGCAAAGCACCCAAGTTGCAAAGCAAACCCTTTAGCTTTCCAATTTAAAACCCCTGGAGAACCAGTTAAAAGTTATTGACGGGACAATAGCTGTGCATTCTGCCTTAAATCTTTCAAGAGTTTGTTTCATTGGCCTTGCAGAGAAGCTCAAACATGGTCCTGTCTATATATGTTCAGATAAATCAGAATCTACAACTGTTCCTTCCATCAGATCTGAGCGATGCAGTGTCATTATGTGTTGGCCAATAAAATACAAGTGCACTGCAGGTCCAACACCTTGTAAAGTGATTCAGCTGTTTACCTCGTGGTCTTTATGTTGGAGGAAAAATCCTGTCTTAAATCGTTTTTGGATTATTATCCAATTATTATTCACTTTCACGACAAGACTAAGATAAGAAGACTGACACCACTTTGATGTCTGCATGCTAAATATGAAGCTACCGCCAGCAGCTGGCTAACTTAGCTTAGCACAAAGACAGGAAACAGGGGAGACAGCTAGCCTGGCTCTGTCTGTAGGTGACAAAATCTACCTACCAGAACCTCTAAAGCTCAAAAACTGTACAAAAACCACAGTGTCAAAACATGTGCCGGATTATTTCTTGGTCGGGACCAGTGCCCAGAATAGTCCAGCGCATAAACCCTCGTAAAACAGCTGATTTTGTTACCTTTGAACAGAGCCAGGCTAGCTGTTCCCCCTGTTTCCAGTCTTTATGCTAAGCTAAGTTAGCATACAGACATCAGAGTGTCAATTAACTCTTGGCATGAAAATGAAAAAATGTATTTCCAAACATTTCTAAATTTCCCTTTAATCCATCTTTTAGTTCAAAATATAAGCCTGGTGATATTCTATATTTTTCTTATAGACAACAAATCTAATGAAAAGATCAAAACCAGCACTGAATGTATCTACTAACAAGTACTGTGTGTGTATCACAGCCTGATGTATGTTCTTCCTCTGAGCCACAGAGCTCCACTGTTGCTCCAGAAACTATTAAAAACACATCAGTGAGCCTCACTGTTGTTCCTTCATCACCGTGAACACACACACTGGAGTTTATCTGGACTCAGTCACACACACACCGTCCTGCTGCCCCAAATACTCACTAGAGCACCAAATGTGGATTCATCCGCCGCTGAAAATAGTCCACAACAAATGCTCTATTTCCAAACTATTTCCTTTTGATAAAGTGAGCAGCTGTTTTAGGGAAATTACTGAGCCTTTTAAAAAAAAATGAAACTATATATTTGTGAGGTATTTTAAAAGATTTACATCTTCAGTAGGAGCCAATGGGCTTGGAGCTGAGAGCCACAGACAGGAAGTCAGAAAGTATTAAGAGACGGCCTAACACGTTGGTTTTTGTTGCCACATTCATGAGAGCAAAGCACTTCATTTGTCCTTTGGGATTTCTTAAAGCATATTCAATAATGTCTTAAGAATCTTCTGTTGTTTTTACTGTTTGTAAGAGCAAAACTGATTAACAAGTGAGCTCACTAAAAATGTTGTGTTTATTGATAAGAACTGCTCAAAAAAGACAAACAAGGAAACATACGAGATATTCTAGCTGGAGCTAATGCTCTTGTTTGGGTTTGACCTTGAACTTTGACGTGAAACCTGTTGGGAATCAGGCACATATAGGGTTTTACTCGGCTGTGGGGTCAGACAGGTCAAACAATCCATTTGACACACAGGCGGGGGGGTGGGAGTGGGGGGGTTAGGTTTTTAACCACACGTTTTAGGTTTTTTTTCATCTCCCTCTCTGTGCAGTCACCGCTTAGAATTAGCCAAAGCTTTACGACCCTGAAAGCCGACACTCCTTTTTACCTTCACCTCGCTGATTGGGATCAGGCAGCCGAAGTCTAAACTGTCTCGTTTGGGGACAGAGGTCAGCTTGTGACCAGGTGATTTACAGTTCAGCTCTCAGTCCTCAACAAAGGCTGTTGAACACAAGGCTTAGTGGGTAACTGCTCCAGGAAACAAGACGCCGATGGGCCACAAAAGCCCAGAGTCCACTGCATGTCAGTTGGTTACGATCATTTGATTAATTGTACATTTTTAGGGGTATTTTCACCACTAAAGTTGTGGCCACGTCTTGTAGAGGGACTCTATGTCAAAATCTAGTTGTATGAGTTTATATCGTGGTCACGTGATGCATATTCCTAATAAAGGTGTGTTTAATTAAATTACCATAAACTAACACAAATAAAGTATTACCCCAGCGTAGGATACACTGGATACATAGCTTACTGGATACACTGGGCTTAATGGGAACTTGAAGGTGACATTGCATGGAGGGCAGTAGGTGGGGGGTCAGTAGGGGGCCACCTTACAGGTAAACCAGCCAAGACAAGGACCTCTTGTGGCCATACAGATAATAACTTTTATCTGTCAGGAGCCAGTGAGGAAGTAACTTGACAGAACCTTGAACCTTAAAGGCACCCTGTAAAACACAGTTATGTTTACATCCATCCAGTGTTTCTCACCCCCCCAAAAAAACATATTGTGTGTATCCTGGAGATCTAACAAACTAGTTGAATGCATTTCCTTCCCCAAAAAAAACATTTGCAAAGCTGCCTTTTTTATATATATATTTTGAAATTGCCATTGTTTACATCCATGTTTGCTAGTTAGCGGTCCTCTTCTCTTCACTTTGCTGGTGCATTGCTACATTTCTTCATTTCTACTGTCAACAGTGGAGAAGCATGCAACCTTTGACAGGAATGCTTATTGCATTGACCACGTGTGTGTACATGTGCGTGCACTTGCGCGAGATACAAATAAAACGAGGAACCACTCGTCAAAACATTGCTTCAAAAACTCCTCAGGGTTCCTTTAACCAAGTCGTTGGCTAGGAAGGAACTGACAAACAACCTTTTTTATCACTTAGGTTGGAGGATTTGTTGCAGGTTTGAATCCAAATCCTCCTCAGGTCATTAAAACAATACTGAAGACATGAAGTCAGTGTCATCAATGGTGGCTACAGGCCTGTATAGGCTCACTCAGCTTTCCCCAGGGTGAATAAATGTTTAAAAAAAAGGCCAACAAACAGAGACCAGATTCCAGTTTCATGTCAACAGCCTTTAGACTGATACGTTTCAGACCGGCTTTACACTTTGATAAGGGTTTTTTGTTGTTTATCTGAGGGTTGTGTTGTCAATCCCTGCTGCAGGATGACAGATAACAGAGCGCAGAGAGAAACCTCAGATCTAGAAAAAGAGAGAAGCAGGGCGCCTTTAAAACCTCTTGGGAGCTCAGTTCAGGAGCCACGGCTCTTTTAGTTCATTCAACACTAACAAGCCATTTACAGAAAACTGTACGACATGGGCAGAAACTTCCCCCCTAACGTGAGTAAGTGCTTTGTGCAACAAAATAAGCAGCTAAAATCTCCTTTAAACAAAGTGAAACACAGGAGGTGGAGCTCGGGGAGGTGTGTTCTGTGATCCAGACCCATCAGTCACCATGTTTCTGCAATCTGGAGCACATTCCACGAGTCCTGCTGGGTTTTGTTCCCCTTAACCTCCAACAACGACACGGCTGGAGTCCCGCAGAGCCGAGTGAGGCAGGCTCGTTTAAACACAACAAAAAACAGACAAACTTTATATATTATACTGTTTTATTTTTTATTATTCTATATTTTATGGATCTAGTGTGAATAAGGGTGGGCTTGTAGTGTAGGATTTGTGAGATTGATTTCAAAATATTTGGTTTAATAAGGCGTACAGTTGATATTTTCTACTGATATTCAATACTTTTCTGCCCCTGAGATCCACTTAGATCCATCATAGTGTGTTTTATGTTCGTAGTTTGGCCTGAAATACAATAATTATTTGTACAATTATTTGGTTTTAGGTACCTGGCAACATTACAGATAACAAAATACTGGAGGCGTAATTGGGAAATAAATTAAAGCAAGTTTATTCTGGTGACTTTAAATTGTATTTTACGGTGCCTTCTGGCTTTGTTTACCTGTTGGTTATAAGCATTATTGAGACCACAACTGGAACTCATCTGTCATAAATAATCAGGGACAGTAACTGTGCGGAGGGGAAGAACTAGTTTGTGCGAGGTGTTGGAAATCAAAAGTGTTGTTGTAGCTGTTCTGAACGGCCACACTCGAAGGCAGAATGAAAAGCCGGCCGTCATAGAGAGGGGAGAGACGCGATAATCATTTAAATATGGAGATAACGGCGCACATTTTCAGACAGTCTGTCCTGGAAGACATTCATGGTGTTAAACTCGGTTGTTCGCATGAAATAGTTGAGTAGAACTGAGAGAGACGCTGAAACTTACTTTCTCACCTCCACACATCTGGCCAATCACGGCGTGAATGTCAGATTGTCGGTTTCGGAGAGTTACTAATTCCCACGTCGGAAAGGTGTGGAGGGGATGAACACCATTTCCTACAAGCCCCAAGACCACTGGAGGTTAAAGGTCAGCAGTGTGTCAAACATTATGAATGAACAGGGAAGATGTTTTTGAGACAATAGAGATCACAGCTAAAAAGTAGAAAAGATGACATAAGAAGAGAGTGTTGGTTTAATTTGTAGTGAGGATCTAATATAGTCAATTAAACGCTGTTAAAACAACTGTTACTTTCTCTTTTTGACCAAATGTAGAAGCTTAGATGTCTTTTTACCTGCAAGTCACCGAATTAAGCCGCTTTCACACATGTAGTCTATCAGTGAAATGTTCAGGAACATTTCCTGCATGGGGTCATGTGTGAATGGGAGCAGGGATCGATATTCAGGGAAATCTGTACCGCCACTTTCCCACCTCAAGACCTGGTAACATTTCAGGGAAAATGCCAGCACAGCTGTCCAAAGTCCAAAGTCCAAAGCAAGTCTCTGCTGATGACGTATTTGAATCCACGACTTGCTTACAGTTGCCTTGCTAATGCTTTTGCTGGTGATTTGATAACTGAATATTGATTATTATTATATTAGTACATTACAAGAACATTGTCACAAAAACAGCTCCTCGCCCGCCATGTTCCTCAAAAAAGAGACGTCTTCCGTCACGTACATCCGGCCTTGCCCCATCTTCTTCTTCTTCTGTTTAGTTTTATGGCGGTTGGTCTGCTGGACTGTCCCTTGCCCCGTCTATATTAGCATTGCCCTGGCATGTGTCGGTGCAAGATGGAAATGTTCCTGAATGTAGCTGCATGTGTGAACAGTGAAAAGAAAATTACTAGCGGTGCCTGAAAGGTTATCCCAGGAATTTACCGGGAACTATGAGTGAAAGAGGCTTTAGTGCTTAGTGGGAACCTGCTCCATCCTAAAAAATTACAGTAATGTCAAAAAGTCAGAGTCGTGGTGGCCTTGCAATCCTCGAAGGATTATGTAAGAGAGAAGCTGTGGGAAGATTCACAGGATCTGATGATCTGAGCTAATTAGTTTCATTTCTACACAATATATTGATAGCGTCTTTTCCCACAGGTTTTTCTCAACAGCAGCGGAAAAGGAAGTGCACATAATTGTGATTGGAGGAGAACACCCAAACGTTCCCTGTAAGCGAAGCACTGCAGATGTGGTTTGGTTTAGAGGCGGAGGACAGGGTCAGATGAGGAGGTGCTGATGGGACGGCTCTCCTCTGTAATTTGCTCCCGTGGAAATGAGCAGAGCCATTTCCTCTGGATCTGGTGGTGGTGGGGGGTATAAACGATAATGGGACACCCTGGGACCGACGGTCTCCTAAACTGGGGCAAACTCGGTGACCTGATTATCAGTGTGTGCTGTCATTAACCTGATGATGCTGATTCATATCCAGCCTGCACTGAGATACACATCTCTCAGGTCTTTCTTCTTCCTGTTTTCTTGTTCTTCATCCACTTCTTTTTCTTGTTCTCCCTTTTCCTTTTCTAAATTTTCTCTACGGCATCACGCCTTTCTTCTCACTCATGTCTGTCATTTTGCTCTTCATCGTTTTGTTCTTTACCTCCTCAACAGCCCGGTCACACCAGCATTTAAAACGGCGAAATGTCAAGGTGAAATAAATTAATTGCAAGGCGCCGTTGACCTATAGAAATCTGTATGCTGACCTTCGGGGTAATGAAGACCCAGAAGAGTTTGAAATGGAGAAGGGCTATTGCAGTTTAACTGTGTTGCACCATCCAGTTTTATTTAACCTCCTCTGTCGGAGAATAAACAGCTCCGTGTGGTTAACAGAGAGTTATGAGACAGGAGTCAAATGCCTCATTTGATTAAACTGTGTGATCTTTTTGTCCCGTTAGCAACCAAGTTATTATCAGCTCGTTAGCTCAGAGAGCTTTTTTGCCCCTTTTCAATAACTCTTTATTAAAATAAATAATGTACACTCCTGAGAACAAAATGTCAGGGGGAGTAAACGGCACCGTACAGAGAAAATCGAAAGCAGATCAGAGAGCTATGCTGATTGACTAGCACTCGCATGTTCCTGGCTGGCTAGCGCATTAGCGGTTAGCTCATCAGCAGCAACCGTAGTTCACAAACAAACCATGTGAGTCGCACCTACACCTCCAAGTCTCTCCCTTTACTTTCATTTTCTTCTTACTTTTCATCTTCTCCTGGAGCACGAATTATTTTCTCATTTATTTCCACACACTGTAATACCATGCCAAAGACACAGCATAACATGTTTTTAATTATTTACGTGTTTAATGACTCTTCAACAAAAACCAGCCTGACTTACTCATGAACACCGTTGATGTTCCAGGTCTCCGAAAAGTCCCCCGACCTGAAGAAGAGGGGGAAGGTTTCTCACGCTCAGGACTTAGTGAAGGAGACGAGTCTGCCGACCAACACCTCTAACACGTGGAACCGGCCTCGCTGTGGCGTACCAGACTACCCCGCCCAGAAGGAGGTGCATTATTGTGGGCGATACCGCCAGAGACGCTTCGTCCTGCATGGAGGACGTTTGGAGAAGACGGACCTCACCTACAGGTACAGATCCACAGAGCTGCACATGCTCATATTTAAGGAATCAGCTTAACTTTCATTTCTGAACTGGAGCCGCCTTGTTGGACAGTAAACACAAACGCTCAGCTAACACTGGACAGTGATTTATTTGTTTCCTATGTTTGAAATCAGGGACGTTTGTTTTTTCTCTTTCAGAGACACAGGGAATCACTCCACCCGTCCGTTAGGAATGTTTTACTATGTGCCCCCGATTCCTTATGTGATTTGAAATAAAAAGAAGTAACGTTCCCTCCAGTCGGCTTGTTTAACCAGCATTTGTGCCTGTAATTCAATTCAAAAGACTTTATTGGTCCTGCAGGGGGCAATTTGACGCAACAAACAAATATACATTAATATACAAAATACAAAATATATTCATGTAAAAATAGAATTATAAAAAGGTAAAAGACACAATCTATAGCTGACCAACAGTGTCCAATATGTCAAAAAGTGGCACACTGTGGAGCAAAATAAGGTCTCTGTTATCAGAATCAGCACCAGAAAAATCGAGTAAGTGACCTTTAGTGGAGATGTTTTTTTTGTCAGCTGCTGATTTCAAGTTCAAGAGTGAAATATAAAGCTCAACTTTTAAACCAATATGATGAGAAATCCTAAAAGTGCTCAGAATAATAAAGTTTGATCATCTACAGTTCCATGACAACTGAGGAAACTTCAGCTGCAACAAAACTATGTGATTTGGTTAAAAGCTCCAAAACAAGCGAGTAAGTGGACCTTAAACCGCAGTTTAAAGAGTGGACTGCATCTTTACTGTTCTGGTTCCCTCTCACCGCCGTCGGAGCGCCGTTTTCAGAGAAGAAGAAGCTGTAAAAAGCTGCTGTCCACTACCTGCTCAGCAGCAAACAGCAGACAGATAGAGACGAGCTGGTAAACATAGTGGTTCATTTAGCAGCTAAAGAGAAGATATTTCCCTCAGGAGCTGGTGGAGACCAAAAACAGAGCTAACAGAGAGGGAATACTGGACTGAGATAAATCAGGTGACACAAACACGACTCCACATGAAGGATCATGTTGCTCCGTAATTGCTGGATGTGTAAATAAGCACGTTCACCATATAAACTTAAAGGGTGATGATATGTCAATGTTGTGGCCACAAAAATCAATTATTGAAGGTTTGAAGAATTACTTTGTTTTTACGAGACAGCACGTTACTATAGTTCATGGTGGACAAAACGACGACTCCATTGCAGGCAAGACATGTTGAATGATGAACTCAAGGAAAACGATTGAAAATGGGTGGGCCCATTATAGTACTTAGAAAGTCTTGAAATTATGATTCTGAAAAGCGGGCGCTGGTTTTCTTTCATCTAAGGCCTTGGCACCATCGAGTGTCTGGCAGTCCTCTGCTGGCTGCTGCCTCTCTGTCTGTGTCTCCTGGGGTCCCCTTTCATTGTAGTCATTCTTTAACACAACGCTATATTAAGACGAGAGAGCGAGAGAGAAGGGGGAGGCTGAGTTATTTTAATAGCAGCACCGGCCACAGACTAATAAGATTCTGCTGGATCGGACCAATAAAGCGCTCGCAGTGACACCTGACAAAGTGATGTGGTTTACCAGGACCACGTCAACAACCTGCAAACTGTACTCCTGCATGACCTAACAGGGCCACCGTCCTTCTAAATTTCTAAAGTACACACGTTGAAAGAGTAGAGCCACGCTAATGAGTCCCTGTTTACTTTTTATTTAGAATCAGCCGGCATTTTTTGAGCTTGTGAAGCAAGTTCTGGCACGACGCTCGAAGTCATGCTGGGTCAGCTGAGAGCAGAGTTGTTTTAACGGCTTTAATGGCTGTTAACAAAACAGAAAAGGAGCTCGTCAGGTGGCTGCAACACATTAAAGGATTTAGCTTGTAATGGTACAGTCGCAGGACAGGAAGCCGACTGACAGAAATATTTAATCAGCTTTGTTTTCCACTAATAGTTGTATTTATATTTACGACTTCATTCTTCACATTTTTATCTTTCTCATGTAAATGCGAAAAAGTATGTAGTTGTAAAATTAAAGGATAATTTTGGTGATTTTCTTCTTATTGTCTACAAAAACCAGAGATGAATGTATCATCCTGTGTATCCAAAGTCTGATATCTCTTCTTCCTCAGTGCCATAGAGCTCCATTATTGTCCAAAAACTATTAAAAACACATCACTGAGCACCAAATGTGGATTAATCCGCCTCTGAAAATAGTCCCCAACAAATGCTCTATTTCCTCCTGTTTGAGTGACATTTACTAAAAACTACAGTGACCAGCTGTTTTAGGAAATTACTGAACCTTTTGTTAAATATCAAACTATATATTTATGAGGAGTTTTTAAAGATTTACAAATACAGAAAAATGGCTGCATTATCCTTTAATAAACCCTGGTGTAATTACCTATTTGAAGCTCAGTAATGTGGGTCAGATGAGTCATATTTAGAAAAATATTTCATCTTTAATCTACTTTAATCTAAATTTGTTGCTCTACCTGAGGTTTCCTCCACTTTTTCCCCATTAAAGGTTTTTCTTCATCTGAATCGAGGGTTTCGCATGCCGTAAAGCCCCTTGAGGGAAATTTATGATTTGTGATAATGGCTTCCTGTATAAATTCAATTGACTTGACTTGACTTAATCTACAGGGTATTTGTGCAAAAACTGATAAGCTCAAGGATTTCAACCTATGTGAACTTTGCACCGAGGAAAGTCCCTTTGTGCAAACTCAAGATAATCTGCACAAATATTTGCACCTTTGCAGTTTGTTTGCACATGTACTTTTTAAATGTATAATCAAAACAGAAGTGTGTGGGTGCTGCTTTTCTACACACCTGGGTTTAAATGAACAAAAACCGTCATGGTTCAGCTGTGCCTCTCCTCCTGCAGTATATACTTTATGCAAACAAAAGAGACAGGGGTATTTTTATTGCTTGTGTTTCTCTAAATTAAGATCACATTTCCCATAAAACCCTGATGCTTCCTGCCCCTCTTGACCCTCCCTTGCATGAAAGAAGACGATGATTGCCAGTATAAATTCTTGCAGGTCAGCGAACACGCTCCGGACTGACAGCCCGTCTTCCTGTTTTGTGCCATAAAATGAATTACTCTACCAGTAAATACAGCAGAGGCAGCTTTCTTAGAGATGGTGTTGTTTGTTCACAGCAGCTGTAATTACATATATCAACTCCACTTAATTGATGCAGAAAATAACCACCTTTGCACCAATAAAGCCTGTATACAGTATGGCTGATTGTTATTCAGGTAATCAGGATACTTCAATAAAGAATAAACGACCACTTGAACTTCTCACATCCAGAATGAACAGCTAGACGTTAAAGAAATAGTTTAACATTGATATCAATCTCATGTCTGTACGGAGCTGGAGTCAGGTCGTGTTTAGCCTAGCTTAGCATAAAGACTGGAAGCAGGGGGAAACAGTTAGCATGGCTCTGTCCAAAGTTAAAAACTCCACCCACCAACACCTCTAAATCTCACAAATTAACATGTTGTATCTTGTTTGTTCAATCTGTGCACAAGCAGAAATGTAAAAATGACATTTCTCTTTGAACAGTTAGGTTGCCAGATTTGGTACCAAAACCAACACCAACTCTTCCTTTAAAACTTCGGCTGTGACAGGCCACATCGATGTGACAGGCCACATCGATGCTAGTTAAAGGAATAGTTCAGTATTTTGGGAAATATGCTTATTCGCCAGCTAGCTTAGCTTAGCACAAAGACCAGCTCTGTCTGAACTTAGGTAACAAAATCTGTCTACCAGCACATCTAAAGCTCAATAATTAGCATGTTATATCTTGTATATTTGTGTAAAAGCATCAGTTTGCTGTTTTACAGGGAGGTTATGTGCCTGACTGTTTCTTCACTGGGACCAGTAACTTCCTGGTTGCTTGGCAACTGCTCAAAGCCAGCAAATAGGCAAATAACCCACCGTAAAAGGGAAAATTGTCATTTATACACTTTGGTTTTTGTATGGATTTTAAAAAATGATAAAGTATAATGTTAGTGAACTTTATCTCTGCTCTCATCTAACTCTCTGCAAGAAAGACAATTTTATTTCTGTAAAAAAAGGCTTTCTTTCCAAAAATACGTCAAACTATTCCTTTAATGCCGGGATTGAACCTGCGGCCTCTCTACATACTGGGACAACCTGTCACCTTTCTGCAACTTATTCCTCTCATTATACAAAGTCAAAGTCCATCTAATTAACAACTGATTATGTTGTCAAGTGGTGTTGGTTGTTGTTGATTTATTCCAAACTGAAATGTAAAGGTTTATTATCATTTTACTGCAGCAGAAGCTTTATGATCTGTGTTATCTGTGATCGGTGTTAACAAAGCCAACTTTACCCAAACTCTATATCATTTATGTTTGTTTGCTGTTGGTGAGATAAGGAGGTTTCTCTTTTTTTTCAGTTATCACACTGGGTGGTTTAATCTAAAGGAAAGAGAGGAGACGTGGTGCTGTGTTTTGTTAGCGAGCCTGAGGGCGTCAGTAACGGCACACCTCCCCGCTGATGAGACGACTGCAGATATCAGATTAAAGGGAGGCATGCGAGGCCGGTGGTCCCTCTCTGCTGCTATACATCCTGTGTGTATTGTGTGTGTTTGACACCTGCGTCGGTCTCCCGCAGGATCGTCCGGTTTCCCTGGCAGATAGGCGAGGAAAAGGTTCGACGTGTCTTTCAGGAAGCGCTGAAAATCTGGAGTGACGTCACGCCGCTCACCTTCACCGAGATCCGCAGCGGGAAGGCCGACATCCGCATCGACTTCACAAGGTGGGAGGACTGAGAGGTGGAAGAAAAACACCATCTTTAATTAAAAAGGAAAAGGAGCCTGATCATGTGCTTTATGCGTAGATTATAAAAGACAGATGTTATTGCAAAAGGAATTAATTTGTTGTCGGGCAAAAGAACAGAGTACTAATATTTTTAGCCAAGCTAGCAGTCACTTTAATCCAGGATCCCCTCAGGATGAGCTGTAATAACTTTGGTGTGTGGATGTGTTCAGTACTTTGGTACTTTGTAACTCTCTCACAAAAAATTTAAAACAAGACTAAGGGTAAACACACACTGGTGGCATCTTGATGTGCACAAATAAAAGTCTGACAACAGCCATCACAATACTCCAGAGCCCAATGTGACATCTGTAAATAGTTTTGTCTGATAAACAGTCCAAAACCCAATTTACCACTGTATTATATAAGTCAAAGAAAAAGCTGAAAGTAGCAAAAGTGTGGGATTTTTGCTTGAAAAAAAAGGAAAAAAAGACTAAAACAATTATTTATTAAAATAGTTGCAGATTAATTTTCTGTTCAGCAACTAATTGATGAATCAGCTGATTGTTTCAGCACTAAATAGAACATTTGATAAAAACGTATTTAAATATTTAACATTTTATGTCACAATTACATGAATCATGAGTATGATGGATTTATTTTTACAGATTTCTAAAATTCGTAGTTGATGCCAGATCTCACCAGCCTACATCCAACATTTACTTACATCACAATGTCCAGTCAACAATATGTATGTCTGATTTTGTACCACTTTAAGAACTCATGTTTTTACTGTACAAGCTCCTTCATGGTTGAATGAAGAGATGTGCTTCTTTCTTTTCGTGGATTTTGTGGAACTCCCCTCCGTATTCACCACAAGTAACCCTGAGCACGTCAGTCAACAGAAGCACAGAGTCAAAATATTTTAAATCTATTTATGAGTCTAGGCCGGCAGAATCAGACCAGTTCAAATGGGATTTTGACAAAGATCTTTTGTCACAAAGCGCTTCAGAGAGCCACAGAGATAGAAAACAAGAGATAGCAGAGCAAGAAAAGACGAGCAGATTACAAACTCCAGAGATACAAACCCAGAGTTTTATGGGGGATCTGTGTCATCTTTGAAATGACTTAATTCTCTTTCATGTAGCTCGATTTGTTTATCCCTGCAGTGATTTCATGTTTTTTCCCCTTTCGAGTCATCGTTCTGATTCAAGCTTTGTTGTTCGTCGTGTGACAGCAGTCTGTTTGTCCAATTATGACAAAAATAAGGATTCATACATATCATTACTGTCGTAAACTTTTATAATTTACACTGACAAACACTAAACATCCCAACATGTGTTTCTCATTATCATAGGAAAATTGGAAATATGGTGAGGAACATGGAAAATGCTGTGTGAGGAAAAACAATTACTATACAAAAGGGGGGAAATCTAAGGAGCTGAAAAATAAAATGAGCTAGTCAAAGATAAGTATCAGAGTGAAATTAATTAAGTTTTAATTGATTTTATCAGCTGATTATGTTTAAGGAAGAATTATAAGGTTTTCTTTATTTTTACTGACTAATCGAAGGTCAAAGGAAGAGTATAAAACTTTTATAAAAATGTTTTTATACACTCCTTTTTAGTTATTCATCTACCTGTATAATTTATCGATGTATTCAGATATACTTTTGACTCTTCCGATAAGAAGAGTGTACTGCATTTTGTGGGTTTTGGGGTTTTATAGAAGGGGTGACACATTAACTTTAATATTTTTACTTTAATTGACAGAAATTCTCTGATTCTAGCTCCTAAAATGTGAATATTTGCTGGTTTTATTTACCCTTCTATGATAATAAACTGAACATTTTTGGGTTTTGGATTGTTGGTTGGACAAAAGAAAAATTTTAAATACAACTTGGGTTCTGGTAAATTGTGACGGGCAGTTCTCACTTGACAGACGTTGTAAACTTGTTGATGTTTTGATTTACCGTATAAAGTTCATCATGCTTTAAGCCTTCAGAGTGGTTTTAATGTTTAATCAGAGCGTTTGATTTACGGACCTGCAGGTACTGGCATGGAGACAACCTTCCCTTCGACGGCCCGGGTGGGATTCTTGCTCACGCCTTCTTCCCCAAAACACACCGACAGGGAGACATCCACTTTGACTACGATGAGTCATGGACCCTCGGTAACCACATGGGTGAGTGTTTGTCTGAGAGGGTGAAGACAAAGAAACTAACATTTCTTTCTTTTGGACTTTATTTTTATTGCTTTTAGTAGAACATAAAGACTACAAAATAATTAAAATAAAGCAAACCAGGTCACCAGAGGCAATACATATGTTCTTACATAATAAGAATGAGTTTACTGTATGTTAAAGGGTAATTCTGGCATTTTTAAACCTGGGCGCTATTTTTACATATTTTGGGTCTAAATGACTAATAGGTACCAACAGATTTGGAATTGGTCCAGTAGATCACCTCCGCCGGCAGACTGCAAAACGGGCTGCAATGGCTGTAACGTAATCCTTTGGGGCAACTGCGCCCGTCAAAGTGCGTCCACTAAAAGTGCTTGTTTTTGCCACTGACTCTGATTCAGACTGTTGTTCTAATGTCTGACAACATTATGGAAAGGATCCCTACAGAGACAGACCTGTTTGTTAAAGAGTAAGATCCTTTTTGTTTAACCAGAAACAGAAAATCTCGCTCTGAAATCTTGCGAGAGGTTGAGTTGTTGCTGGAAGACGACAGTGTTTCTGGTCCTCTGAGGCTTGTCTACTTGCACCCCGCCCCCCCTGCAGGCACAGACCTTCTCCAGGTTGCTGCCCATGAGTTCGGGCACGTCCTGGGCCTGCAGCATTCCCGCGAGCCGGGAGCCATCATGTCCGCATACTACTCCTTCTCCTACCCGCTGAAGCTGAGCGAGGATGACAAGCAAGGCATCCAGTACCTGTACGGAGCTCATCCGCGAGTCCGGTCCTCACCGCCGCCCCCGCCTCCACCTCCAGCAGACCCAGAGACCAACGAGATCGTCACTAATGTGAGTGGAGCTGATGCAACATTTAAACCACCAATCTTGGGGTGACTGTATAGGATGAAAATTGCCTAACACATCATAAAAATGCTGAAAGCGTATCTGCACACTTGCCAAGAACCCTGAGGACGGCAAGAGTGCAGATACGCTTTGGTCTGTTGGTCCACCACTTTGGTCCAGACTGAAATCTCTCAACAACTATGTGATGGACAGACATTCATGGTGCCCAGAGGATGAAACCTATTGTCTTTGATAATGTTAGCGTTGTCACTAGTTTTTTTTGTGTCTGAAATGTCTCAACAACTATTGGACGGATTTCCATGAAATTTGTTGCAAACATTCGGGATGAACTGTAATAACTTTGGTGATCCTCTGACTTTTTATCTTGCACCATCATCAGGTCAACATTTTAATTTGTATGAAAAATCAGCCTCAGCTGCTCTTTGTGTTTAGTGCTAATTAGTAAATGTTAGCATGCTAACATGCTAAACTAAGATGGTAAACCTGATAAACATCAGCATGTTAGCATTGTTAATGTTAGCATTTAGCTCAAAACACTGCTGTGCCCAAGTACAGCCTCACAGAGCCGTTAGCATGCCCATAAACACTAACAACATGTTAGTCCGTCTCTTAATACTTTCTGACTTCCTGTTTGTGGTTCTCAGATCCGAGCCCATTGGTTCCTACTGAAGATGTAAATCTTTAAAAACACTTCACAAATATAAAGTTTCATTTTTAAAAAAGCTTCAGTAATTTCCTAAAACGGCTGCTCTCTGTAGTTTTTAATCAAACAAACAGGAGGAAATAGTGCATTTGTTGGGGACTATTTTCAGCGGCGGATGAATCCACATTTGGTGCTCTAGTGAGTATTTGGGGCAGCAGGACGGTGTGTGTGGGACTGAGTCAATGTGGGGTTGGCTCAGTGATGTGTTTTTATTAGTTTTTGGAGCAACAATGGAGCTCTATGGCTCAGAGCAACAAGATATCCACAGGGAATACTTGTTTGTAGGACCAATTCACTTTTATGGGATCTGATGACAAGAAGAAAAATATAGAGCCTTATCCTTGAAGAGGAAGTGGTTTCTGTGGTTATAACACACTTGAATAGAGTGAATATCTTTGAAACTACACCACATCATACAAGAGTGTATTTTTGAACCATGGTTGATAAATTAAGGTCAAAGACAAAAGTCATCTTGTAGTTTCTCAGAGGCGAACGCTGAGAAAAAGGTTCCACTCAAAATTATTTTTCTTATAAAACTTGTAACCGAGATGTTTTTCACCGGACTTTAAGAAGCACAAAACTCTCTTTTCTTTATTTTGGGATCCTTTCAGACAATAAAACAGCTCCTTAACACTTCATTCCACTGCAATAAAAATTCCTCTTATTAAAAACTTTACGTTTGCGTGTGGAAATGAAGAAATGATCTGTTTTATTTCCAGCCCGACGCCTGCCAGACGCACTTTGATGCTGTGTCTATGATCCGAGGGGAGCTGTTCTTCTTTAAGTCAGGCTACGTTTGGCGGATCAGGGACGGGCATTTGGAGAGCGGTTACCCGGCACTGGCGTCCCGTCACTGGAGGGGGATTCCCGACAACATCGACGCCGCCTTTGAAGACAAGTCAGGGAACATTTGGTTCTTTCAAGGTGGGCAGCGAGGACGTTTGAGCTGCTGTTATGTGGTTTATGGTTTCATGTGAGCGCAGGATCATCAAGTATCATGCACTTTTAGGCAAGTTTAAACGGGTGTAAAATGTTAATTAACACAGAGCTGTGGAATTATTGCAATGAAGTCTTTGAGTACTTCCATTAGATGTGGTTAAGGTAGTATGTGTTTCAACCAAATATGAGTTACGTATCAGTGTTTGTCCTCACTGTGAGGGCCTAAAACACTTCCACAGGAAACACAGATGCTGCAGGGCTTGAACCTCTGACTTTTGGTTGGGTTTGTCTCCACTGAGACACACTGCAGCTCCAAATAAGACATGAGACAAGAAGAAATGGGATGAAACATTTATGGTAACCATCAGGAAACTGTTCATTTGACGCAGCAGCAAAGAGGTTACTGGGTCACTAAACACCCTCCAGCAGCCATGTTGGATGTCTTCCAGTCTTGGGTAGTTGCCACCAGATGTCACAAGGCGGACGTTGTAACATAACTGAACAGACAGTGCAATCATTTCTGTACTGTTTTAACAGGGAACAGATAAGGTTATAACTGATACATCTGGCTGAGTTTGTATTTAAAGATATATTCCCTGATTTTCCTCCCAGCTAACTCTTATAAAAATAATGTAACATCAAGAGTGAGCTGCCTAATTTTGGGAGCAACAAGTCCTCCAACCTAAACGTATTTCGTTTGTCAATGACTCCCAAAACAACATATATAGGTGTACCGGACCTTTGTCGTCATGGTAACAACAACAACGACACATGGTTAACGTTTGATGGTCGCAGTTTGGTTAGGTTTAGGCACCAAAACTACTTGGTTAGGTTTTGGATTAAAGTAAGTACGCAAGTTACGTACATTAAGTTACGTACGTAAGTGAAAATAAGTCAACGTGGACGTTTGGTTTTACACGGGACACGAACAGCGGTATCCTGGAGGGAAAGGGTGACACATCCATTCACCCCGACCTTCTCCCTGTGTGGACTTTGGCGCTCTTTATAGGTCCCTGCCACGTAAATATGGGTCGTAATAAGCTGCTGCACAGACGACCTATACGGCCGTATTTTTGGGGAGGACGGTCTCGCTAACTAACCGGTGTATCTGGTCTGCTAGCTACTAGCTAACATAACTTGTATCGGCTAACGTTAGCATGTCAACATAAACATCATTGGTTCAGCTTAATGAGCCAGCTGTCTAAGTTTTTCTAACCAATCAGTTGCAAGCGATGTCCCGCCAACGTTGTTTTTAGTCCCCACTGAAGCTGCGGTCGCTAGGAGCAGTTAACTTAACGTTAATATGTCAATTTTAAAGTTTTTATTTCTGCAAATTGACTTATAACAAACTTGTACAACAGCGTTGATACACTTGTTGCCATTTTTCGGTCCCTGTTTTTCATGGATGTAGCTGGCTACAGTAGCAACGCAGAAAGACGACGTCCCCATTCTTATTCCTGCATACAAAGCTCTGATTGGGCAATTGTTTTTCCAAATCAGAAAACAGCCGCCTAGGAGCCCAACACCAGACCTCTGAATCACTGCCCAGATGTACGAAAGCCTCCCACCTTGGCTTGACACTTTCGTGGGGGAAAGAGCTTAAGACAAGACAGTATCCCACTATCTGGAAACAAATTTCTGACTGAGAACACGACTGAATGGATCTTAAATTAAGCAACACAACAAGCATTTTCATCTAACTCACTTGTTTATTATTTAGAAATATTAGGTTATATAATAATTTATCTATCTAATCAGAGAGAGTCTCAGCTGCAGAAAATGCAGCAGTTAATATAGACAAATGTCAAGGCTGTAGCATTAAGTAATTGTGTAAAATATCAGCAGCTGCACAAAGACAAATGAATGAGAAACATGACATTTACCAACAAGAGCTGAATGGTGTCCATTGTTGACCATCTCTCTCGGCAGGTGAGAACTACTGGGTGTTTGATGCTGAGAGGCAGATCAGAGGGCCGGAGTCCATCAGGAGTTTGGGTCTGTCGGTGTCCGGGATCCAGGCCTCGCTGCGCTGGGGCCACGACTCCAACTACAACACCTACTTCTTCAAGTCAGGCAGCTACTGGAGGTTCAGCCCCCGCGAGAACCAGGTCGAGTCCGTCTACCCGCGCAGCATGCAGGACTGGAGCGGCATCCCCGACGACGTGGACGCCGCCTTCAGGGACATCTACGGTACGGTCCAAAAACCAAAACGTAACAAGTGAACAAAGAGTTCCTGTTTGGGGTTTAAAAAGTTATGTTGTTGTTAGCCACGATGGGTTTTCAATAGTCCAAGACTAATATGTTCACAATGAAGCAACAATTTCCTCCAACCATATATTGAGTGTTTAAACCCTCACTGTTTTGACTTCACAAATACATTCCTGATTATTTTAGTAACAGTCGGTCAAGAATTCAACCGAACAAAATAAATTCAACTAATAATTTCCACAATATTTGCAAGATCTTGCAATTTCCCCCCCCCAAATCCCTAGAATTTTTCTACAAATGATTGGTCAAACTGCAGGGATGTTTGCCAGATTTGACAAACAGCAGTTTTCAGCATTAAAACATTCAAACTCAGAACAAGTTTCTCAAACCAAAGTAAAAAAAAAACCTATAAAATATTTCTCATGCAGTGTTTTCCCCAGGCTTTGTATTGCTCCAACCAAACTCCAATTGACTGTTTTAATAAGTTATAATAATGAATATTGAATGAATTCAACTCTGTGATTTGCTCCTGAGAGCCAAAAATCATCATCAGCACCCCAATGAAATGATTTATACATGGACAGATGTTTGTATGCTGATGAAGCTCGAAACGTTTGTGTGTGAAAAAGTCCTGACTTTTTTCACGTTACTAAAACTGAATAATCTTTAATCAGTTACCTAAAACTAAGCATTTGGTTTGTGGAGTGTGCAGGAAGTACGTCACTGTATTGTAGGTAGTAGGGCGTGGCGGTATCACCTGAAATCCAGGTGACTGGGAACTTAATTACATCGCTTAAAACTTCAGCGACTTTCTCTGTTTTGAATGAATGCAGCAGAAGGATCCAGTCACACGCTGGCTGACTGATTCTTTGTACTTTTGGGTGCATTAAAGGACTAAGTTACAAATGACAGCCTGTTTTTAAGGAAACATACTGACATTACTAAAATTATTACTTCACCTTATCGGGCTACCTGTCCCTAGAAGGTAGCACTAAGGTCAGTGGTGAAAGAAGTCTTCAGATCCTTTTCTTAAGTAAAAGTCCTGCATTCAAAAAGTACTTGTTCAGCAGTAAAATGTACCTTGTGATGAATATCTCATTATATATGTGACATTATCAGAGTTCTGCTCCACACATATGGATTCAGTTTTCTGGACTTTGCTGGGGTTTTTTTTATTAAAATAAAAATATTGGATATTTTTTCCACTTTGGCCTCAAACAGTTATTTAAATGAAACCATGTGAGAAGTTTAGAGGGGAAATGATCTTTGGTGGAGCTGCTAACAACTCGCAGACGTCTGAAACATGACGAGGAGCTACACACGGTTTTTGACATGTCAACGTGTCAAAAGCCAGGTGGTTCCAGCCAGGTGGTTCCAGCCAGGTGGTTCCAGCGGTTCCAAAAAGGTTTGGAACCACTGGATTAATCTTTAACAATGGATTCACTGTCCTGGTCACATATCTGCACAGGCTACAACTGAACAATCTGCCCACAAACAAGTGCATCAATGACAAAAACTCATTTTAATTCTCACTGGAACAACAGTATAAATATCACCAAGTTCTTTAAGCTGATGCTGTTTTTGCTATTTTAAAATATTACTCTCTGAGCCTGATTATTTACTCACATATGTCATGTTGTGTTTTCTGTCTTTCAGGCTACGCTCACTTTATCCGAGGACGTCAGTACTGGAAGTTCGATCCTGTCGGCATGAACTCTTTGGAGGGCTACCCGCGCTACATCGGCATGGATTTTTTCGGCTGTAGAAACGTGTGAATCGGAAGTTTCTTTGACAATGAAGAGGAGTTTTTTTGGAACAGAGACGTTTGTATGTTCATCCTGCAGACCGGAGGGGACGAGACCGTCCTTTAAAAATCTGTTTATGCTTTACTTCATTTATTGATACTCGGATCAATTACACCTTCTTCTCAGGAAAAACCAAGGTATGTTTCCTCAGACTTTGGCACCTCCTGTGCAGCTATACTCATATTTATTTTGCACATTTTGTCACCGTACGGCTGAGACCTGGGCCTTGTATTAATGATGTGATGCTGCATCGCTCTCACCTCCTGTCTTTGAGCCTGAAATTGAGATTTTCGACTGATTTTGGTTCACAGACAGTGAACCAGACTGTCTTCCTCCCTGTAGTGGATGTTTTTCATTGTTTTTTTCTCATCATGGATGGAACTGCTGATCCTGTGAAGAGTGACATCAAACATGAAGCTGCAGAAGGTAGATTTGTACATCAGCTGCTGTAGATGGCAGTTCACTTTTCTTTTAATCCTGTAACTTTAAAACTAGAAATCATTCAACACAATGACGGTAAACAGCATCTTCAGCCACACACTTTGCTCTTTCCAGGATGTGATCACACCAACATGACGTGCACTGACCACAAACCACAACATATAAACAAAAGTCACATTATTTTTAAGTTGCTCTTTTATTATGCAGAGTTTTGGAAACCTGATGTTTTTTGTGACACAGTCGGACTTGTTTGTGCTCTCATGAGCTTTCAAAGCGCTTGGGGTTTCGTGTCCTGTTCATTTTATGTATTAATTTGAGGAACGCTCCACACAGATCCTCTGATGTTTTCAGTTCTGAGTGACATTGAAGTCAAATGCTTCATTTACACGTCGTGAGTTACTCACCAAGTCTGTTTCCATTGCACTTCATCACATTTTCTTTTTATCAATACATCAACTTTTCCACCTCGGCCAAGCGTAAAAGCTATTTGGCAATATTTAAATTTTTTTTTTTTTTTTAATTTCTGGCGTTTCCACTCTGTTTTTTTATGCTCAAATTGAAAATGCACGTAAAAACAAGTGGATGGAAACGCACTTCACTACACACAGATTTGTGCTGCTGACCATTAACAAACTGACAACTGATAGTGCTGGTCTTTGATAGGATGAAGACCTGAAGAGTCCAACATGGAGAAAGCTATCATATTAGAAAATCTAGTTCATATAAACTTGCTCAAATGAATGAAAAGAGAACAAAAAATACAGCTTTCCTCTTCGTATCAGTTTTAGGAATTAAATTAGCCACAACCAAAGCCAGCCTGCATCAACAGGCTCCCAACAACTATTTAACAAAGAGACGCAAGTTAATTTAACTTTTTCTACAAGGATGTGTATCGGGAGAAATAGTCCCATAAGTTGCTTACTGGCAGGTTTTCTAGTGTCACCAACAACTGCAACAATAAATGATCATTTTCACCATTCACTTGTACATTTGACACCCACAAAAAGTACCTTTTAGGGAAAAATCCAATCATGTCCTTTTCCATCATCTGAACGTTACATAATATCTTTAGAGACAAGGAAGCAGAATGCAAAGGTCGACCAGTAGAGGTTTTTTTTACCACAGCGGTTCACATTAATGAAGTGCTAGAGTAATGGTTAGGGGTTCAGGTCTGCCAGTCCTGCCTGGTGACTGAGAGGCTGAATTCAGGGCAAGAAAATCCCAGGTCTCCTTCCAAGTACAAGGACTTTCATCTAGTATCTACACATAAAGAAGCTTTGGACAGTGTTCTCAGTTATTGGTTAGTTATTGGTGTCGTAAACATGGTTCTGTCATTATCAGTGATTTCAGTGTGTTTAAGAGAAAGTTTTGTGTTTATTTTTCATATTTGGGCAAATTGAGCAAATGAACAAGGTTTCAGTGAGCAGGGATGAGATTAAATCTTTCCTCATGTGGCTTTTAGATGTTATGTTACCTACTTTTCTTCCCTGAAAGAATTCCTGCATTTCATACAATACGGAGCCTTAAAGAAATGAGTTGTTCACGTGAAGAAAACGTGATAACATCGCTGTCAGGTCATGTTTTGATGTCACTCTTCTACCATGACGGTGTGAATCTCTTAGTTGTTGGTAATCACTCACCAGTCTGCAGGCGTCTGTGGCAGTAAGAAGCTCCAGGGCGCCATCTAGAGTGCAGCACCGTCACCCTGCAGGAGAGGTGGGACACTTCCTCAGAGAAGGTCCTCGTGTTCTGCTGTGAAGTAGTCGTTGCTCATCCGTAACATCACATGGTGCTCTGTTCAGGTCGGTCAGTGTGACACATTCAGGGACAGCAGCTGCTGCGTGGATCAGCGGTTCTCCACCTGCTCAGTTGGTGACCCCCAAAAACTCCCAAATCTAACAGCTTTAACTTTGACCTTTTGCTGAATTACTAGACGAAGCTCGTGGTTCACAAGAAGAAGAAGAAGACGACTACCAGCTGGATGGCAGTGGCTGAAAGTAACCAAGTACCAATTTTGAGTATATCAATTTTCTGCTATTTCATACTTCTAATCCACTACATTTATTTGACATCTGTAGTTAATTATTAATTTTTACAGGGTTCGTACAAAGTCTTGAAAGTTTGGAAAATGCTTAATTTTAACTGTCATGTGTTCAAGGTTAGGAATATGCTTGAATTCAGATATACTCCTTGAAAGGTGCTTGATTTTTCAACATAATCTGGTGTTTCATCATCGACACAATCACTCATGTAAACCTGAAATCTTTTAATGTTTGAAATGAAACAATCCCGTTGACATATTTGTTTATTTGTTGTCTCCTGGAATTTATAGTAACAATTAAAGGCTTCGAGAGTCTGGAACTTTTTGGTTTAGTTACCTTGAAAGTGCTTGAATTTTACTCTTAAAAAGTTGTATGAACCCTGTTTTAAGATTCAAATTTTACATTCAGAAACATTGTTAAAGATCAGAGCTGTGCCAAATCTAAACTACATACTAATTCTATACAGTGAGTATATACTACATACGAATTATCATAGTATACTGTTACTGCAGTTAGTATACAAAAAAATCAACACACTTTACCATTTTATACTAACAGGAAATGATACAATATGTGCAACGTCAATTAAACTGCGACTTTGAAAAATCTAAATGTTTTTCTTAAGATTTAAATACTTATTTTTTAAGATTTCTCTGGAGCTGTTTCACCACCATCCACAAAGACTTTAATGTCTCCCAGCTGTGGGAGAATAGTGTCCATCAACAGCACACTTAAAACTGTAACCATATTTAGTGTTTAGTATGCATTCTGTCTGGTTTGAGTACACTTCGTTTTCACACTATATACTCAAAACCTGCTGAGGAGCAGTATGTAGTCTGGATTTGGGACTCAGTGGTTTCCAACCTTTTTGGCTCGTGACCTCTCATAAAAGGAGCTGGTTGGGGCCCCTCGTCGTGTTTCAGATGTCTGTAGTTAAACGTCTCGCATGATTTCATTTAAATAACTGTTCGAGGCCCAAAGAGGTCAAATGATCCACGACATCAGATCAGAAAAATCCATAAAACTAATATAAAATTGTGTCGCAGAACTTCTTCTTTCCTCTCCCATTAATCATCTCACGACCCCTCAGATTCATGCTGTGACCTTCTGAAAGGGGCCCGACCCCTAGGTTGGGAACCACTGGAAAAATAAAGTAGTTAAAACTAGCTCCACCTCGAGCAGCTACAACAATAAGATGCTGCTCTAACATGAATACATCAGTATTAACAATCTAATATAGTAATATATAATAATATATCAGTCATATTTTACTACAGAACGAGTACTTTTACTTGTGATTCTTAAAGCACATAATACTGTTAGTTAAGTAGGATTTTGAATTTAGGACTTTACTTGTCATGAAGTATTTGTACTGTATTGGTACTTTTACTTCAGTAAAGGATCTGATTGCTTCTTCCACCACTGCTGGATAGTGAAAGGGCCTCACGGACCTGAAAAAAGCTCACGTTACGTCCTCTTTGTGGGTCAGGACACCCAGGTTGAGAACCGCTGTGTCTCTGTTTGCAGCACTTGAAACGTGAAGGCTCAGTTCAGACTGTCGTGTTCTTCAGATGTTAGTTTTTCAGTGCAGGACGCTGACGAGTCGTGACACTTTTCATCATTCAGACTTTGTTGTTGTTTGAATCATTTCTAAAAGTAATTTCAAGTGTTAACCAGTGAACTCTGACTGCTTCGAGAAATATTTATACACAAACATCGTGGTAAAAGTTTGTTGTACATACATGTATGTTTTTTTACTCATATGTAGCCTATACTCTGTACATTGATATGTATGAACTGTTTACTTTCTAATAAAACCATAACCTTTTTACCAAACTGCTGCATCTGGAGATTAAAGCTGATTCACCACAGAAACTGATGCAAAGAAACTTTTAAACTACACACATTAGTTCTTTAAATGTTTTTCTACCTGTTAGTGTAGTGAAATAAATATCTTTTTTATCTAAATATCACTTTCTTGACCATCTTACTGCACGTCAATCTTTGGGCTGAATATGAGAAAAATATGTATGTTAAAAGAAAAATAGCCGACAAACACGTTGTTTGCCAAATCTGAATAAATTATTTAACATTATTAATAAATGTCAGTGTCATGTTTATTGCATATTAGACTTAGAAATCAGAATGACGTCTTAAAAAACTGTTTTGAAAAATGTTTTTGCTGTCGAAATTATATCTTTTATAGACTGAATCATCAATGATTTAATAAATATCTAGATAAATACAGATTATTATATATTTATGAACTTTGAATTATGAAATTTGAGTAATTAAAAAAATGTAAAGTCTAAAATTAAAAGTCTTTCAAAAATGGGTAATTTTGCAAATAAAGTCTCTCACAATATTAGTTTAATCAGGTTATTTTTAAAATGTTATTTTATTCATGTATTTTTTGTTGCGCAATTATCATTGATATCTAATTTTTTATCTTGTTTTCAATGCAAGATTTATTTCACAAACTAAATCCCACTGAGATTAAGGATATTTATTATTTATTTATTTTATTTATTATATTTCTAAGTGAGATTTAAAATTTTTATTAAATAGAAATTAGGAAGACATCATAGCACTGGGATTAAATGTCAGAAAAAAGTAACTAAAAGTGACTATAATGTGATTAAAGTTTACAGTGTGTGGGATGCATGGTGTTAATTGATGAGTGAATCTGATTGGCTGCTGCAGTGAGGGGGTGGGGCCTGTGCTGTTCATTCAGAGGGTAAATCATGGTTGACAGTGAGGCAGCAGCAGCAGCCATGGCTCACAGCTTCACTCAGGAGTATTTTCAGATCCCCGTGGTGACCAGAGCGTACACGACCGCCTGCGTCCTCACCACCACTGCCGTGGTAAGAAACAACTGTTGCATGAAGAGAAGGGAGAGACAGGAAACTATTATTTAGATCGAGTAAGAAACCATTCATTTCTAACTTTTTTCTCTTAAAATTCACAATCAGTCTACTTATTATGAACTTTTAAGAAAATATATTGATTTCTAAACTAGACTTATGTTACCAGTATGAATGCAAGTTGTTTTCTAATGCGTTTTTAATGTCAAATAAACTGATGAACACTGAGCAGCATGCAGTTTCTGTCAGATGTTGCTTTTTCCACATTTACTGAGAAAGTAAACGTGTCTTTCAACTAGAAAAAGGCTAAATTTAGAGAACATTTGCAGTCAGAACATTTGAAAGTTTCGACGTCTTAACATGTTGAGTCTTTGGAGCTTTTGAAACAATATGAACAAGTTAAACTACTGAAAGAGTTTGAAGTATCAGTTTAAGTGTAAGCACTGAAAGGAATCGAGGCGTCAGAAGTGTAAAGTTGTCGATATGTCAGTTGAAGGTTAATTATTAAGTGAAAGCACTGAACACAGTTGTGCTGTTAGTTGAAGTGTAATCACTGAATGCAGCTGAACTCATTTAAAGAGAATGAGATGAAAGCAGTCAAACTGTCAGTTACAGAGTAAAAATGAAAAGCAGTTGAAATTTTAGTAGAAGTGGATGAAAACAGTTGTAGTCTGTGGACTTAAAACAGCGTGAGTTAATTTGTAAGAATCGAGAGCAGTTGAAATGTCGGGGGTGTGATGGGTCAAAGCAGTTTAAGTGTCAGGTAAAGTGTTACCTTGAAATTTGAGTTAAAGTGTAAGCTTTGAAAGTAGATGAACGGTCAGTTGAAGAGTAAAAGATGAAAGCAGTTGAGGTTTCAGATGAAGTTAAAGTGATGAAAGTAGCTCGGTGTCAGCTGACATTTAAGCAATGAAAGGAGTTGATATGTCAGTTGAAGGTTAATCACTAGGCTGAAGTTTGCTTCAAGTAAAAGTGCTGAACCCATTTGAGCTGTTAGTTGAAGTGTGATCACCGAATGCAGTTGAATTAATTTCAAGAGTATGAGATGAAAGCAGTCAAACTGTCAGTTGCAGAGTAAAAATGAAAAGCAGTTGAAATTTTAGTTGAATTAAAAGCGCTGGAAATAGTTGTAGTGTGTTCACCTACAATGGCGTCAACTGAGGTTTAAGAGCTGAAAGTAGCTGAAATGTGAGTTAAAGAGTAAAAGATTAAAGCAGTTAAAATGCCAGTTAAAGTGAAGTGTAAGCTCTGAAAGTAGTGTAACTGTCAGTTTAAGAGTAAATGATGAAAACAGTTGTAATGTCAGTAAATATGTAACGAGTGAAAGCAGCTGAAGTGTGAGCGACGAAAGCATTGAAATTTCAGTTGTATAAACTGAATCTAGTTGAACTGTTGGTTGAAGAGTAAAAGATGAAAGCAGGTGAAGTGTCAGGTAAAAAAAAGACATATTTTATATTATTACAACTGTGTTATTATATTGTCATTTATTATTTGTTTATACACCAGCCTCCACTTTATGGGCGCTGGCAGGAGGAGGTATAGACAAATACTTACTAAAATGTCAATTTATTCAATGTTTATATACTGCTTATAAATGCTAAATAGGGACTTTAAGTCCTTAAAGTAAAGTGTTACCAATACATCCAAAAAGAATTACTATCCATGCATGTGTTGATACCTAATTTGCTGATTAATATCAAGCCGTGTGTTATTTTTTAGCAACTTGAGGTCATCACCCCCTTTCAGCTCTACTTTAACCCAGACCTCATCATCAGAAGATACCAGGTAACATTCATCAGCTATTTAATACACTTAAAACGCGGCCATATGGTATGTTTTTATCATATTTAAACTCTTTTATTGTCTCTTTCTCTCAGATATGGCGCCTGATAACCAGCTTCCTCTTCTTTGGTTCTCTTGGATTCAGTTTCGTGTTCAACATCATCTTTCTGTATCTTTTATCAGCGTTTCCTCGGCTAAAAAAACCGGAACAAATATCTCAGTTCATCTATAAAAACACTACTATGAATTCTAACAGCAACATTAGCATTACCACTTAATATTTCTGCAGCAAGAGTCCTTAACTAAAGTAAGTTATCGGTACTGTCGGATGCTGGAGGAAGGCTGCTTCCGGGGAAGGACGGCGGATTTTGTTTTCATGTTCCTGTTTGGAGGAATCGTGATGACTGTATCCTTTTAGACGCTGAGCACAAGAACAAAGTGTGAATCCACAAGTTTTACTGCTTAAACTGCTGCTGTCATGACATCCTCAAGTAATTCATTAAAAAGGTCAGTTTACACAAATGACAAAATGACATTTTCTTACTTAGATTAAACTCAGTTTTATCGTCATTGTCTTCTGTAAGAACCAGTGGAATGAAAAGCAGCTTAGCATTTAACAAAATACTGCAAACCCTAGAAAACTGTATATAGATATAAGTAAAGATGAATGTTGATAGAGATGAAGATAAGATGAACATACAGCATGAACAATGGGGTAGTAAAGTAAGAAAGGATCTAAGTGTTTGTCCAGGTTTTGATATTTGTCTCTGAGATTTCTGCCTCCACCAAGAAATATTCCTTATGAAATAGGGCTGCAAATAAAGATTATTTCCATCATGCGTTTGCCAGTTCTTTTCTTGATTAATCAGCTATTTATTCTGTCTGTAAACTCGTGAAAAATGTTCATCACAATTTGCAAAAGCCCATAGTTTGATCATATTTTATTCATGATTAATGTACTGTTTATTTTTAGTTAAATCATTTACTCATTTATTGTGTTTATTTATTGGTTTATTTATCAGGAACGGTGAACATTAATCAATTATTCTGTAAAAGGTTAAAAAAGAGAAAATCACCATCAGTTTTCCAGATTACATTAAGACGCCTTCATATTACTTGTTTTGTCCGACCAATTCTCCAAAGCAAAAATATGTTCAGCATCACATTTGACTAAAAAACTGAGAAGCTAGAAGCTTTTTACTTAAAAAAATACTTCAAAGATCAATCGATTATCAAAATAGTCTGTTGACTAACTGTTCTATGAAAACCGTCCACAGTGAAGTCTGTGGATTATCCAGAATACCCCAGACATTATTTGTAATTTGTAAATGTAATTGTTTTTCTATTGGGCTGGAGACAGAAATCTCAGAGTCGCGGCCAAATAATCAAAAAAACGATGCCAATACAAGACCACAGTGGTGACAGGAATCTAAAAAAGGCATTCTAAAAATCTGGACAAATAAAACCAAAACCACAAGAGGTGACTGATAACATATGTTTTTCATAATTTGGGTGAACTGACCCTTTAAAGGTGGAAAATTAGAAGTTTTCAAGTCATGAACGCCTCATGTTTAGGTTATCGTGTGTTTTCTCCTGTATGCTGAGGGGTCATTCTTTAAGTTAGTTAAGAAGCCTAAATTAGGACGTCTGCTGGCTGACAGCATGTGACGCCAGCTACTGTACGAGCAGCCGGCCTCTTTTCGATGATGCTCAGCAGTTTGTAGCCAGAAGCTCTTGTTCACATTCCAGGTTAATGATACGGTCCTGGGTATGTTTACCGCAGACATCCCTCTGGGCTTGTTGTGAAACGGTCACTGTGCAGGTTTACGGGTCTTTCTGGAGCCGTGTTATGTTTCATGGACAGTTTTAAATGCAGGTCTATGAGGACAAATTCTGCTGTAATATCAGTGTTGAGTGTGTTATCAGGACAGTATGATACTTAGTCGAAATGAAAGGACTGTCATATGTTGGCTTTTATTGTGAAAGGTTTAGCATTCGGTAAACAATAACACCAGCTGTGACAAAATGTCTCCTGATATAAAAAAACTGAGTCTTATTTTAGGGAAATGCATCATGTCATCAAGCACTGAGTGATTAACGTCCAGCACTTTAAATATTGGTGTTTGTTTATGTAACATTTATGGAAGCAGAAATGTGCCAAAACTGTTTTTCTGACTGTAACACAGAGCACGTGTATCGGAGCCCAAAGACAAATAAAGATAAAATGTTATGAACAATAAAGATTAAAAAAAAAAAGTTGACCCCAGTAAAAATTATAAGCCATAATTATGAGCAGTAAGTAAAAATTTGACTTTTCTACTCAGTTATGATAGCAAGTTATATTTTAAAATTCTGACTAAATAAGTCATAAATCAATATAAGTCCAACTTTAAGTCAAAATGTTTCAAATAAAAATAGTCTTGGTGAGTCAAAGCTATGAAATACTAAGTCAAATTTGTGATTTCTTCGGTAAAATTATGTAATAGTAAATCAATATTTCTGATTTTTGATTTAATAAGTCAATTATTTAGTTAGTATCTCATAATTTTGACTTCTAAATGATCTACTATCTCATGATTATGACTTATAGTCTTGATGTATCATGATTTACCATTTTTTCTTTTATCAACCCAAACTTTTAATCCATTTTATTTCCTTTTCCTGGCAGAAATGTGCTTCCATATGCATGAGATAAGAGAGGAGATGTTTAATTTGCAGGTTCATTTTGACCAGAGTTCCTTCTATAAAGTTGCTTTCTTGCTTTCTGCCACTCCACCAACTCAGGTTTGACTCAAGCAATGAGGTTATTTCACTTTGAGAACCTGAAACTTTAATCTCCCTCTAAAACAGACGCTGTCAAGTATTGATTTTAACCGTCACAATGATCTAAGTGATTAGTTGTGTTTAACCTGAAGACCCGCAGCTGTTAGGTCTGTTCGCCAACGTCTTCTTCCTGGGTCAGGCCTTCATCATCATGCTGGTGTACGTGTGGAGTAGAAGACATCCGCTCATCCGCATGAACTTCTTCGGACTCCTGAACTTCCAGGCGCCGTTTCTCCCCTGGGTGCTCATGGGATTTTCGCTGCTGCTCGGGAACTCCATTGTAGTCGACCTCCTAGGTATAAAAACATTTCACCAAAAAAACCCAACAACATGTGATGTAACCAGACCTTGTTCTATTAATAAAGGATGAGCAGATATAATAAATATAAAGTAGAGTTCAGGAAGGCTGCACAGTGAACGAGGGGGAATAAAAAACATGAAACCTGCGACATAAACTACTTAAAATCAAATTGCAGGAGGCCTAAATGGTATTATCGGACTCTTAGCGGTTCAGAATGGATCCTGAGTCCAATTTAAAAGGTAGTGTTCATCTACGTTTACAGGGTCAACAGGCAGAAATCATTCAGTCATTCAGAAAAGAAGAGGCTGACATTATTCTATATTTTTCTTGTTGTCAACAAATTCCATAACAAGACCAAAACCAACAAAGTGTTAGTCCGTCTCCAAATACTTTCTGACTTCCTGTCTGCGACTCTCAGCTCCAAGCCCATTGGCTGCTACTGAAGACGTAAATCTTTAAAAAACAGCTGACAAATATATTGTTTCATATTTTAAAAAGGCTCAGTAATTTCAAACCAGCTGGCCACTGTAGTTTTTAGTAAATGTTACTCAAACAAGAGGAAATAGTGCATTTTTTGGGAACTATTTTCAGCGGCGGATGAATCCACATTTGGTGCTCTAGTGAGTATTTGTTCTAATGATGTAGATGCTGTATATTTAAAACACGAGACAAATGCACTGAAGTGATGTAACAAAGTCACCCAGGTGTTCCCTCCCTCCTCAGGTATCAGCGTCGGTCACATGTACTACTTCCTGGAAGACGTGTTTCCAAACCAGCCAGGAGGAAGGAAGCTGCTGACGACACCAGAACTTCTGTAAGAACCAGAATTTATCTTTACTGGAGTCCAACACGTGTTTAACTTATAGTCATTTAGAGAGAGATGACTGGCAGAAATGTTGAACCTCAATACTTTCTCAGAACTGAGAGTCTGAACCGCTGAGTATCAAAAACTATGACACACTGATTTGGCATCAAATGCTTTGGATACTTCTTCTTGTTTACTTACAATCTCTAGAAATAGGAACTATATTTCAGACACTTACAGATTTAAACTAATTTTATGTAAACTTTATACATCTTTTTATACATTATTGTTGGTTGTTTGTAACATTAAACACTTCTGGTTCGGAGTAAGGTTTATTTTGCCGAATTAAAATTGTCCTAATATTCTGCAAATTAAGCCATAAAAAGGTGATGCCAACCATCAACCGCAACGTCTCAGGTTGAAATCTTGCCTTTGTTGCATCTCTCTCTCTCGTTTCCTGTCATCTCTCCATTATTGCTATATCTAATAAGAAGGCATAAAATGCACCCAAAAATATTTTCTTTAAAACAGAGTACTGTCATGTCATTGGTGTAGAGACTAATGCAATCTAACTGATGAAAAGGTGTTTTTTGAAGTGGAAATCTGCAGTAACTCACCGTGTGTTTGGTGAAGTGATAGTTTAACTTTTATGTATGAAACACTTTGACATGAGGCACAAACTAACTTACATGCCTGATCATTTCATGTCATTTCTCAACTGAACAAAGACTGACATTACACATTACCACGTAACATTTTTCATAGAAATCTGACACTTGTGCATCATTTCTTGTACATATATTTTACATATATGTGTTTTTCCCTCTGTAATTACTTATTTACTATTTAATGTTGTGCTTGTTAAGTTTCTCCTTGTACAGTGAATGTTGTGTTACGGGGATGGGAGGATGTTTTTGTAAGTATTTATTGTTCATTTTATTCAAAATGAACAAAAGCCAATAAACAGAAAACAGAAATTTTACACTTAAATCTGGGGCCTGTTTTACAAAGGCGATTTGCAGGCACTGCTTACACACAGAACCCAAATGTTTCTTTGCTTGCAAACAGCAGATAAAACCAACGGTCCTGCGGGGCTCTCAAATTCTCACATGTGGATCACAAATATGGCATTTGTTCTGATTGATGAAATGTGTGAAAATAAATGCAAGAGGAAATAGTGTCATGATACAAATCACAGCGTGCATGTTGCAAAGTTGGTGAAACAGGCCAAATGGTAAATGGCCAAAAGGTGCAGGGTTCAGTCAGAGCAGACGCACGACCTGATGAAGATGGTTTTGTTTTTTGTTTTTTTTGGTTGTACTTGAGTATATGAGTATAAGTATAAAGAAAAGCAGTGTCTTTGTCTTATTTAGAAAATGCAAAGAGATTTTTTGTAAATATCATGTGGCCTCGTTCTCTCCTCACAGGCGGGCCATGTTTGACCGGCCGGAGGACCCAGACTACCGTCCCCTCCAAGACGAGCAGCAGGGTGGAGGTCTGCAGCAGGACGAGGAGCCGCACAACTAACAGCACCAAGACCCCCAAAATCAGAAGAAACCAGCTGGCAGCAACACAATCAGACAGTCAGAAGATGTGGGTTTGTGGAGCCCCGGGTCCTTGCAGAGGACAGTGCAGATGTATACGGACTGAACTGAAAGTCGGCATCATGAACGTGACTTTTGGAGTTTAATGACACGTTCACACTAAGCATGTTTATTTTAACTTCTACTAAAAAGACTGAGCTCCAGTTTCTTTAGGACAGAAATGATCATTTAAACAAGCAATGAGAAATAACCCCAAAATGCAAAGGATTGTGGGTAGAATGAGGAGAGACGCAGTATCTTTTTCTTGGAAAGCAAAGCAGAAAAAACTTAAAGGTACCCTGTGGATGTTTTTACGAGTGGGTCCCCGTTTGTTGGTTTGTTCGAATCGTGCACGAGCATGACACCTGCCAACAGGTAACGCAGCAATACGCCAACAAAGGCAGTGAAGAAGACAGCTAGAAAGTAAACAATACAGGATTTAAAGCTCTGCAAATGTTTTATGATGAAGGAAAAGCATTTGTTAGACCCCCAGGATACAAACAATGAGCTCTGATGAGTAACACTGACTGTAAACAGAAATTTTATTTACAAGGAAACTCCACAGGGAACCTTTAAGGTCCACTTACTAGATTTTTTTTTTTTAGCTTTCAACCGTATCTCACGGTCCTTATCAGGGGGCATCACGTCACTCACGTAATAACCGGTGATCATAATAACCCGTTTCCAAAGATTGTGAAATACGTGGGATCCATAAAAAGCTAGCCGAGTTAAATTTAGTCTGTTTAAAGTCAAGATTGAATTTCCATGCTCAACAGAAATTGTGTTAAAGACCACAAAGCAAGTTTAGAAAAGTTGCAAGAACTGGAGTCAAATTTGTGTTGATGCCCAAATATTCTCAACTGAAAATCCCAGAAGATAGAGACACTGACTTTACAAAGCTATACACATAAACAAATAGTCAGTGGCCACTTTATTAGGTACACCTGTGCAATCTAATGTAATGCACCACCTATAACTATGACCTCAGTAATAAACATGTAATTAAATTGACACATTTCCAACTCTGTCAACAAAAACTGAACTGAAAACTTCACAAAAGTAGAATTCATGGCTGAGCTGAACTGCATCAGATTGTACAGGTGTACCCAATAAAGTGGTTACCGAGTGTAAACATCCTTAGAAAACACACTCCAGCTGTGTAAGAAAAGTAAAGTTAGAGTGCCATATTCTTATATCATATTTTAAAACTGGAAACATCTTAACTGTAAATTCTGACCCCAGCTCTGCTTTTCTGATGTTATCATGACCAGAAGAGTAAACGTGGTGTTTGAAAGGAGCCGGACTGACCCATCACTCCCGTCCCTGCTGCTGGTTCACAGAACTGCCGACGGCCTGAAAACAAGTCAGCCCCGTCTGCACACTCTGCACTTTCCCCCGCTGCCTTTGTGGGTCAAACACCGGGGACAAAATGGAAATTGCTTAGCACAACAACAAGCAAACACGTCTCTGTGGGACCCCAACAACAAAACACATACTAAACACGAAATATTAGTCACAACTGGGGTTAGACTGACGTCAAGAAACCAATTCTGTGCTTTCAGAGATTCAACCAGAGTTTTTTTATTTTTCTTGTCAGGGTGGAAAATCGACTAAAGGAACATTTATGGGACAGAAAACTCAGAGTGGAGAAACTCAGATACAAACTGGCCTTTAAATGAAGAATTAATTCACAAAAACCTAAAACTAGGGCTGAACGGTTTATGGCAAATATTTAATTACAATTTTGATGACCAATATATTTCGATGTAAACTGTGAAAATGTTCTACAAATATAACTACAACCTTTAATTTGTTAAACAAGACTGTGCCAAAGAAAGCTAAAGTTGTTAAATGTGATATATACACATATATATACATATATATATATACACATATATATAAATATATATATATACACATATATATACATATATATACACATATATACATACATATATATATATATATGTATACATACATATATACACATATATATATATATATGTATACATACATATATACATATATATATATACATATGTATACATACATATATAGAGAGAGAGAACACACACATATATGCATTACACACATTATTATTGATGCATTACATACACATATATATACACATATACATACACATATATACACACATATATATACACATACATACATATATATATACATATATATACATACATACATATATATATACATATATATACATACACATACATACATATATATATACATATATATACATACATACATATATATACATACATATATATATATACATACATATACATATATATATATATATACATATATACATATATATATACATATATATATACATATATAGACATACATATATACATATATATACATATATATACACATACATATATATACACATATACATACATACATATACATATATATACACATACATATATATACACATATACATACATA
>SEMN01001185.1:0-89480 GCA_005408345.1 Macquaria australasica | reverse complement strand
CCGGCTGCCGTCGCAGTCTCCTGCGCTGCCTCCAGCTCCAGTGCCCGCCCGGCTGCCGTCGCAGTCTCCTGCGCTGCCTCCAGCTCCAGTGCCCGCCCGGCTGCCGTCGCAGTCTCCTGCGCTGCCTCCAGCTCCAGTGCCCGCCCGGCTGCCGTCGCAGTCTCCTGCGCTGCCTCCAGCTCCAGTGCCCGCCCGGCTGCCGTCGCAGTCTCCTGCGCTGCCTCCAGCTCCAGTGCCCGCCCGGCTGCCGTCGCAGTCTCCTGCGCTGCCTCCAGCTCCAGTGCCCGCCCGGCTGCCGTCCCAGTCTCCTGCGCAGTCTCCTGCTCCAGAGTCCGGCTGTCAGCCTCAGCCTCTGCAGCCTCCTGCCCGGCCTCCAGAGCGGCCCCTTCCTCGTCGCCGCCGGCATCCTGCCCGGCCTCCAAAGCGGGCCTGTCTGGTCTCTGCCCGTCCTTCAGGCCGTCCGCCTGAGGGGTCCTGGTCAGCATTAGCCCGTTCTCCTGGCTGCCCTCCCGAGCGGCTCTCCACGTCTGGTCGTTTCCCAGGCCGTCCGCCTGAGGAGTTTTGTCCGGCCTTAGGTCTGGTTTTTCTGGGTCCCTCCTCCGGGACCCCCTCCGCCCACCCGGGTTGGTGTGCTCTGTGGGACGTCTGGAATCCGTCCCTTAAGGGGGGGTTCTGTAATGATCCGAAGGACTCTGTTGGACTTGTGTTATGTGCGTTTCCTGTTCTTATTTTGAAATCCCTGTTGTTTTCTTGTGTCTTATTTACTTCCTGTCTTGTTCTTTCCCGCCTGTTTTGATTAGGTTCACCTGTGTCTCGTTACTCACCTGTGTCTGTTTCCCTCGTTGTCTCGTCCTCCATATATACCGGTCCTTTCCCTTTGTGCTTTGTCGCGTCATTGTTCGTGTGTGCCTGAGTTCCTGTGTTCCTGAGTTCGGAAATAAACCTTTTGACATTTACCTGGCTGTCTGCATTTGGGTCCTCTCCCTGCTTCCTCGATGGCTTGTCGTGGCAAGGCTGCCTCGATGGCTTATCATAACAGTAACATTGCAAAAATCAGGCACATCCTATCTCAAAAAGATGCAGAAAAACTAGTCCATGCATTTGTTACGTCTAGGCTGGACTATTGCAACTCTCTATTATCAGGCTGCCCCAATAAATCCCTTAAGACTCTCCAGCTGATTCAGAATGCTGCGGCACGTTTACTGACAAGAACCAGAAAAAGAGAACATATTTCTCCAATATTAGCTTCTCTACACTGGCTCCCTGTAAAATCCAGAATAGAATTTAAAATCCTTCTCCTCACCTTCAAAGCCCTAAATGGTCAGGCACCATCATATCTTAAAGAGCTCATAGTACCCTATTACCCCACTAGAGCACTGCGCTCCCAGAATGCAGGGTTCCTTGTGGTTCCTAGAGTCTCTAAAAGTAGAATGGGAGCCAGAGCCTTCAGCTATCAAGCTCCTCTCCTGTGGAACCAGATCCCAGTTTGTGTACGGGAGGCGGACAACCTCCTCACATTTAAGAGTAGGCTTAAGACTTTCCTCTTTGATAAAGCTTATAGTAGGGCTGACTCAGGTGACCCCTGAGCCCCCCCTTAGTTATGCTGCTATAGGCCTAGACTGCCGGGGGACTTCCTATGATGCACTGAGCTCCTTTCTCCTCCTCTTCCTCTCCATCTGTACGCCCTCATATCCCATCAATGCTTGTTATTAATTCAACTTCTTCCCGTAGTTGTGTGCTTTCTCTCTCTCTCTCTCTCTCCCTCCCCTTCTGTTGCTTTCTGCAGGTGTTTCTGCCTCTGGAGCTGTGGAGTCTGGGTCTGTGGTTGCTGCCACCTGCTGCCCCCGTGCTCCTGCTCTGCACCCGCTGATGCTATTGCTGTTGTTGCTGTTATTAGTATTGCTATTATAATGTTGCTCTTAGTGTTGTTTTGTTGGTGTTAACATCAATGCCATTACCATATCTATGCTGTATTGAGCTGCTGTATGTTCTCTTTCCTCCTGCTCTCTCTCTCCCGCTCCCCCCTTCCCCCTTCAACCCAACCGGTCGAGGCAGATGACCGCCCACCTTGAGCCTGGTTCTGCTCGAGGTTTCTACCTGTTAAAAGGGAGTTTTTCCTTGCCACTGTCGCATAGTGCTTGCTCATGGTGGGAACTGTTGGGTCTCTGTAAATATAAAGAGTCAGTCTAGACTTGCTCTATTCGAAAAAGTGCCCTGAGATAACTTTGTTATGATATGGCGCTATATAAATAAAACTGAATTGAATTGAATTGAATTGAACATATCTGATAGCTTTAATTGACTTCACAGTGAGTTTAACGTACTTGAATGTCTTGTGTAATTTCTAATGTCAATATTTTAAAACATTCCTATGATATTTCTCTGTTATCAGTATTGTATGTATACCCCATGAATTTATCTACATTTATTTTTGTTGTAATTTATAATATAGTGAAAGGGAGATTTGGTTATTTTGGATCAGAAGAAGATGAAATGAATCAGGCCACAAGTTGATTCTCAGTTCAAGCTGTTTATTTACCCGGGTGGTCAGACCAAGAGTATAACAGAAGTACACCCCAGGATCTGCCCAGGTCCCTGTGTTTGCTGGAGGAAAGCTCCTCTATACCTTTACCATTTAGGGCCTACAGCCAAAGTCCAACAGTTACACAACTCATACAAGATGCATACAAGATATAAAAGTTGATATAAAAGGTTTATAAGAATACAAAACCATATTAATTATGATTATGTCATAATGCAAAAAACACCTATCATATAGTATTATATATTTTGTCATAGCCACTCAACAGTGAGTTTATGATATTTTTGTTTTATGTCAGCGTAGATAGCCGCTGACATAAGTATAGAAGTATATTATTGAGTGCATCTTATCCATGATATCTGTTGCCTTTTACTCTTGTCGCCATTCATAATATTAATACCAACACAGCACAGCTGTCAAAAGGCCATACATGGGTCTGTCTGTGCCATTTGAATGTCCCACTACTTCCTGCATTGAAATTAAATGTTGTTAGAGAATGTAAATCTCTACTACAGATTAGCTGCATATGAACATAATTTGTAAGGGACAGGATTTAAATCTGTGTGTGATGTTCTGCATGGCCCTTCAATAATAAATCTGTTGAATTAAAGACAACCTTTTCTTCTTACAAGTGTTAGTGATAGTTAATGGATTATAGTAGGATATTGGATTTTTTCTTGTGTTCGCCCTGATAAAAATGTGTGACAAAATGACTGTGAATGCTGTTTTATCTAAATACAGCATGACAGTCATGTAAGAACATCAAATTATCCCCCCTGAGAAAATCTCCAGATGGCTTCATGTCCCTAATTGCGCTGACAATTACACTTATCTGTTTGAAAGTTTATGGTATCCCTCTTATTGGCCTAAAGTCCCATAAACACAAATACTGCGATCAGTCAACAGATTACAGCTCTGTTTACAGTGAAATGAAGTGCTGTCCAGTCCGTTCTCTTGCTCATAACAACATAATAATAGTGTTTATGCTGTAGGTCTACATCTGTCTTACATAATGTACAAGCAACAGTACTATTATGATTTTCTGTCTGAAAGAGACTAAACTAAGAAGTAAGAACTAATATATAGAAAGCTGAGTGATTAAAACAATCACTAAAAAATATTTTAGGAAGCCGACAAGATAGATGGTACACACACACCTTTGTGTAAAAGGTGTGTAAAAATTCACCTTTTATATGATTCACCGAGCAGCGCTTAATACTTTGCTGAAATTGAATGATCTTTAGACATCCACTTCATCCTTACATGCTTACATTTACAGTGAATCTGTACATCTATTCATAGGTATCAGGTGTTACAAAACAAATGCAGCGACACAAAAGGACTGCAGAAGCTCAGAGCTAGTTTCACACTGACAGGAGTCTACAGTATATACAGTCGATTATTTGTTTTTTTAAAGGCAACATTTGCCCTTATCTGGGTCTATGCAGGTTAATATTTATCCTTTTTTTGTTATGCTGGCGATATTAAGTCATTTTAGATGCATTCAGCTAGTGATGATTAAGACTGGGTATCAAGCCTTTTTTGGTATCAACCGAAATGTGTCTTTAGTATATAGTATCGAACTCTGGCATTAAATGTCTGGTCAGATTGATAGTCTTCTTCACTTTTTCTTTGACCAGAGAGTTTCCGATTTAAATAAAAAAATTTCCAGTTTTAGACTTTATTTTATTTATCTTATTTGATGGCATTTAACTTTGGCTTCTTTTGGTAAATAATAAAAGTGTTTGTAGAAAAAAAAATATCAAAAAAATAGTATTGTTTTAGTATCTGTAACAAGTATTGTATTGATATTGTATACAAGTATTAAAAAAATTCACACAGTACCCAGTCCTACTCATGTTTAATAGTGTAGTGTTTACAGTGTATACAGTACCATAGAGTGTGTGGGACAGTGACGTGTAGTGTGGCTGTCTGTCGTCGCAATACTACACAAAAAGTGTTAGCCTGGAAAAAGTATACTGCTGTATGTTGCAATGTCAACCACAAACCAAAATCAGTGTGATCACAAATGACCAAATGACTGCACTGCATGAAAATCTTTTGTTCTGCCTGTTTTATGAACAGGTGGATATTACATGACAACTACAGTTATTTCCTTTTAGGGCTGTTAACAGTCAGAAAACCAGCAAATGACAATTTTCATTCTTATGGAATATTTACCATCTGGATGCTGAACAGTATTTTCTAGCAATTTGACAAAGCACCACATACTAGCTTTTTCTGGAGCTTTCAACCACATTGTATGATCTTCATCAGTGGAGTTTGCTCAGTTGTTATGAAGCTGGCTATGTTGGAAGTATGGAACTTTATTTATAGCTATGGCTGGATTAACCTGTTAGTGGGCTGGGCCAAAAACAACTATTTCTGAGGTCAACAATGAACTTTCTTGCTTAACTATTTTCTAGCACTTTTTACAAACACACTCATGAAGTGTTTGATATTGTACATTATTGCTAATAATGACAAAAGGTTTACAGTAGGTCTGTGTTTAGTTGCCTCACAGCCAAAGGGACTATTTATAGTTATTTTATTTATAGATCTGGGTCCCGTTCTTCATAATCTAGATTAGAATGTTAACGATTTGACATGAGTCTGGACTTTTTGGCTGGTTTAAAATTCATTTGGAACTGTTGTCAGAGCAACAAGTCCTTAAACCCAAATCTGCAAAGGTACAGTTTATTGACAGTTGGCTGGATTATGACCAAGATGTTTTAGGGTCAACCCTATTCATCAACTAATTTTCAGATATAAATGGCTGCATCTGTTAACATCTTCACCTTGGATACAAGGTGGCTACTGGAGCAGGAAACAATATACACCAACTTCCCTAAATCTTATTGTCACCAACAATGATGCAAAATAGCAGCTGAAGAATTTGTTCTGAGACAGGCCTGAAGTGCACAATAAGTAATAAACTTGTGGACATGCGTGTAAATTAGAACAAATGAGAGAAAATATAGGGTAATTTCTCAACATATATGATGTACTCAAAATCAACACAATAAGTACTTACTACCTAGAGAATGAGTCTTTCTGAAGGCAAAACTACTTGTTTGTTGTTGTTTGGCTTTTTTTGTTGTTGGATCATGTGTGTTATAGCCTACATTACGAGTCAGAAGCAGAGCTATGTAAGAACTTATATCAATGCAATACTTCATTCTCATGGACGTATTCCTCGTTACACCCAATTGCAATATTCGGAACTACGTTTCCCATGATCCACTTCAGATGAGCGACCGTAAACAGAAGAAAGCGGAAACAAAAGAGGTTTTATAAAAACACAAACACATCCCCGGCTGTCGAAGTACTCAGGGAATAAACAACAGCCACTGACTTCGCTAGCAATAATATTGAAATTCAAATAAAGAGCGAGTCGAAGTGAGTTGAGGAACGAACTGCATCATTCAACATGGCACTGAAAAGAATACAGAAGGTAAATTTGACTAGCTAGCTATGGTTGGCAGCTAATGGTAGCTAACTGGCCCTCAGAGGCTAAAGTTAGAATTAATTTCCACAAAAAAGGTTTATTAACAAATATTTCAACGTTATTCCCGCATTAAAACAACTTCTGGTTAACTTGATTTTGGAAATAGTGCGTTTGTTGACACCTCCCAGAACAGATACAGCAGCCAATGACGACTTCAAAGTTTCGTGCTAGCTCGCTAACAAATAGCCAAGTTAGCTTTGTAACTACTGTGGTTGTCAATCTGTCACTGCTGTCGCTCCGTGTGTTCTCTAACTTGTCTAAGTAACCGGGAAACAGCCCTGATTGTACTTGTTGTACTTTTGTCCTCTTGGTGGTGGACAAGTACTGCAGTGACCATGAGAGTTACTTCAAAACACACAATGCCATTAATTTCTAACTGTTTCTCTGTTTTGCTATCATACCCCTGCTATTTAGTTAGTGCTGTCATGGGTAACTGCCTTAATAGACGTGGATAGACACCAGCCACATGCTGTTCTAAACAACAAGTCCTCATGAAGGCCATTCCATTTGCATGGGAAAGCAGGGTTTCAAATATTATGATGTAAAGGTGATTTACTGCACTTGATGAAAGCTTTAACATGGGTATAGCTCTCAGGGAAGATCTCGAAAGCTCTTCGTCTCCCTCATGCCACTCCTTTCCTACAAGGAAGTGAGCTGAGGGAAAGTGCAGGCCTCTTAGGACAAGTTATTTGCTATTGAAACACCAAGAAGGGATGTCTGCTAATTGGTGAAGTGGCACTGTGAAAATATGTGACATACCAAATTAACATGAACCTTTTAAGGTAACTATTTTACCTACATTTACAATCTTATAATACCCTACCATATTTTTTCATGCTTTGCAAACAATGGCCTGTTTTTGGAGATATCACAGTGACATAATTCATCCACAAACAGAATGATTTCCTGGTGAGGGACTGTTTGAATCTTTGTGCAGATACCCTACTTTGCTGAACCAGTTTTTCTACCAAAACATTTTTTCTTTTTTCACAAAATAAGACTTCTCAAATTCATTACATTTAATGTTGTTTAATGTTGGGGGCACTTTACACTTGAAGATTAGTTTACTAGTCATGGTTAGTACTACTGTAATATTTTCTGTGGCTTTGGAGAAGCTTTCCAACATTGAGAAAATAACCCAAATGATGTTGTCAGGGATATCTCAGCTTGGGCTTGGATACTATAAATTGCCTGCCTTAAAAACTAGGCTTGGAGAAAGACATAGGTATTTACCAGGCAGCAACTGCTGGAGTACCACAAAAGCTGTCCAAGAATATTGAATAAATAGTTACATTATTAACAAAAATATGTTGTTATGGTGGCACTAACGTCAGTTGGAAGAAGAGAGAAGGTAGTGGAGTAAACTAAGTGTTTCTTTTTTGTTTTTTTGTTTTTTTAACCAGTTACTACTCCATACACTGAGAAATACCTTGAGATGTGGAGAGCACCAGACAAAGCTAGTTGACCTTGAGTTAAGATTGTTTTCTTGTCAAATTTTTGGCTGGTATCTTGTTACTTGACATATATTTCCTGGAAATACACATGTGACACACATCAAGTGAAGTTTGTGTAAAATAATGAAACAAAACTGTATATATATTATCAGCATTAGTCACTGTGGGTAAGCTCATAAAGAGAGGTAACTGTGATCTCAAGTTGTTGCTGAAGTAAAAAAAAAAACAAAAAAAAACGGAGTATTACATTTGATCAGTACCTGTTGAATAACTAACAGCAGTATCTCTGCTGTGTTGAGTAGGAGCTCCAGGACCTGCAGAGAGACCCTCCAGCACAGTGCTCTGCTGGACCAGTGGGGGATGACTGTGAGTACACACACACACATTTCATGTCACAATTTCTCACGTGAGTGTATTCAAAAGTAGCAGCTTCCTACTGCCTGTGGGACATTTAATGGTTAATAGGTGGTAATAGTGCAAAAAAAAATGTCTTTCTTAAAACAAAATGTTTCCAACAATTTAATAAGGCATTTGTAGAAATACACTCTGTCATTGAAATAGAGCTGACAGCTTGAAAGTTTTGATCTTTTTTGATAAGAGGGACAGTCATAGGTAGGGGAGAAAGAGGGACTGCAAGATTCCAGTCCAGATTCCAATCCAGGGCGTTGCAGATACAGCTAACTGAGCCACCATAAACTACTACTTTGAGTGCAGTTCAAATGTCAAATGCTAGCCGTTGCTGGGAAATTCTGCCCATATATGCCGCTTAGTTAAATATTTGCCACATATGTAACAGCAATACTTTTAGTGAGACTGGAGGTATTCAATTCAATTCAGTTTTATTTATACAGCGCCATATCATAACAAAGTTATCTCAGGACACTTTTTTGAGTAGAGCAGGTCTAGACCGACTCTTTATATTTACAGAGACCCAACAGTTCCCACCATGAGCAAGCACTATGCGACAGTGGCAAGGAAAAACTCCCTTTTAACAGGTAGAAACCTCGAGCAGAACCAGGCTCTAGGTGGGCGGTCATCTGCCTCAACCGGTTGGGTTGAAGGGGGAGGGGGGGAGTGGGAGAGAGAGAGCAGGAGGAAAGAGAACATACAGCAGCACAATACAGTTCCACATAGGGACGCAAAGCAATAGCCGTGGCAATGGCATTGATGCCAACACCAACAGAAATAATACTAAGAGCAATATTATAATAGCAATACTAATAACAACAGCAACAACAGTAATAGCAGCAGCGGGTGCAAAGCAGGAGCACGGGGGCAGCAGGTGGCCGCAACCATAGATCCAGACTCTACAGCTCCGGAGGCAGAAATACCTGCAGAAAGCAACAGAAGGAGAGAGGGAGAGAGAGAGAGGAGAGAAAGCACACAACTACAGGAAGACGTTGAATTAGTAACAAGCATTGATGGGATATGAGGGCGTACAGATGGAGAGGAAGAGGAGGAGAGAGGAGCTTAGTGCATCATAGGAAGTCCCCCGGCAGTCTAGGCCTATAGCAGCATAACTAAGGGGGGGCTCAGGGGTCACCTGTGTCAGCCCTACTATAAGCTTTATCAAAGAGGAAAGTCTTAAGCCTACTCTTAAATGTGAGGAGGTTGTCCGCCTCCCGTACACAAACTGGGATCTGGTTCCACAGGAGAGGAGCTTGATAGCTGAAGGCTCTGGCTCCCATTCTACTTTTAGAGACTCTAGGAACCACAAGGAACCCTGCATTCTGGGAGCGCAGTGCTCTAGTGGGGTAATAGGGTACTATGAGCTCTTTAAGATATGATGGTGCCTGACCATTTAGGGCTTTGAAGGTGAGAAGAAGGATTTTAAATTCTATTCTGGATTTTACAGGGAGCCAGTGTAGAGAAGCTAATATTGGAGAAATATGATCTCTTTTTCTGGTTCTTGTCAGTAAACGTGCCGCAGCATTCTGGATCAGCTGGAGAGTCTTAAGGGATTTATTGGGGCAGCCTGATAATAGAGAGTTGCAATAATCCAGCCTAGATGTAACAAATGCATGGACTAGTTTTTCTGCATGTTTTTGAGACAGGGTGTGCCTGATTTTTGCAATGTTACGTAAGTGAAAAAAAGGCAGTCCTTGAAGTTTGTTTTATGTGGGAGTTAAAGGACATATCCTGATCAAAGATAACTTCAAGATTCCTTACGGTGTCGCTGGAGGCCAGGGCAATGCCATCTAGAGAAACTATATCTTTAGATAATGTGTTTCGAAGGTGTTCGGGGCCAAGTACAATAACTTCGGTTTTGTCTGAGTTTAACATCAGAAAATTGCAGGTCATCCAGGTTTTTATGTCCTTAAGGCATGCTTGAAGTTTAGCTAATTGATTGGTTTCATCTGGCTTGATCGATAAATATAATTGGGTATCATCTGCATAACAATGAAAATGTATGGAGTGCTTCCTAATAATATTGCCTAAGGAAGCATATATAAGGTAAATAGAATTGGTCCAAGCACAAAACCTTGTGGAACTCCGTGACTAACTTGGGCGTGCATAGAGGATTCATCATTAACATGTACAAACTGATATCGATCTGATAAATAGGATTTAAACCAGCTTAGTGAGGTGTCTTTAATGCCAATTAAATGTTCTATAATAAAATGTGATGGTCAATGGTATCGAATGTGGCACTAAGATCTAATACGACAGAGACAAGTCCTTTGTCGGATGCAATTAGAAGGTCATTTGTAACTTTCACCAGTGCTGTCTCTGTGCTATGATGCACTCTAAATCCTGACTGAAAATCCTCAAAGAAGCTTGTTGTTGTGTAGAAAATCACACAACTGATTGGCGACTGCTTTCTCAAGGATCTTAGAGAGAAAAGGAGGGTTAGATATAGGTCTATAATTTAACAAAATCCCTGGATCAAGAGTGGGCTTTTTAAGAAGAGGTTTAATTATTTATTTAAAGGACTGTGGCACATAGGCTTTTAATAAGGACAGACTGATCATATCTAGTAAAGAAATGCTAACTAACCGTGGGCTTTGGTTTAGGGCTATGCTTCTTTCGGACAGTCACCCAGCCTCCTTGGCTTCCCGGCTGCTCGGGAGTTGCCGGGAGACGGCTAGCAGAAGCTACCTTTGGTCGGCTTCCACCGGCTAGGGGCTGGCTAGCTACGGCTGACTGACTTTCCATGGTGCGGAGCCGCGATTCTAACTCACTGAGCCTCGCCTTCAACACAGTGAATAAACTACATTTGTTACACGTACCATTATCACTAAAGGAGGCAGAGGAGTAACTAAACATTTGACACACCGAGCAAGAGAGAGCAGGAGAGGGAGAGAGAGACGCCATCGCTAACTTAGCTAAAGTAGCAAGCAACTAATTAGCGTGTAAACAACTGTGGGATTAGCGAAAAGTCACTAACAGGAGAGGGATATGAGTGCTTAAACAGAGCTAGTGTATCCTTAAATGTATAGCGGGTAATTAACCGCTATAGTAAAGAAAATATCAAAATTAACTGGGTTTAACTAGAGCAGCAAAATTTGCTACCAGTAACACAGAAACACCGGCAACCGGAAATGAGACAATACGTTCACCTCAGCACGTCAGTACGTCCACGTCTGTCAGAAGCTCGACAGCCAAACACCCTTAATTGTGCAAACAGACTAACGTTTTGACACTACTGTGGCTCTGTCAGGAAATTTGTTTCACAATGAAGTTCTCTGCTTGCAGGTGTTGCTGTGTTCATCCATGTATCATGATGCCATTTAGCTAAGCTTCGCCACCTCAGTTTCTGTTTGCCACCTGTCAAACTTTGATGTTTAGTGTGATATGTACACAGTTTAGTGGTTTTTAGTTTTACATTTGGAGCTAGTGCCCCATGTACACCGCTAGAGGTGTTCAGTACATGTACGAATTAATCTTTATCAGCAAATCTGTAAACTTAACTGACTATACTGAATCACCATTATAACTGACCAAAGCAGTAACTTTTAGCAGTGGAGCAGCTCTCTGGTGACTGAGAGTGCCGTTGTCAGCTCAGCTGTGATTAACAGTATGTTACTTCCTCATTAAGAGCATATTACACAGAAACAAACAATCACTATCACAATCTGATTGTAAATAACAGGCTGCTGAGCTATTAACCTCATGTGCAGTGCTTGTATTGGCTAGTTTTGTTCTGAACTGAGCAAAAACAGCTTAGACCACAAACAGACTGAATGTACTACTGAACTGAAGACAGTCATCACTGTATTGTTGTACTTACTAAAGTGCCTTTGAGCAGTGATGCGTTCACTTAGCTTGGGGGAAAAAAGTGAGTGAACCACCAAATGGTTGACATTTCTGCTTGAAAAATGACAAACGATTAATCGATTATCAAAATAATTGGCAATTAATTTTCACTTGATCGACTACTTGATTAATTGACTAATCGTTGCAGCTCTAGTTGTTAGTAGCTCTGTGATCAGCTGATTACAGTAGTAAGGCTAGCTTCACCTGTTCCTAACATAGAGAGTGCTGGGCAGAGCTGCTGTAACTGATGGATGATGGCTGATGAACATTGTGTCTTTGATGTGTACAGCTTACATTCTCCTGTGTCTCTCTCTTTCTCCCTTAATTGCTTCTAGTGTTTCATTGGCAGGCGACCATAATGGGTCCGGTGAGTATCACTGAAGGCTTTCAGTCCTCTCACACAGACTCCTGTGCTTGTGCTACATTAGAAATGGTCTCTTAGTAGCTATGGATACTTAAATTGTTTACTATTGTTGTACATGTGCCTTTAAAACCACAAAGTGTGACATGGGATGAAGGTATTGAAAGTACACTTGCATATTTGAGCATCATATAAACTAACAATTTCCCAGATAAAGGAGAAGGGCGAACTGTAATCTGGAATATTTGTGACCAGATACAATACTGAGGACAGGTTCACATGTTGGGTGCACAATGAATGTGAACATGATTGCCTGCTGTAAGTAAGAACAGCATAGCATTGTGTTGGAATCCAAAAGTGTTGTAAGGGAACACAACTAAAGAAGAATGAATAAATACATAACTACAAAAGACCTTTAAGTTGAGGCAAGTCAAACAGATTCTGTATAAGCCGGAAAACACTGTTGCTGATGTTCATTGAGAAATTGAAACATATTCTAATGGGAGCTGTATCACAAAGTCAGATTAGCAAATTAGCTAATCTTGCGGTATCACATAGGGGGCTTACCTTTAACTGGAACTGATCACCATGGTAACCTACAAAGCATGGCTATCCTGCTTGGGGGCAGAGTCATTTCAGACATTCAGGTCAACACATGTGATGGCCCACACACTGACAAGTCAACTCTGTGGAAAAATAGAGATGTTGATCTACAAAATCACCACATAGTCTAAACTACTGCATTTACAGGTACAAGTACGAGTCGGTTCCCCCGTTAGACCTATTTTAGTGATGATTTAATGATTTCCCAGGGGCAGTAACACTTTAAAATCACATTTTAAATTACTGCTCTTGATCTGTCAGCACTGTGTGTGATTGGCTTGTAATTACGGAATTCACTCCTTCAGTGTGGACACACTCATGCAGCTGGTTAGTAACAACAGAGTTATTAACCAGCTTTATGACGGCACTTAACCAAAATCATCAGTGTTAGGCTTCAAAATCCAGATAACTCAAAGAGAGCCTGACTACGTAGAACTCCCTGACAGACATAGGCTCTGTTCTCATTGAAGGCGTCTGATGTGCTGGTTGTCAGTCATTTGTTTCCAGCTGAATGGTTTTCGCTGTGAAATGTTTTTCTGACAGCAGTGTCTCATATGTCTTTATGGCAGGGTGACAGTCCTTACCAAGGAGGAGTTTTCTTTCTCACAATCCACTTCCCCACTGACTACCCATTCAAGCCACCAAAGGTAAGAGCTGGATTGGTACTCAAAGCTTTGTCCTGTCATACTGTGGAATATATCATGGTCTTTGTGCAGTCAGGAAACCTTCTGGTCCTAAAAACGCCTCCTATCTCATAAATGATGTAAGGGATAATACTGGACAAGATTGTAATAGATGATGCGTGGCCTAAGAAAAATTAGAGGGTGGTCTTCCTCCAGAATCCATTACAGTCATGAAATACAAACCTGGAAAGTATTATCAAGCTTATACCATGGCCTCTTGCTAACAAAGTTCTATATGTCATCAAATTAAAAATATATAACATCATAAAATATAGTTCCTGACCCTCAAAATTCCTGCCACTTGCGCTGCTAGACAACATCTAGCTAAACAGGAAGGGGTTCATAGAGTTTTACAATCCTTTTTAAATCGGCAGAGAAATAAATAAATGGAGTGCTCTCAAAGCTTCAACATACTCTGCCTATAAGAACATAGAATAGCGTTGCATCCTTCTACAAGATATTATTAAAACTCTTGCTGTGTCCTAATTCCATAGTACATACTGATTCTTAGCAGGGTTTGAGTATGCATACTATTCTCCCACAATGCAATGCACAAAGGAAATGGAGGAGCTGCTCCCTGCTTGAAAAAATTAAAATGAATTATGGGGGGTGGTCCAAAAAAATCTTGAAAAAGAAAAAATAAGCATTAAATGTCTGTTTGTGAAGTTTAATTGTCAATAGCTTTCCAAAGTTGCAGTTTGATTGAACGTCACAGGTACTGTATCATTTGCTGTTTAGTATAAAATGGTAAAGTATGATTGATATTCTTGTTTAGTTACTGCTAAAACTATGATGACTAGAATGTAGTACATGCTGTATAGAATTAGTATGTAGTATGGATTTGGGACACAGCTTGTCTTTCCAGTGGAGATAACGTTACATAGCGGTCTTACACACACACAAACTCTTTATCTTCTGTTCAGTTTTGGTCACATTTTCTCAGCCCTCTCTTTCCTCCTCCTGCTGTTAGTTGATTTTGACGTCCAGGTTCATGTAAATGTGAAACACATTAAAAATTCAATTTGTGTGGTTCTCAATGAAAAGCTATTAATCTTTTTTGGTTGTTGTTGTTGGTTACACAAATAACCTTAGCTCCAAGATCTTTAGTTCAGCCTCACTACTGCTACCTCTACCTGCAGTGTAATACTACTGGTGCATTCATTTAGAACTTCAAACAAACACCTGTGTCACAGGTGTCTGGTTATAAGTTAATGTACACTTTCTAGCCAGTCGAGAATTGTCACTGGCTATGGTATAAAGCATCTGAATTGAAATGTATTACGTCTTGTAAGCACAGTCTTTTAGGTTATATTTTCTTCTTGAGCTCTTTAAAAAGGGTTTTATTGTGTACTGATTAGAAGTGAATAATCCAATATGTAATAATGTTACATAATAAGCTGTAGTTGTCATTTACACATTTGTTTAATTTCATATTTCATTCAAACTGGCATGAAAATCTTTTTTAAAAAGTGTAAAAGTGAACTTGAAGTCATTCTGACTGCAGGGATTGTGCGTGGTACCACGGCAGATTACCACCAGAGAAAAAGTGGAAAAGAAAAACACATAAGCAGTATACTTGACTTAAGTAGATTAAGATAGCTGTTTAAAATGGGCCCATTCATAATAAAGGCTTGATTAAGAACAGGGTCAGTACTGTAACCAGCACTTGAGCCACAGTTCGGATTCAACCTCTTGCTACAATGCAAACACTAGTACAGTAACTGTGGAAGTGCATCTTCTCTACTCATACAGACCTGTGTGAATAAAATGTGAAATGTGTAACGTGTTTTTTACAGGTAGCATTTACAACAAAGATCTATCACCCAAATATAAACAGCAATGGGAGTATCTGTTTGGACATTCTACGGTCACAGTGGTCTCCAGCACTAACGGTGTCTAAAGGTAACTACAGTCTCTGGTTGCTATCACTGTGTCAAATGTAACTGCAACAGCAACACCACTGTCATTATTTTGATCTTTTGTCGGTTTTGAATGTTAACTGTAAGAAGCAGCCCTTTTGAATACGCCCAGTATAGGCTGTGAAGTCAACCTTTGAAGTATACCTATAATACTATCATTTAAATTCTAAGTGTATGTATCACACGTTTTATACGTATGTTATATATATATATATAGTATATATTTAAATGTGTGTGTGTGTAAAATATGGCTAAAACTAATGCAGCGTACACACGTGTGTGTGTGTGTGTGTGTGTGTGTGTGTGTGTGTGTGTATATATATATATATGTGTGTATATATATATGTATATGTGTATATATATATATATATATATATATATATATATGTATGTGTGTATATATATGTGTGTATATATATATGTGTGTGTGTGCATTAGTTTTAGCCAGGTGGGCCAAGAAAACTGGCAACAGAGTGTATACATACAGGCTATACTGAACACTGACCAACATCTTTCTATCTAGGAAATTACTGAAAATGGAACATTTTATAGCCATTTTGGAAATGTAGCCTTCAACGTATAATATAAATTTGAAAACTACTGTCTTATTTGATCAACATAATACTTTTCATAGACTCTTCAATCCACAAATGTCACAGTGTTTGCTTCTTGTTTCATTTGTGGGAAGAACTTTGCTCTAATGAATACAGTGCTGTTCAGCATTTAAATCTTTAGTTCCATTAAGTTTACCCTCCCCTCCCACCTGCCAGTCTATGCTGACAGTGTGCAGGACACAGACTTCATCACTCCTGCTGCCTACATGTAGGGAGCCACCAGAAGTAGGCTCATTTTAAACATCCTTTATCTACATGTTAACTAATGAGATCTTTTGAATTCCTCTTCATTCCAGTTTTATTGTCCATATGTTCATTGCTTTGTGATCCAAACCCTGACGACCCCTTGGTTCCAGACATAGCACACATCTACAAGAATGACAAAGAAAAGTGAGTAAACACACAGGCCCAGGTGGTGCTTCATTGTCCACTAATATCAATATCAGTAGCAACATCAGGTGACGTGTGTAGCTGATGTTGTCAGTGGTTATCATCCACTCACTTCACTCTCTTCTTTTCTCTCCTCAGATACAACAGAGTAGCAAAAGAATGGGCCCAAAAGTATGCCATGTAAAGAAAAAAAACCCATCGAAGATATAAAAAAAAAAAAAAAGTTCTGAGAAATGTTCTTTTTCCTTCCTTTTTTAAAGTCACAACACACTGTACATTATAGTATGGAATCATGAAGTAATCTTGGGTAACTTAAATCAAACTGAACTGTCTGTATCAACATTGTTATTAACCTTAGACCATGACATACATTATTTGTTTTTGAAAAGAAGCAGAGGGTTTTACTTTGAGCAGATGAGAAAGATTTGCCTCCTTTAATGGGTATGTTGACATTTTAAAGTTTGGCATGTTGTTTTGCATCAAGGAAATTTTATTTAACACACACAAGTTTAAAACAAATTGCTTTGCAGCATTCTTCATTTTTTAAGTAAAACTAGTGGATCATAGGACATAAATCCCACCATATGCCATTCAGCAACAAGCCTTTTTTTTAGAGGAGCTGAGTAATCCTGCAGCAGGATAGCATACATGTTAGACAAGCTGCTCAGTAACTGGAAAATCCAGGTTCAGCCCCTGCTGTGTCCATCAGCAGCCAGCAAGAAACACTGAACCATGGAAATGTGGAAGGGTGAATGCCAAATATGTAAGTCCCTCATTCTGACACATGTCTGTAAAACAAAAGAATACTGACAACGTCATAATATTTAACATTAAACTTCAGGTCCCCTTCATGTAGTGGGTGATAGAGGTTTTTGTTGAGTTCTTTTGCATCTTGTAGCAGACGAAGGTGAATGAAACGATGTACTATTGCAGATGCCCTGAAATGGGGGCAATTACAAGTCAAGTCATGTATTACTGTGTTCTTCATCTATTATTATTATTATTATTGTTATTATTATTATTATTAATTGTAGAGTATTAAAAATCCTCTGGAACTATATTATTGTTTTACTCTGTTTCATTTAAATTAGAGTCATCACAATGTAAATCTGTCATTAAAATAATGTACTCTTTTTTTCCCCTGAGATAAGCTGTGATGTTGGATTTACACAGGCACAAAGATCACATTTTTAACCCAATGCAACCTGTATCTAAGGGTTCAATGTGTTCTTCTGTTTGACCTCCAGTCTGTCTGTATATCTATCTATGCTATAGAAAGGGTAAAAATACAATTTTCTGTTCCCGTGTAAACAGTCTTTCACCTGTGTCTTTGAGGCCTGTGTGGCACCTTTTGTACTGAATAAAAGAATGGTACGGTTTTTATCATGACTGTTGATCTGTGGAACACTGTTTGTATCTTTATGTGATCTTGTTCTCTTGACATGATCTAATTTAGTGATCATATTGTTTGTCTAATTCAGTTGTGATTACTAAATAGCCTATGGTGGCTAGCATTAAATGGTACTAAAGCATACACATAAATGCTAAGGAAAACAAGGATGGTAAACAACCATCACTAACAAACAAAGAATAATTTAATTAAATAATTAAAAACAGGTTTGAAATGCTTTATGGATAAATTGAAGATTGGGAAAATGTCATAACTAAAACAACACTATGGTAGTAATTTAATATGTTAAAATATAAATAATAAATGCTTCAAACAAAAGAAAGTATACAGAACAAACAGGCAGAACATTTTAAGACTTAATCATAGCTGGATTAACCTGCTGGAGGCTCCATGGGGCAAAAATAAGCTCCTGGGCCCCTATTAACCTACTGACCCTCCAGTTTCTCTATGCTAGAAAACTACCTGGCCCTATGTTTGCTGTGTGGTGCTTTGATTAAAACCAAATTAATTCAAGAATATCTAACGTATAAACAAAAATCTGAAATAATGGTGGTCTTAGAACTTGATTTTGACAGGGTCTCAAGATCAGGTAATAAATCAGGACTCACCTTAAGGCCCTTATGATGTCAGCAGATATTGTGGCTTAGTAGTGCATATTCTGAAACAAATTTACAGTTAGATTAGCACAAATCACTTACACTGAGCCTGGTAAATTCAGGGCCCCTGGGGAGCCCGGGTAGTTGCCTGCTTAGACTGGTTGACAATATTTGGGCTAAGCCTTTGCTCAAAACACAGGGGAAAAGTATACGTAAGCATGCATGACAGTAGGCTCTGTTAGACAACCTCTACACAAAAATGTGTAGAGGTTGTCAGAGTAGACAGCTTTATGAACACAATGTGGCTGAACAATTAAAGTCAAACACTTTATTACCCACATACAGCTGCAAATCACAGAGTCAACACAGTAAAGACAGAGATTCTATTGACAACTCAGACCACAGCATATCCAATAATCATTAATTAACTGATGTTCGCAATTTCAAATACATACACTCAAGCTGTTATTGTTCATAGATGTTGATGTCATTATAAATCTACAGCCATTCTGTAGTGAAGTGTTGGTAGGATATTTGTGTGGGATGTGTGTGAATATGATATTGTTGAAAGTAGGTTTACTGTGTGCTATTAGTGGTTGCCTCTTTAATGTTGGCCTTTATAGTCTTGTTGCTGCTTTTGGTATTTCATCTACCTTTGATATAAGCAAGGCTGGATTACAGGCAACTGCCCCAGGGCCACTGACCCTTGGGGGCCATGTTCCTGTGTGGCAATTGGTTTGTGTTAGTTTGATTAATTGAAAATTAGTTTGGTAATATGCACCACCAACTGACAATATGAACAGAAATAATAAGGACCTTAAGGTGGCTCCTTCATTATTAACCAAATCTTGAAGCCCTGTCTTGTAGAAGGGCCCTGTGTCAAAATCACATCTCAGTGCTGTTAGTATTTCAGTTGATATGCTTACATGGTGCATATTTCCTGGTGCAAACTGTGTTATATAAAATTACCACAAACTATCTGACGCACAGCAAACCTGGGGTAGGTATTTTCCAGTTCAATCAATTGCGACCCCAGCTCATTTTTTCCCTGGGGCCTGTTAGTGGATTAATACAGGCCTTACAAGTATTAGTTAAATCTCATTATGTTCAAAAATCATCAGTATGACAGTTCCCCGATTAAATTATATATTACGGGCATTTGAGCAGATTCTCTTCCTCATTGTATAAGATGGATTTGTAACACTAATAAAGCGCAAGCCATAAGAAATGTGGAATATGGCAACAATGTAGCCAACAGTATACACATGACAATGACACCCCCTGCTGGCTACAGAGTCATCAACACTGCATCCGCTCCAGTGTAAGAATAATGTCTCAATGTGTTGAGGACACGGAGAGTCTACGTGTAGTGCAAGAACACCTGCTAAAATCATTTGACCATAGAGCTTTTAGCTTTAAACTTCTCCTGCTTCAAGATAATGAATTATCAGATTCTGCTAAATGATTAAATTGGACTTAAGCGGAAACGGAAGTAGGAAGTTTGACCTTTTCCCACAATCCACCTGGAGAGACTTAAGGCGCCTTTTGAAGCGCTTGCATGTCAACAAGCCAGAGGGAAAGAGGCCCATCTTCAATTGAAAACTTCTAATGCATGCACATAATAACACTGTTTATTTTGGGGGGGAGGGGTACTACGTTTATCTTGCATTACTCTGCTTAACGGTCTTTAACGTTTATTAACACCGACATGGCTCCGTTGAGCTTAATGACAGCAAGCGTTAGCTGGTTGGCTAAGTCCTTCAGAGTCTTCTCCTGCACAAGCAGTCTGGCAAGGTAGCTAACCTAAAGTTACTTTACTGTATTAGCTAACCTAGCTGAAGTTGTGGCAGAGCTAAGTTAGCAAGCTAGTTTGGGCTTTGCTCTCATGGCATTCCGCATACTGTAAGTTAGCACGTATTTTTATAATTACAAATTAGATAGTTGAATGGAAAATGTGTTTGGAAAGGGTAGCATTAGTTACAAACAGGGTATGTTAGTCGTAAGTTAAATAAAAAGATGAGTTACTCTATGACCCTCAACCAGTCAGTCAGTTACAGCCACTTTTTGACGCGTTAATTTAAATAGCAATTTAAATTTATTAGAGTGGCAGGGCTTTGAACGGTTGTAAGGAGCTTTTAGGGTGTTAATACGGGTGTTTGTGTGTTAATAGTGAAAACGGTTAGTTAAGCCATATACAAAACAGACTCGTTGCTTTGAAAGTAATGCACGTGTGGTTAAGGCTAGTGGTGGAATAATCATTTCCTTTAACAAGTGCAGCAGTTTTTAGCCTCTTGCAGTTTAATACTGTCTGGCTTTTTTGTAGAGTATGACTTAAAGTCATAACGCACAGATGATCCAGTAAGCAGAACTTTACGTGAATAAAACCGATACACATCTCCACATTGGATTTCATGAGCCAGAGGAAAACAGAGTCTTAAAGTCAAACATTTATTGAAAGAAGTGCTGCTTTGGTGTGTAGGATTTATGCTGAATTAATTAGTAAAAGAGATGTTTAGGGTTACAACTATCAATTATTTGTATTATCAATTGATCTGCTGATAATTTGTTTGATTAATTGTGTAGTTTATGAAATGTCAAGAAAATAGGTCAACAACAAATAGGTAAACAAGGTCTTCAAGTGTCTTGTTTAGTTTGACCAAAAATGAAAATCCCAGGGATACTCAGTGTACAATAATACATGACAATAATATAAAAGCAAGAGTTCTCAAGAGTTGAGAAGCTGGAACCAGAGAATGTTTGGCATTTTTTCACAATTTTTGCTTGAAAAAAGACTGAAATGGTTATTGGATTATCTAAATAGTTGCTGATTTTTTTTATTTGTCAATCAGTTAATCAGCAGTTGTTTCAGCTCTAGGGTTGTTCAAACTAGTGTGTTCTGTTTTGAGTATTCATCATTAAATTGCCAGATTTGTGAAGTTCTCTCCATTAGAAATAATGGATACTGGATGTGTTCTCTGTTTAATATCATGTTTGTATATGTGTATGCACGCACACTGTAGGTGTACCAGTGTCCTCCCAGCTACATACATCACCCCGGTGAAATGTCTGACCTCTCAGGCCAGTGGCCCTCCAAAGAGACCTCTGAACGGATACATGAGATATGTTCTGCAACAGCAGCCAATCGTGACCAGACAAAACCCAGGTACATCTGCAACACTTGATACAGTTATTGATTTCCTAAACTTGCTGAACTGATATGGCAATAACATCTCGTAGTTCTTAACCATAAGCAACGTGAAAGAAATGTAATTTCACAGCACATGGCTGAGCTAGATCAGTCTGAGATTTTTTCTATCGTAAGTCAAGGACTAAAATGCTACAATGCTGTTGTTAATGATCATCTTATAATTGTTGCCTTCAGAAATCAAATCAGTGGACATCATCAGGAAGATCGCCCATCAGTGGAGAATGCTGAGCCCAGAACAGAAACGGGTATTTCACTCCTTTACTTGTTGAACAGTATAAACTATATGCTTTTTTCCCCCAAGTTTTTAATTGTGCCTTGAGTGCATACATTGCAGGGTAAGGCAGTGGTTGCAAGTGGCAAATCATCTGTGGGATGCTGATTATGTTTAAAACACATACACTTTATCTTCTGTTCCCATACAGTCTCTCCACATGTGGGTTTTGTCAGTCTGTTGTGATCAAAGTTTTTGTTGGTCTCTCTCTCTCCCTTGTAGCCGTTTGAGGAAGCCTCTCTGCGGGCCAGGGAGCAGTTTAAGGTAGACCACCAGCGCTACCAGGCCCAGCTGACCCCAGCACAGGTCCAGCAACAAGCCCTGGAGAAGAGCCAGAGGATAGCCAAGAGGAAAGCCATCCGCAAAAAGAGGGTAAGAGAGATAGTAGGAGATAGGGAACAGGGAAAGTTCCGGGTGCTCTTAACACATATCTTAGGCTTGATATCCGAACTATCTAGAAATTTGAATTTGCTGACCAAGCAGCAAGCAGCGTGTCAGGACAGAACAAGGCAGGGTGCACACAACCAGAGGTTTGAGTTTAAGGCTTACTATGAGAGTGAAACGTGAATTTTTCAGTTGTTGAAGCTCCAGTCAGCAATCTGAGTACCAGACCCCATCACATCAACTGTCACATTGTTGAACGAAAAATAACCCTCCTCCGTGTGTGTGTGCGTGCGTATGATCCAGGAGTTAACCAGCCTGGGAAAGCCCAAACGTCCTCGCTCTCCATTCAACATTTTCATGTCGGAGCACTTTGAGGAGGCCAGAGGAACTACCACGCAGGTCAGTAACCACAGCACCATGACGTAAACATTTCAAAGGGACAGTTCAGATTCTTGGACATAAGGTGGTATGAGATAGTCACTGGTGGTAATATTGATGCATGGACTGGTTTGCCAGTGACTGGTCAGACCAAAAGGAGTTCCACATGGGGTCACACAACAAAAACATTTAAAGGTGAGACACAACATTAAAAATATATTGCAAAAATGACTTGTATGAACAGACTTGCATGTGATTTAAGATCATTTGTCGAATTCACAGGTTTCCTCTTACTCAGAATTTTTTACAAATGAAAATTCAAGAGGCCATAACACTTTATTGTACTGAAATCAACTAAAATTCAAAATACAATGAAATAAAACAATGTAAAATGAATATTCTGTTGTATAAGGTAAGTATCAGCAATATTTACTATATAAATGTGATGCACATCATGGTTGCCATTTTACTGAGAGGTTTGATTTGATTGGCAGTATTTCAGTAGTTTTTAGGAAACCGCTCCAACAGCTGCCCCAGGGTCTACATGCAGGTCACTGTCTACACACACTGTGCTGCACCCGACAGTATAACATCACCACCTGACTCACCAATAGAATGTATTCTGTCATCATCTATCCTTTAGGCATTTAACCTTATATGAAACCATCATTTGTTCTGTTTTCGTCTGCTGATTTCTGACATGAAGCCTTATTTAGCAATTTATGAGCACAGATTATGCTAATGTCCAGATCTCACGAACACGCACCCTCTCATGAAAAGGTCCTTTTCATTAAGTTGAAATAAGTGATTTCTAGCAAAGCTCAGGGGGGAAAAGTGAGAAAGGTTAAGGAAAATTAAATTATGAAAATACGAAAATGCTGTTGCATGAGGCCCAATGTGTTCAGCTGTCCACAACAGTGCAGAAAAGCTCAATTTTCTTTCCTCTGCTTACTTCTCATAACTACTGAACTACTCAGTGTTCTGCAACTTCAAGGCCAATCTCCTGCACTGACTTTACTGTACTTGAAACAGTTGATGGGTAACATGACATGTACCTGGGACACATGATTATGTGCTTGTATTGCAAAAGAGAATTTCCATGGCTTTGTTAAATAGTCATTGCTGTAATGATTGTGCTGGTGTTGTTCATTCAGGCAAAGATGAAGTCACTGTTGGAGGACTGGAGGAATCTGTTCAGTCATCAGAAACAGGTTGGCCACACCATCATTACATAACCTTTATACTTGTAGTCATAAGGTCTTCATGCCGATGTGCACATGTGAATCAAGAAATTCAGTGTTGTTCAGTACTCAGATCTCCTCTGTTTGTTCTACATCTCAGGTCTACACACAGCTGGCCGAGGACGACAAAATTCGCTACAAGAATGAGATGAAGTCGTGGGAGGACCACATGGTGGAGATTGGACGGGAAGACCTGATCCGAGAGCAGACACTGTCTACCAAGAAAAAAGCTACTCCAGCAGCCAACAAAGGAACAAAGAGGGCTAAAGCTAAAGCAGTGAAGAAGGCCACTGCCACCAGAAACTCAACCAAGAAGATGACGAAAAGTAGCTCTGCAAAAACTGTCAGGACTACTAAGAAGACATAAGACGTGTTTATCTACTGAGTCTAGAAGAGAAAGTCAAGTTCATGGCAAGTTCTGATGACCCAGTTCTGTGCTCTGCTTGGTTTTTCCCTCTAACTTGAAAGTCACAAAGTTCCCAGTTGCCATGCTTCTTATGTTCAACTGGGCAAAACTTTTACAGCATTCAGACAGATCCAAAAATAAAAGAAACACACTCCATTAATGCCTCTGTTCAGTGAAAATTACACCAAATAACCCTGAAAGCAGGATTTTTACAGGGTGCAATGTGAGCTTATTCTCACCCTCTGTATAAATACACATCCTGGCTTTGATTGGTTGGTTGAATCCCTCTGAATGATGTAGAGTGGGATTGTTCCTCGCTAAGAAAATGAGTGGCCTGATGAAATGTAACGATTTCAGAAGCTTTGACATTAGAGTGAAGCGTTAAAGTTAATACAGGAGGCACAGATTCTGTTTATACTGCTCTGTCTGCAATCTTTAAAGGTTCCATAGCCCTGAGTGTAACCACAGTCTACTTGAGGGGGATGTTAAGGTTACTGTTGCCGTCCCAAAAACAACCACACTTTTCTAATTTTGGTATTTCATAAAGAGCAGTAAGTCAGGTGTTATTCTGTATTAGTCTTGTTAACAAATCCATGAAAAGTCCAAAACCAACTGTGTTAGTGCATCTTTTAATACTTTCTGACTTCCTGTTTGTGGCTCTCAGCCCCAAGCCCACTGGTTCCCACTAAAGACATACATCTTTAAAAACACCTCACAAATATATAGTTTCATTTTTAAAAAGGCTCAACCATCTTCTTAAAGCAGCTGTTCACATCCAAACACATGCAGGTTAGGTTCATTGATGACTCTAAATTGCCTGTGTGACTGTGATTGTGAATGGTTGTCTGTCTCTTTGTGTCGGCCCTGTGACTGACTGGCGACCTGTCAAGGGTGTCCCTGCCTCTCGCCCAATGTCAGCTGGGATGGGCTCCAGCCCCAGTGTTCATGGTAATGAAGGAACAACAGTGTGGCTCACTGATGTGTTTTTAATAGTTTTTGGAGCAACAGTGGATCTCTACCACATGAAAAGCCACAGGCCATAGGAAAGTCAAAGTATTGAGAGACAAACTAATACATTGTTAGTTTTGGTATTTTCATGGCTTTTGATGACAATAAGACAAATCTATACTAACAGCAGCCTCATTCTTTACTCTGAAGGGTGCATTCTACAATACAGTTTGTTGGCCAGTATTTCCTAAGTTTCTACTCTGACAGAAGTGCCATTGGTTGCAAATTTACAGACGGCACTTCCTCTAAAGATCCGACAGTAGCATGGTTCCCATGAATGCACCCTGACTGAATTCTTTGTCTCATCGCTGATATTAGTGAAGCATAATCTTGTACAGTCGCAACCTTAAACTGTGAAATCCCGCTATTTGTCTTTTATGGCATGAGTAACATTATCAACAGACATTTTGTTTCTTTAACACCAAAAGTTCCAAATTCTGCATTGTTCCAGTCAAGCTAAATATGAGATGCTTTTTGTTCTGTTAACAGCTATAAACATCCTGTTATGGTTGATAATAAAATGAGCTTTTTTTTCCCCCCATAGCGCCTTCATCCAAATGATGACAAAGGGTCCCCCCGCCCCTCAGATGCCAACTGAAAAATACAAGTTTGTCCTGACTTTACTATGACGTCTGTCAAAAACAACCTTCCATTATGTTTAAGGTGATGAGGTCAATGTCAGTTAATAACCTAAAATGCAGATTCTACCTGGTCTTCATGTGTGTAAAGTCACACACCTGTTAATTATGAAGGACATAGTTTTAATTGTACTGACAGTTTCTTTTGCTTGTAGAATGTTTGTTTTTTTTTGTGCTACCATATCCAGACAGCATTTACTACGGCTTGTTTTCTTTGTTGTGTATTTACTGAATAAACATTTCCATACACCTTTCTACAAAATGACCTTTTATGGTGCCAAAAAAAAGGACACATGAAAGCCACACAATGTTGAGAAGAATACACAATACAGAGGAACAGTACGTTCTGTGTCCCTTTTTTCTGATCTATCATCACAATATGATTTTGCTGACATTCAATGTGTGGCAGCACTTTAACACTTCCCCTGTTTAGCATTTATAAGCAGTAACATTTGATAAAGACTAACGTAGTTGTGAGCAGATCTAAGTGCTAACTATAGCACCTATAGTGCCTCTTGTGGGCACCCATAGGTGGAGGCTGCTGTACAAACAGATTATAATAAAACTAATAATATAACATTTTCATAGGAGACAAATACTGTATATTAATAAACACTTAAATTGTCATCTGCTCACAACTTCATTATAGTCTGTTATAAACCATTTATTATATTTATTATTAAATGTTTGCAAATGTATTAAAAAGAAAAAACAAACGTCACATTGAGAAGAATGGCAGAACATCCCCAAATCAGGTGTGCAAAGCTTGTTGCATCACAGCCAAGAACACTCTTGAAAGCTGAGTTAAGGCGCTGAATACTTTCTTTTTAATACATTTGCAAACATTTCTTAAACGCTGTTTTTACTTTTTCCTTATCGAGTGTAAATTGATGAGGGATTTTTTTTGTTTAAATGATTATAGCATAAGGCTGCAACATAAAATGTGAACATGAAGTCTTTCTGAATGCACTGTATATTGTGCCATAAATGCAGCACGTTTACTAAAGTCTTGTTTTACTAACCTCTTTTGGGTGGAAGTTTACATCTGTTGCACCATTATTTAAAGTCAACAACAGGGTGTACTGACCACACCCTGAGTACACTTACTCTATAACAATAACAAAGTTTATTTGTATAGCATCTCTCAAAACCAATGTTAAAAACTGCTTTGCATATAAACAATAAAAAAACATTTAGGAATAAAATAAAGGCAGTAAAACAGACATTTAGATAAAAATCTACAGTGTATATAAACAAAGACATCAGTATAAAAGGCATCAAAATGATTGGTATACTAGTGAATAAAATTCATTTTTAAGAAATGATTTAAAGGAAGATGATGACAAGGCGAGCTCCTCGGTGCCCTCTATAATCTAGACACAGGAACAGCCAGCAGGTTAACGTCTGAGGACCTCATGTTCTGGAAACATCATCTGGAGCCTTAAAAGTAATCTATATACCAACCCACTGCTGAATCTGTTTATCAGGATGACATGATCTACTGTATCAAATGCTGCACTTATCTCTAGCAAAATGACAACAGAGCAGTTTCCTGCATCTGATTTCAGTAAGACCTCATTCCAGACTCAGTCCGAGACTTCTATACCATAATTGTTTTGAACACCTGACTGAAATTTTTACAAAATAGATCTGAAAGGGCTTCCAGAAACTGTGATGAAAAGACATTCACATCACTGTTTCACTGTGACATCTTCAACCACTGGAGGTCAGCCACAAATGGATTCACAGCTGCTGTTAAGTGGCTCTATGAAGCTAATGCACAAGAGTCTGATGAAGCGACAATGATGTCGAGGTAGCAAAAAAACATGCTGGTTCACAAACATCTAATAACAATATTGAAAATATACGGAGTGTTCTCCTCTCAGTGCGAAGTCACCCATATGTAAATCAGTGCTCAGATACAACATACAATCAGAAAGTTGAGTCTAACAGCATGTATTTACCACAGCACAATTTGTATCTTTCCAAAAAACATCACACCACAAAGAAAAACAAAATCATTCAGATTTGGACAGATTGTTTTGCTATCACAGGATTTTCAAAATGTACAAAAAAGAGTCACAAAATACAAAGAATAAAAACAGGCTACTGAGGGGAACGTACATAGCTGCCTTAAAAACCTCCAAGCAGAGGTATGGAGAAGCAACGTCAGGCTACCTGTCGTTTTCCCTCCACGTTGATGTGTAAGAAAACAAAACCTCCCATCAGATCAGGAATCCTCACCTGTGTCAAAGAGTCTGTAAAGTTCAGCTCTGCTGGGTTTCTGTGCAGTAGACGAGAGATAATCAGGGTCCTTGTTGCTGCTGTGTTGCAGCTTGTCTCAGTAAAGTCTGGAAGTCAGGAGATAAGACCAGTTTGTGGTGGACATTTCCTAACACCATTATGTCTCCAGTCTGACCATCTGACAGACGCACAGACACCAGTTGCTGCAGAACAAAGAAGGAGAGAGGGCTTCTATGTTAATAGTGACAGAGTGGCTTTGTTTTTCTAATCACATATTGACTCAGCATTATTTCACAGTTTGAAACAGTGGTAATAATAGTAATAATTTAGTTTTAAAAGAATATGATATAAATGGAATTCCTTAAATTTCAAATCCACTGGATACTAGGACTCAGTATTTTCACTTAAAATGTTATACAAGACAAATGCTTTGCAGATGGGGATTAGAAAATAATCAGAAGTCTGCTTTCTGTAATGAGGATAATGTGATGCATTTATTTTGGTTTATGTGCCCACAAACAATCTGTTGACTGAAGAAGCAGAAGCCCTCATCTTAAATACTACATCTGTAAATACTGTTATGTGAAGACGAAAGAAAGTTTGACTTTTGTGGCTTTTTCTTTGCTTGTTAAGCACTGTTTTATTCTAGAGGGCATAATTGCAAAAAGGCAAGGCAAGGTAAAAGATTCAAGACGGTTAGGACACACCCCTGCATGAGAGCATAAAAAGTCAGGCTAAGGTGTTGTCTCGTCATTTGAACCCTGATGACAACCAGCCGTTCAGGTCAAAACTGGCCGTCTTTAAAAATGGTTTCATGAACAAGCCATGTAACTAATAAAGGCTTTTTATTAAAACTCCACATACTCCTGCCACTCTGTGGGACTGTCTGAAGCTTGCTCTTTTGCACAAGCAAAGTGACATGACATGTTAAGAGAAATACATTTAGATGGGAACCCTGTGATTGACAGATCTGGACTTTGGGTGAACCCAGCTGCTTACTCTTCCTGCTATAATGCAAGTATTATACATTATATGGCACACACACACACTCACAGTACCTGCAGGAAGGAGAAGGCAGCTCCCTCAGAGACATCCATGACGACGTCACCCAGCTTCAGCTCCACCTTTCCTGACTTCCTGATCCGCAGTTTACCCAAAAATCCCTCTGGGAAGTGTGACAGCACGGGGCAGCCCTCCTTCATTGCAGCCTCCTGAGGAGAGGCAGTGACACACAACCTGTTAATGACTGGCTGATAGGAACATTTTTGGACTGAAAAGCTGATATGTTGTAACAATACTAAATGTCTGTACATTTGACCATTTTTATGCCAAAATAAATAGAAAAAAGTGTGTTTTCCTGGTGAAAATGGAGAAATGTAGAAATGTCTCTGAAACAGCTTGATATTAAACTTCTCTACTAAAAGCTCTATTAAAACTGACAGGGCTCTGGTCTGGCACTTTGTGTAAACAGTTTCACTGGTGCATTGAGGATTTACCTTTTCTGCACCAGGTGGTTATTTGGTGAATGGCTGTTAGTGAGAAGAGACGTGCAGTAAGGGGAGTACAGCAGCACAATGCAGATTAGTGTCAAGTACCACAAACAAAATTCCATCCTCTATTGTATTATGGTGGCAGCAGAAACCTCAGACACAAATGTCTCTAAACCGAAACAAATACCGCCAGAATGATCTGCATGGAGAGATGCCACTAAGTGAATTTATGCAGTAACAATCATTCAGGGATTCACAAATAACAGTGGAAAAAGGCTTTCCAAGAGAGTCAGTAATAACACAAAGAAGAAAAGAGGGGAGCCATCAAATATAGCAAAGTAAGAATATGTAATGTGCTCAATATGTGCACAAATAAAGACACATAATGGCATGAAGGACACAAAAAGCCTTGAACTGGCAGCTCCTCTGGATACCTTGGAATACGTTGCAATCCAGAATGTATTACTGTATTTGCATGTATGGAATAGATGCAACACACCACACAATGTGCTGAAAAGCAACACCAGACATGTTGCCATGGCAGCATCACCGCTTTAGTATTTATTCTGTTGACTCACTTGTGCTTGAAGATGTGCAGGCCTCTTGTTTTCAGGCTTTCCTTCCTTCTTGGAAGGTTTCTCTGCTGTAGATCCGAGAGCAGTGTCGACTTTCTGTCCAGACGCTCTGCTCGGCATACAGTCAGGTAACTGCATGAAGAAGAGCTCCTCTCTGCCAGACAGGCTGAGATCCTGCAGCACTTCTACCAGAGATGACTGCTCTGGTTTGGGCAGCTCTGTCCTGCTGTGGCCTGCTCTACTCTGAGCTCCACCAGATGGTTTCCCTGGACCTGCCAACATGACAACCACAAACACTTCAACTACAGAAAGGACTGCAACAGAATACACAGACATGAAGCCTCATGGTAGTTCAGGCAGGCACGGAAGTCAAGGTGGGGGGTTGTGAGCTCAGGGACAGTCTGTGTCAAGCTTGCATCACATGAACAATGCCACACCGCCAAACTAAAATGGTAAAAACCCTGACGTGTGTCGTGACTGAAGGAGCCTTTTGTCAACAGGCATGTAACGTGACAGTGGTGAGACAGTAGCAGTAGTCAGAGGTGGTTTTCTCACATGTGGTGGTTGTCAGTGTTAGACTCTTGGTGAAGCTGCTGGACTGACTCAGAGGCAGCTGGATGGGTTTCAGCTTGGCATCATTTCTCAGACCTGGATCATCTATGAACTGTAGGTGCGACATATAATATTAGTTATGAACAATGATGAGATGAGGCTGATTATTATTATTATGGATGATAATATCATTTAAACCTCACTGCCTCACTGGTGGGTCAGTCCTTATACACTAATGCTGTGCTGCTAAACATTGTGCAAAACCACAGAATCTTTTAATTCTAGTGGCGAGGAATGAGTTGAGACTGTTTTCCTGGAAAACAGCAGCCACATTAAACTCCATAAAAAGAATCAACTGTCCACTTCTATTCTCTCCTCCAGGTCTAATTCAATTCAATTCAGTTTTATTTATATAGCGCCATATCATAACAAAGTTATCTCAGGGCACTTTTTCGAATAGAGCAAGTCTAGACCGACTCTTTATATTTACAGAGACCCAACAGTTCCCACCATGAGCAAGCACTATGCGACAGTGGCAAGGAAAAACTCCCTTTTAACAGGTAGAAACCTTGAGCAGAACCAGGCTCAAGGTGGGCAGTCATCTGCCTCGACCGGTTGGGTTGAAGGGGGGGGGGCAGGAGGAAAGAGAACATACAGCAGCACAATACAGTTCCACATAGGGATGTAAGGCAATAGTTATGGTAATGGCATTGATGTTAACACCAACAGAAACAACACTAAGAGCAACATTATAATAGCAATACTAAAAAGAGACATTTTTCGTGTTGAGTGCTGGGTTGCACAGGTGCAGGTTAGGTACAGCTTCCTCAGTGTTAAATGTGTGTTAAACAATTACTCTAAAATAAAAGACTGAGGGAAAATTAAAATGGGGGGGATGAAAATTTTTATATATATATATATTGATATAACAATAAATTCTTAACATGTGAGGTGCCTTATGGATTCCTGGGGGGCCTGCTTTAGTGTATAAATATGATAGTCATTTTTACATTAACAATGGATCAACTTTGACTATGTGTACTGTGAAAGGTTTCACTGGGAACGAGATATTTTTCTAAGGCGTTGGAGGAGACCAAATCAGAGCTAAAAGGGGAGTGAATATTAATAATATATTAAATAATAATATATATTCAGGTGAACACAACTACTACAACTGAATGATAATGTTGCTTTGTGTCTGCTACATGTGTAAACCATAGACTGTCTATAAAGATAAACATGACAGCTCCCCAAAAGTGAAGCCAAAACATCTGGATCGCCCCCTGGTGGCTGCAGTATAGGTCATAAACCCTGTCCCCTCCATGTTAGCGGATGGGACATGGGCCAAATGTAAAAATCAGTACTGGTCAAATAAAATGTTCCCAAAGATGGTTTCTGTCATTTTAGATAGTTCTTATCACGCTGATGTTTGTTCAAGTGTTAATTTTTATGATAAGTTTGGTTTTAATTAGTTATTTGACGCTATAAAAAGGGGGTGTCGCGTCGTCATGATTGAGTGTGCTCGCAATTGGTTCAGGCAGCTGTATAGGTGGGAACTCGATACCACAGCTCTACCGCGGATAACTACTGCGCAGACTCTGGCTCCAAATGACGTCACCAGTGCAAGAAGCTCCCTTATCCGGGATATTCTGGTTTCATTTTTGTACACTGAAAGGAAGTAGAGACACGTTGAAAATAGGCAAGAGCCACAACAATTTCATGAGGTGATAATATGTCAAATGTTGTGTTTTCAGCTTGTTGCGATGCCCCCAACTGGCCAAAAACAATGAATGCAGCTTTAAAGGATAGGTTCACAATTTTTAACTATTCAACTCTGTCTTAAAACAATAGTCAGGTGCCCATGTGGACTTTGAAACCCTTTTTGATTGCTGTAATTGCTCCTCTTGTTCATACTGGCTGTGAAAAGATCACTTGTTAATGTGCTTCCAATATAAGAGATGTAGGACTATGGATTTTGTCCCCCATCACTTATACTGGAAGCACATTACAAAAGGGATGTTTTCACAGCCAGTGAAATCCTTTAAGGTATAGCAGCTCACATCATCCCTCTGTATTTTACTGAGTATCTCATCTTCATCTTCCTCTGACTCTTTCCTCTCTTTCTTCACCAGTTTACACACAGGAGAGGTGGTGGAGTCATGCAGGACTGTAGCACCACGCCAGCCTGAACAGAGAGACAGGAGACAGGGAAAAAGTGCACCTGTAATGCATCTGTAACTGAACCTCTGGTGTGCATACTTAAATTCCACTGAAAATGAAAAGAGAAGCTGTGCACCTGTTTTGCGTACAGTGTCGGCAGGACCCTGTTCAAAGATGGAGTGAGACTGGATGGTCTGGGGCCTCTCTCTCCTCCCCCCTCTGTTCTCTCTCCTCCTCCTCTCCTCCCTCTCTCTTCTCTCCTTTTTTGGAGCCACGTAGATCTCTTCCTTTAACCTAGCAAAGAATCGGACATGATGTTCACAAGCATTAAACACATTCTGACAGCACATAATATGCATATCATTATTAAACAGGAGACTGGAATAATTTAATTGACGCTCACTCACTCGTCTTTGCTTTTCCTCACAGCATGGACATTTGGCTCAAAGGTTTTCTTTGGAAAAAAGAGAACAGAGAGAAATATAAAGCATTGTTAATACCAAGAATTTCTCTGTTGTATTTGATATTTATTATGTTATAAATTATTTTCTAGCTGCCAGATTCAATATTACATGACTATGACCCTTATTTTGTATGTTAGTGATGATACCAATTTTTCTTTCCAACCAGCAGAATACATTCTTTTAATTGTGACCCTCCTCTTAGCAACTGCATTAAAGCAGCCATCAGACCAAATGAGTTTCTTATTGAGACCCTGAAGTTGACCCTGACCCCTGACCTCCCTGTGAAGAAAGGAAATGTGTTCTATCACTGTGTACAGAGTGTCACATTATTGTTTTAATCCAGTAAGAAAGAAGAACACTATTTTGGCCTTATTAGCCCTCAACTATGGACCAGTCTGCCAACATTGCTTTCTCCTAAAGTGTTTACCTAACAATGTTTTTAGCTCTTTTTATGTATCTTTATCCTCTTTTATTGTATGTATCCTTGTTTTATTACTTTTATGTAAAACACTATGTATTGCATTTGTGCATGAATTGTGCTATAGAAAGAAAGTTTAATGTTATTATTTAATGAAACATTTGTGTTGCTATGCAGCCCATTGTTTTTGGGTATACATAAAATGGCCCTCAACTGTCAGCAAGGGGTTGATATGAGGAGCCATGAGAAGTCAAAGACAGTGACATGCTGTAACTGTGGAACAGGTTTGTTCATTAAGATGCCTGACAACAGTCTTACTAAACAGTTGGCTTTCAGTATATATACTGATATGAGGAGCCATGAGAAGTCAAAGACAGTGACATGCTGTAACTGTGGAACAGGTTCATTAACATGCCTGACAACAGTCTTACTAAACAGCTGGCTTGCAGTATATATACACACAGTATATTGTAGTGTATAGTGAACCAGTTCCAAACTGGCTGTCTATGGGAAACCCTTAACTTCAAATGTTTTGGTGTCCAGTCTCTTTGTGCTTTAACATTACATAATATTATAAACTGGAAAATTCATATTCACATTCCACCCCTTTGGTGTGTCATTCATTACCTTTGGTTTTTTGATGGCACCCCCCAGTGTCAGGTCCCTGGTTCTGAGGGACGTCAGTCTTCCAGGTGGAGTGGAGGAGGACAGATGCCTGACCCGGCCTGGGAGTCCTCTGCCCGAGGTGAAACTCAGCCCGGCCCCACTGCTGAGGCCGGAGGAGCCGGGAGTACTTGCTGCATCCCCCGAGTCTGTCATTTTGTGGTATCTGGTCCTCGTTTTAATATTTTACTGTTTTAGTGACTGTGGGTACAAACCATCCTGTTTTTATTGTTCACATAATCAATAATGTTACAGTTTGGGACAAACTTTACGCCTTTATTTAGTAAGTAAAGCCGTTAGCTACTAATCCGGTTTTGCTTTATTCCTGGCATGGCTGTCATCACTGACCCTATATCTTTCCGTTTCTCATCCTCTTTGTCAACCAGACATGGCCTGAAAGCAATTCAATGACGTTGCAAACCTCGGCGAACACGCAGTCTAAGCTAGGTACAGGTCCATATACACCAGACAACAACAGCTTATTACCCTCCATTTTGTTCGCACTGGCTATACCAAAACAGACTGCGCAAGAATGCAAAACTGTACACTCACGAAGAACAAAAATGCTTCCGTTTGAGCAAACCGGAATCCCGTTAGTTATTAGGAGTTATATTCGGTGTCGCTGCATTGCACAATATCCTTCCTGAAGGCTGCACACAAATAACAGAATCTTTAACACATCTTCTTTGGTCGTAACCCAGCGGAGTTTCCTGGCGGTGGTTGTAGAAAACATACAGTGCTGAGTAAAAACGTTACAAATATTCAACCAGTGACATTATTCCAGCAGTTAGGTTTTTCCGTATGTTTTACTTGTCCAGTTTAAATGAATCTAATTTCCTTCCTACTGCGCTGCTATTGTTGTTCCTAAACGGTACTACGCCGTTGGAACCACAAGAGGGCGCTGTTTATCTAGTGTGTGAGAGTGTGGACCCTCTGAGACAAGAGAAACAAAACTACCTCACTTATTGGAACACAAAATCACACTCACAAAGTAAAATGCAGTGTTATCTGGCCCTAAAAAGAGAGTATACTGTGGCCACCTACCTGACCACAGTGACTCATGTTAAACAAAGAAACGTGTTAACAAAGTAGCCTACAGAAACATGGCTGCCAGAAGAGTGACTGTGCCAACAGTGTGGAAGAAGTGCTGTAGAGACAGAACAGCACTTCCTCACACAGTGCCCAAAATTTAAACCTGTCCGGGAACAGCTCTTCCCAAAAATCAGAAATAAGCATCCACATTTTATTAACTCAGAAAATGAAAAACTACAACATGTACTGGGGGAAATCTGCCTGTCTCAACATGAGGGGATCAGACTGACGTGCTGCTGGTCTACATCAGGCCTCAGATATTTCTTTTATGTATCATATGTATATATAATGGGCTTTATCCTCCATATGCACATCAATCAATAATCAATAATTTGCTTGTGATTCCTTCTTTTCACATTAAGGGGCAAGTGGTGGGACAGGGTGGTGGTGGTTGTGGGTGGGTGGGGGTGCTTTTGTTTTTTTTGTTCATCAAGCACTTTGGTTGTTTTTTTGTTTTGTTTTTTTGTTTGTTTGTTTTGGATTTCTTGTGCTGTTGAAGTTCATACTGTTCAAAATGTATAAATGCATATGTATAGATTTCTTTATATTGTAATTGTCAACATCTATTATTTGCACAGTGCTTTGGCCAATAAAGCTATTTGAATTTGAATTTGAGTGTGTCCTGTGATAAGGTGGTCGAAGAAATCCTTAGCTCTTTTACTTAAGTCAAAGTAGCAATACCTACTGGTGGAACGTAACTTAGTACTTTTACTCAAGCACTTAAGTAAAAGTTTGAGGTACTTTACTTGAATATTTCTATTTGGTGCTTCTTTATACATATACTCCACTAAATTTCAGGGGGGAATTTTGTGCTTTTTACACCACTACATTTATCTGAAACCTGGAGTTACTCGTTACTTTGCGGACTATCTGAAGGCTATTATTACCTATTATTATTTTCCTCCGTTTCCATCTCTTCACCACTTTAACCCTATTTTATTTCTGTACTGATTTTATGTCTGTCTTGTAATGTATAACTTTTAAAGTTTTAGTCTGTGTTCTCTTATTTTAAACATTTGAAGCACTTTTTAACCTCATGTTTTAAAAAGTGTTATTTAATAAAGCTATTAGTAGAAGTAGGATTTTACAAAACGTGATTAGTTTGTAAAATATGATGCATTGTTATAGATGTACTACTACTCAACAACATATAAAGAATAACATGTAGCCATACAAATATACTGTGTTTCTAATGCTTTGTGTTTTTCTTACGCAAAAAGCCAGAGTGCAGAAAATGTGATGTCTACTTCTGTTTCACATCCAAAGGCAACTGCTTCCTGAGGTTGCACCCATAATGAGAAACCAGAAAACTAAGACCAAAGTTCACCAGAATATTTTAAAAAATACTGATGCTTTGTCCGAAATCATTCACTCATTCACTACTCCCTACTCACTATCTAGGGAGATGAATGTAGAGGACCATATAGTGAGCTCACCGGCAAAATGGCAAAACGTTTTCGCGCTGCTTTCTCTCCTCTAGTCCGTCTGATATTTTTCTTTCAGTGCAATGCACGATGGTATATAGTGCTTGGTTAGTGACCATCGGTTGTACACTAATTTTCACGATACATTGTGGGATACTTTGAGTCCACTATATAGGGCATAATAATTCTCACTATACATTCGGACAGCACTGCAAAATGGTACACACTATATAGTGGACTATGTAGTAAGCAGTGAATGATTTCGGACACAGTCTTAGTTTCTGTTCATATTTTGCCACACAGCGATGCTGTTGGTGGCATGGTGTTCATTTCAATGGCTGCTCATCGAAATGATGCGGTCGTTGGCAAAGGAGTGTCAATTTATATAATAATTATTAATTATAATAATATTTCTAGAGCACTTTTCAAACTCCACATTACAAAGTGCTTCACAAAGGCAGCAGACTAAAACAGACATGTCATAAAATCATTTTAAAAGAAAACATACCAATAGAGTGTAGGAAAAGGCAAGAAAAGGAAAAGAAAAACATTTTAAAGGAAATAAAAGACAGTTCAAAGAAAATTAAAAAAGTAAAATCAGGAAACAAAATTAATATTCAAATAGTTTGCGCGTATGCGCATTCTGAAACAATAGGTGGGTTCCATCCACCTGTTTTCATGCGCATTTTCCATTTGAGCTTTAACTGGCACTCATTTAATTATGTAATTTTGTTGCACCCTCTTCTCCTGCAGTGGTTTAATGGTACCTGACTGGAAAATTAGCACCACCAGCTGTTTCAACCCCCCCATTTTATCTCAACAAACCCACTCCTAATAATCGCATAACGGTATAATGGATGGAAACATGCATTAATTCTCCTTTTCTTTTGCAGATTTTATTGAAATTCAGGGAAAAACAAAGCCTTGTTTCCATCCAAGCATTTTTATGCAAATGATCTACTTAGAAAAGCTGGATGGAAGCGACAAAACTTCCATAATAGGCTAAAATGTTTTAGCAATAAAATGTTTTTTTTCCTTTTGTCCATAAAGAGATTATGCAACAAATCAGCAATGGAAATGTGTATGTCGAATAAATAATGATACAGCGAATAGTACATGACAGATCAGCTGTTTGGTGCACAACAATTTGGACGGGCACAGGACGCTGAGGCTGCGGCTGCAGACAGACGGGCACAGGAAGCTGAGGCTGCGGTGGCGGCTGGACGGGCACAGGAAGCTGAGGCTGTGGCAGCGGCTGGATGGGCACAGGAAGCTGAGGCGGCAGCTGGACGGGCACTTGCATTGGGTGGACCGCCGACTCAGAACCAGAAACTGATGTCGGCCGGTTCGCCAACCGGGTCCGGGGAGCAGGAGTCGGCCGGACCACCGACTCGGGAACTGGTGCAGGTGTTGGCTGGACCACTGACATGGGAACAGGAACTGATGTCGGCTGGTTCGCCAACCGGGTCCTGGGAGTAGGAGTCGGCCGGACCTCCAACGGGGAAACAGGATCAGAAGTTGGCCGGGCCGCCGACTGGAAACCAGGAACAGAAGTCGGCCGGACCTCCAACGGGGAAACAGGATCAGTAGTTGGCCGGGCCGCCGACTGGAAACCAGGAACAGGAGTTAGCCGGACTGCCAACCGGGAAACAGGACCAGAAGCAGGTCGGTCTGAAGAGCTGGCCAGCTGAGGCTCTGTGGCGCTGGGCAGCGGAGACTGCTGAAGGCGTCGGGAGCCCCGATGGCCACCTCTCCGATGTCCTCGGCAAGTGCCAGAGAGAATGGCCAGCCGGGTGCCCTCAAAAGGAGAAGCAGCCTGGGGACTAGCAAGCTTGGAGATTCAAGTTTGGTCGGTTCATTCTGTCAGGGTTAGCCATCTAGGCAGCAGGGGAAGAACCCAAATGCAGACGGGACAGGCAGACTGGTGCAGATGAACGATTTATTAACAAAAGTAGCTTACGCTCAGAAACACGGCCAGGAACACAGGCAGGAGACAACACGAGGAAATGCAGGCAGGAAGGCAAGAACAACACAGGGAAACTCCAGACACACGACAAGGATGAACCGACAAGGAAACAAAGGAAGAGGACCGGTACAGGTGAGCAAGGGAGCACAGGTGTAGGAAATGAGACACGAGGACAGGAACAAGACAGACCAGACAGAAAGGATTTCAAAATAAAACAGGAAACAAACAACACACAAGAGACAAGACCTGGGAATACAAAATAAAACTGGACACAAGACCAAACACACACAGTGTCCATGTGGGATCATGACACAATTCTAAACTGGGTCTGTAAATTATCTCCAGCAGAACCTTCTCCAGAGCTGTCAAACACACTGCTGCACCTGTAGGGGAGACTCTATGCTATAAATCAAGAGACCCGTTACTGGCACCTCTTTGTCATCATCTGGTTTCAGAAAGCAAGAAACATGGTCTCATATGAGCTGAAACAAAAGAACCTGCCCAATAGCAGAAAGGCCTAGACAGTCAAGCTATTTTTTCCATGTTTTCTTCCTGACATTGGGACCTTGTGCTCATGTAGACAGTTTGTTTGCCTCAGCCCAGCTGATGGAAACACACCTGTAGGATCCAGAACTTGGTACAGAGTGTAAACCTTGGCTCGACACGTGTTTCTTATGCTATATCCACACACCTCACACCGACGCCTCTTGTACAGTAAAGCAAAAGGGTTTATTAATCCACTTTCCCTCATACAAAAATGAACTTTGTGAAAACAAAAAGAAAAGGCTGCCGTTTATCTCTCTATATTCCAAGAGACCACAACATGGTCAGAATACTGTGCAGCTCCACTGGGACGTGTGTATTTCTTTATTTTGCATTACAGGTAACAAACAAATACAATATAATTGTAATTTTTCAGAGTAGACCTAGATTAAACATAACATTAAGAATAGAAGCAAATATGACTAAATATCAACATGTAAATTATAACAAAAAATATTCAACTGCAAAACCTCCCTTGATTGTGGAATCTAATGATTATGCAAAACGGTCACGGTCAGCTCAAATAATGACGATCAGGCGATCATACTAATTGTGACAGGCCTAACTGCATATGTTGCTTGTTTACACCTATGACGTAATTCTTGAGTAAATGTTCTTAGTTACAGTACAATCCACCTGTGGATATCCTAGAATATTGATATCAACCTCTGCAAACGTGTGTGCTTAATATTTGTCTTTAGATTAGATTAGGGGAGACTTTGATATGGCTGCTCTCTTAACTTTTGTACTTACTACACAAGAGAATTATACTTTTATAACTTCTGTACTACTGGACTTATTACACAGATAGACAGGCTGGGTGTACAGTACGTGTCTGTGTCTGTGTGTGACACAAAGAGAGAGAGACAGATACATGTATTACCAATGCTATGGCAGCAGGCAATATTAACACTCGTTTATTAACACTATCAGAGACATCGATTGCATGTCTGTCCTTCCTGGAAGAGGGATCCCTCCTCTGTTGCTCTTCCTGAGGTTTCTTCCATTTTATTTCCTGTTTTTCCATGTCCGAATCGAGGGTCTTAGGGATAGAGGGCAAAATTCTTTGTAGGTGTCATTTTGAAACAAAATCAACTTGAGCTACAGCAAACAGGAATGAAAAATGATCAGCTGGTTTGAGTTTTAATAATGAAAACAACAGTTTGGCTTTAATTTCTTCCTTTTCTTCTTACCTTTTTTTTCTCCAAATGTTGATATAAATGTCAAATTTCATCATGCCCTGGTCCTTTTCCACATGTTGTAGGATGTGGTAATGATGAACACAAGTACAAGAAACCCAATCAGTACTGACAAGCCAATCAGCACCTCCATTCGATTGTTCTTCTCTGAAACTGCAGACAAACAGAAAACATGCATACAAACAGATGAGGCAGCAAATCAGCCAATAAAGCAAACAACAGACTAAATACAGACAGGGACCCTCAGAGAGAAAACAAGTTTAGCTTTACATATTTGCTCCATAGCGCAGAGATCTTAGTAACAACAATAACCTTTCACATACTGATAAGATATGACTTTACAGCTGTTACATAATGTAATACAGCCTTTGTGATGTCAGGGTTGTTGTCCTTCAGTAAATGTTACCCTTGTGAGGCTTAGAGTGTTTGGTTTTTAATGAGACGTGGTCAAAGTGTTGTTGTCTTCACCATTGCTAAACACTACTGCCACTGAAACATGAGTGAGTTGTGTATAATATATACAACTATGGTGGTATTTTCACCTCAAATCATCACATTTAAGTTTGACAAAATAATCTTAACTCAAGCTCCACCTACTAGCTTTTTCTGGCGCTTTCAACAGCATCTCACAGTCTAGATCAGTAAATGATGTTGTTGGCTCAGCTGTCATGGAGATGGCTCAGTTGTCATTGTGTGACCAAAGTATAGAACTTCAGTAACATCATAGCAGGTGGTGGTATATGGGGGGAAATCAAGTCCCCATGAACAGCACTGGTCTGTGTGGCGATTTTGGGCTTGGTGGCTGCACTGTGTAGTGCAACTTATGCTAGCATCACATGATGCACAATGGCCCAAAAAGCATTTTAACCGCGGTAACCAGTTCTCCTTACTACATCCATGGGGGAGATTGTAACCCCTGTCTCTGTTCAAAGATGGTCTCTGCCTTCATATATGAATGTCATGGATCTTTCTGCGGCTGTCCACTGACTCCTGGTTGATGACCTTTAACCTCTTCACAGTGGATGCTGTGACCTGTTTTGATCTGGTATTCACAGACAGCTGATGACATTTAGAGAACCTTTTTTGTCTGTAAATATTGTAAATGTTATATCCTGTGTTGTTTCTCTGTGTTCCGGACTTATTTTGTTACATCCTGTGTTACATTCAGTGTTTCTGGATTTATTTCCTGTTTTATTTTGAAATCCTGGTTCTTGTTTTCTTGTGTGCGTGTTACTTCCTGTCTTTGTTCTTTTCCCGCCAGTTTCAATTAGGTCCACCTGTGCCCAGTCACTCACCTGTGTCTGTTTCCCTCATTAGTTACATCCCTATATATACCGGTCCCTTTCCTTTGTTCTTTGTTGGTTCGTTGTCAGTTTTCCTGTGTGCCTTCAGTTTAGCTTGTCTGAGTGCCATGTCCGAGTTTCCTTGTGTCTGGCCTGCCATGTGTTGTTCCCTGCGTTTCTGTCCACAAACCCGGATCTCCTGCATGTGAGTTTTCTTTGTGTTTAATAAAACCTTGGAACTGCTGGAGCCTCTGTGTCCGTCTGCACTTGGGTCCTTTCCCGACTACTCACCACGACAGTAAATTGTAAAAACCACACTTTTTCAGTTAAACTCTCTATTTTCTGATGTTCTGGATTAAAATCCCCACTTTTCTTAAAGGTTGGGTAGGCAGTTTTCTTTTGGCGTCATTGGGCAAAAATGCCATTAACCGTACAGCATATTGTAATTCAAGTGGTCTGAGAGCAGACCTCTACTTCAGCCCCCCCTCTTGTCTCTGTTTTCAGGCTTTAGCCTATCACAGGTTATTTCAGAGAGACAGTGTGTTCATATTGGCTAAGCTACAAGAGCAGATGTGCATGCATGTCCCTTCAGATGGTGAAAGCCTGATTGAATGGTGGAAAATCCTGCTGAAAATTCTGCAACTTGTGATAAATTTCCAACACCTCTTTTGCCTACAGCGGTGTATAGTACAAAACACATCCCGACTCCATGTGGAGCTTCAGGCTCATTATGTTCGATGCCATGGTGCTGGTAACGACGAGTGGCAAAGAGGCATGATGACAAACAGTGGGGAATAACTTGACGGGGGACTGTGTGTATTAGCCTCTCATGCCGCTGCTGCACGGCGTTGCAGCTGCCTCTGAAGCCTGGGGCGCTCTGCTCTGCGGCCGCCAAGCGCTGGAGGGGCGTCTTTGAGAAAACAAGTCGCAGCAGGAGGGACCGCGGTCTCAGTGAGGCTCACGCTGTGGAAGCGAGCCCTACAAGGGATACGGTTTCGCAGGGGAACCGACGACTCCTGCTGCCGGTCGAAGTTGACAACTCCATGACAACTAAGCAAACTCCAAGACCATGAGATGCAGTTACAATCTCAGGAAGAAGCTAGTGAGCGGACCTGGGGTTAAGATGCTTTTGTCAAAGTAACTGTCACAAGGTCAAGAATGAACTTTAAGTCATCACAATTAACTTTTTAAGTTGTTTCATGGTACAGTTGGAGATAAGTGGATTATACAGTATTCTATGTATTGTCTAGCACAGAATTAATGGGAAAAGTGCATATTTTTATACACTTACTATCATTGTCTCCTGTGTTTTTCTTGGGCATCAGCATGTGTTTGGTATTGTCCAGATGTCCATCATTGAACTCTGCGTTTATCCCCAGTAGATGGCACATCAGTGGGTACACGTCAACCAGGTCAAAGGGATCTACCATCATGTTTTTCTGGAAGTCAGGCCCCACCGCCCTGAAGAAGGCTTTCATGTCCATGACTTCATTATCAAAGCCGTGCTCTCCTTTGCTGTAGTGCACAGTTAACAACTATATGGACACAGAAATCAGACATTTCATGAGAAGCATGGTCATGTAATTATATTAGGGATTTCTTGCTGTTATTTGATCAAATACAGTAAAGAAACTGACAGGATATGTGAGGTCTGAGAGAGGGGGGTGACAAGCAACCAATATCCCCAGCCAGGTTTCGATTAAGTGGTGTGTCTCAGATGACTAGTGACACCCACAAGACCATGTGGTACCTTTTTTTTAAATAAGATGCAGTGGTAAAGGTCCATCAAGGCATCCGCATAAAAGGTACATCCGTCCTTTACGTTTGTGTGAAGGTGACCTTTTAAACAAGCTGGGACTGTGCGCAAGTGCATGAAAGATGAAGGGCACCCAGTAGTGGTTGCTCTTTTATACTCGTATCAAAGCAAATCTGACATATTCCCATCCTAACCCAGGTTGAATATGGGTCAGTCACTACCTGACGTAAGTTAATATTGTTTAAATATAATTAAATTGTAATTTACATTACTATAATTTATATTTAGATATAAATTATAATTTGGGAGTTGGTTAAAAGTAATTTAATCAATTCAATTCCCAGAAGAGAGAAAGAGATGGAGGACAGCAGCTGCAGAGAGCCCAGTAGTACATAAATGAATCAATTGGAAGAAAGAGGTGTGCATTGCTGTCTGCCACGGCGTCATTCTTAATACTACCACAAAGTAGAGAATTTTCAAGAGGTTTTAAGTGGTTAAGGGTACACGCAGAGATTCTCAAACATAGAGTTCCTCAAAACTCAAATACACTTTGAACTCTCACCCCACTGAATATGGGCAACATGCACAACTGTGCATTCCCTCACCCCATTCACAATGTATCCAGGGTCAGCAATGAGGATGATGGGCAGCAGTCGAGGATGATTACTGTAGTGCAGTCTAGCTGGCATCTCCTCCTTTTTATACACATGAAGGTGAGGGTGGCTTCCTTTCAGAGCCTGGTAGACCTTTTCCAGCATCCCCTTTTTAGGAAGCAGCATCCCAACAGGACCATAATCCAACAGCTGGAACTGGATATCCCTGAAGCTGAAGCCAGGGATCTTAGAGAGGATGATCTCCTCAACTTGTCCACCCCGTAGAACTGTAGTCATACCGTGGTCGGCAGTGATGATAATGTTAAGCTGGTCTGTAAGGCTATGGTGTTGGATCTTGTCCCGGATGTAGCCCACAGTACGGTCCACTTGCCGGACCATCTCTCTGCATTCTGGAGAAACTGGTCCATATTCGTGCCCTGCCAAATCTGGTTCTCCAAAGTACAAAGACACAAAGTCCAGGTCCTGTTGGTGGAACCACTCTCCAATCACTTTGTCAATGTTCAGCCTCCAATCTGTCTCGTTAGAATGATCATAGAAATGAGGTTCCACTTGCCTAACCCTCACAGTCTCTCCTTTGTAGGTGGCTGCTGTGGCAGGGAAATGCAGAGACCCTGCTTTTAGACCCTGGAAGAATATAAAACAATTATTCATTATTTAAAACTCAAATAATTGTGATCCCACGTAGAGCTGTATAATATAGCAAGATAATACAGGACATCTTTGGGGTGGGCAAGTAGAAAACTGATAGATAAAGAACCTGTCTCTGTGCTGTTATCCAGATGGGTAAGCTGCCATTGTCCCAGTATGAATCAACAAACTGAGTCATGTAGTACTGCTTCTTCTCCTGAGTCGTAGTGTTGAACCAAATGTTGTGAATTACTCCATGATTCTCTGTGTAACGTCCTGATGAAAGAAAAACAAAACAGTAAAGAAACTAGTACATGTTTAAATGTAACCTTTTAACTGTCTGACCTGTGGGACACCATATAGAAGATTCACGGAATGTTATTACTAAGCGGAGATGCATGAACATGTAATATATGTATTGATAGATTAGGCTCTTCTTGTCATGCTTCGGCTGGAGCACCCTGCCCCTTTGTGCCCTGGAGTGATTACCCTGATGCTTCCCTCCTGTGTCTTGTTTGCACCTTCCCCTCTGTGTATTTAGTCTGTTCTCCCTAGTGTGTCTGCCAGTTCATCTTTATCCTCCCAGCCAAGCGTTCCAGCCCTGTGTAAAGTATTATTCTTTGATGTTTTTCCCTAGCATTTAGTGACCTTTTTGTAGCATTTTTTCAGAGTTGCCTCTTCAAGCCTTCCATTAGTGAAGTGATTTTTCGTTCTGATGGACTGCTTAGTATGCAGCGTTTTTGTTGTAAATTCTTGATTTTTACATCTCCTGAGTTTGTGGTCTGCTTTTGAGTCCGTGCCTCCACATTCATACTTGTGTACCTTCAAAGCATCATGGCAGTCCAGCAGTGTATGAAATGTCCAAATTCAGAGTAAGCGTCATAGTCTAACAATAAAAAATAATCAATTTGTTTTGGCAGACTGTCCACAAAAGGGGGTAGTTGTTAAAGTCCTAATGATTTTAGTTTGATCTGCCTTTGATCTGTTTTTAGAGTTATAGACAGCCTAAATGGACACCATTTGTGGAAGGGGTAGAAACCTATTGTTTATCAAGTTTGTCTATTTTTTCCTAGGTTTTTGAGTCCATTACAAACTGAAGATTAATGTCATTAGTCATGTAATGGTAAAAGACTTATATCTTCATCAGAACTTTGCTAAATGTATATCATGTAAATGCTGATAAGATAATAACAGTTGCTACTTTTATTTTGTTAAAAATAGCCCACTGCTTCCCCATTATCTCAACGGGCTGTTGAACCTTCAGTATACATTTTAAAATGGCAAAGGAGGTACAGAACAAGCATGATGTGTGGTGACTTTGAACTGGCTCTGAAAATTAAATCATGCACTATATTGTGATGGACAGATTAGCTTTCATCTACCCATTTTCACCCATTATTGAGGCCAGAACTGCCAAACCAAAGGTAGAGGCCTCCTTTCTCACAGTAGACCCCAACAAGCTCCTGGGCATGCTAAAAACTGTAAACCTTACAAGCATGTCCCAGGTCTCCCCCTAGGGTCTCCTTCCAGAAGATTGTTCCTGGTACCCATCTATGAAGCATCTTCACCATTTACCCAAACAAACTATACTGGTTTCTGTCAACAAGGACAAACACTGTGTTCCTTCCTTATCACTGAGCCTTTTGTTCTGTCATGGAAAATAGGCCTAGCCATACTGTGGAGAAACCTCTTTTTGGACATATTTTGAGAGCCATGATACAACAACCCACATTACTGCATCCAAGCCATAGTCAGTATCATAGTCATATAAATATAAATAGCATTTTTGCTTTCAATCATGCCGTAAACTATCCCCTCAGAACTAGGGAACTGATTAAACTCCTCTCCTGAATGGGACCCACCACCTTTTCCAATCAATCAATCAATCAAAATGTATTTATATAGCACCTTCCAAACAAATCAGATGCAATCAGACCAAGGCACAACAAAACAACCCTTCAAAAAATAAAAATACATAATAATAATAATAATGCAAGCAGCTTTTTTTTTTCTGTATCAAAGCAAAGTTTTGGAAGAGAAAGATGCAACAGACCCTGTTTTAAAAGTTTATTATAGAAATAGCTACACATAGCTGTGGTCAAAATGTGATCACGCTTGTCATGGCCTCCCAAAAAAACCCTAGTAGACACAAGTGATGAGGAGATGCTTCCTGTGGTGGACTCAGGTACCTTTGGGTCTAATAATGGGATAGAGGGAGACAAATCGCACTTATGCATTCTGGATTGAAGTCCTTAAATTACAGATCAGTACATGGAATATTAAAATAACCTACACAAACCAAACCAAATACATGTTTGTGAGCACCAATCCCAGGCTTGGTTTCAGGACTGGGGCCCTGTTCCTACTATTGCTATCGGCAAATAAACACAAGCAAATGCAGACATCTCTTGAACTTTTTGAAAATGTTCAAGAATTGAGCTACAGTTACATTTTACATAATGCTGTAATTGTTTGACAGTGGACAGTTTAACTATCCAGTATGAGAACTGCCATTTTGCCATTTAAAATATGAAGCGCTAAACTGTTGTTTTTACCTGTTAGCATTGTGAAGTGAGAAGGGCTGGTAATGGTGAGGAAGGGTGGAGTAACATAGGCTGCCTTCACCCCATCCTGGGCCATCTTATCCAGGTTAGGGGTGTCAATGTCTCGGTCATAGTCCCAGCGGAAGCCGTCGAAGGAGATGAGCAGCAGCTTGTTTCTGGTGAACCTAGTGAAAACTGACTGCAGCTCAGGAACAGAGTCCAGTGGTGGGGCAGCAGCACAGGGAGAGCTGGCAATGAGGCTGAGGACAGCAAGGCAGAGCACCAGCATGACTGAGGGTTTACACCTTGTTGTAACTGAAAATCCACTGGTTTCCACTTTATCTAGACTTTTTCAGCTGTGTCAAATTTATCTCCAATTTAATCATTTATATCTGGCCACTACAACCCTCGATGTCCTTAAAGAAGACCTTATTGTTTCTCTCCTAACTGTTATAGTATGACTGACATTATCCTGAGGCAAATATGAGACTGTATTGTGCAATGTTGATGGATACACCCCTATCTGTAATTAATGTTTGACTGGGATAATGGTATATAAACTCATAACTTTTATACCTTTATTAGTATAATGCAGTGATATGCTAGGGAGAGTGAGTGTGTGTGTGTGTGAAAAAGAGATTTATGAGAATAAATCTTAACACACTGAACCTGCAACAAGTGGAGAAGATGGGCATAACGTGACAAGGTGTTGACTACAAACCAAGAAGCTGTTGCCCTAAAGCTCCTTTTATTGGTTGTATCTTGTATGTGTTACTTTTTAATAACAGAGGTAATGATTACAAATATATTACTTTAACTAGTCTAAATCTTAAACATTTTTCCTTTTGAAAAGGAAGAGAGACCTGATGTGCCCCGCTCGGCTTCCCCGTCTCCTCCTCCTCAGCTCGCGGGGCACATCAGGTCTCTCCCCGGGTGGTAGCACCGCTGTATGACGGAGAGCTAACAGCTGATCCCTGGTGTAAACAATGGAGTCACCATGGCTGCCGGCGGTAACTATGGACGCCGTCTCTAAGGGCATCAGCAGTCTTGTTTCCATAAACGATAAACAAAATGTCCAAAAAACTCCAAAGATGCCAAAAAATAGCAAAATAACAAGTACTAAAAATACATAGCAAATACACACAGATATATAGCAAAAAAGCTAGTGGGCTATATAGCCAATTGCTAGTGAAGTATACTTCACTAGCAAACTAGTAAACTCAAAAAAAAACTCAAACCGCAAACGGGAGCTGCTGCAACAGGCTGCCACTCACAGCGGCGCCGGAACGAAAAAAACTTATTAAGAACTTATTAAAACTTATCTGCATCCTTATTAAGTTCTCAGTCTGGAGGAGAAGGGGGGTAGGGGCCCGTTGAACCTATTTTGGAGGGTTATTGAGTGCAACGTTTTGGATTAAAATGGTAAAGGTCGGATATAGTTGGTTTTGGTCCTACAGCTGGGTACTAAGATTAGGTTCCCGGATGGGGTTTTGGTAAATCCTGAGGGTTAGGGAATAGGGAATAATAACCATGATCAGTTAGGTTTGAAATCCGAAGAGTAAGGTTGGTTTTATGGGTTAGGGTTAGGTATTGTATGACAATCATGATGGTGGGTTAGGCCCATGTTAGAGGTGTTAGGTTGGGGGACTAAAAATCAATTGAAAAATTGACATTGAGCACTGGCTACTGGTCGAATTTTATTTCTCTGTTTAGTTTCTTTCTTATGGGTATTCAAAAACGGAAAAAAAAGGAAAAGTATTTAGATCTGGAAATAAAGGTAAGGGTCAAAGGTTAAAAAGAGGCAGGACAAATGAAGGAAAAAAGGGAGGGGGGGAATTATAAAAAATCAGGGTAGGAATGAGGGATGAAATTAAGATTAAGAGGTTAAGGTTAGGATAAGAGGTAGGGGTGTGAATGAAGTAGGTGGGTTAAAGTGTAAAGAGATAAAAGTAAAAATGAAGATCAAAAATTAGGATTCCACAGAAAAGCAAGAAAAGTATTGGGATTTGGAAAAAAAGTGGGAAAGTGAGGTTCAAGTTGATATAAGGGATAAAACGTCAGAGATTAGGGGAAAAGGTTACCATTGAGTGAAGGGACAGGGTTAAGGTTGAAATAATGGGTTGAATATAAGAAAATGAAGATTCAGGTCAGGGTGAAGGGTTAGGCAGGAAAACATGGGAAGGGTTTTAGGATTTGGGATAAAAGTAAAATAGTGGGGTTAAGGTTAGGGTCCAGAATACAGGGTCAACAGTGAAGAGGGGGAAGGAGATCGGGAGAAACAGAAAAAAAAAAAAGGGGTTGGTTTTAAATGAAAAGGAAAAAGTCCATAAAAGAAAAACTACTGATTATATCCATGAAGTAAGTGTTATTTAAGTCTTTGCTAAGGTCAAGGTATGCTAATAGAGGAGAGAGGAGAGCAAGCTAATAGGTGCAAGTGAGGTGAACCTCTTAAGAATACAGCTCTTAGTCTTAAATTAAGAAGGAGGATATCCAACAAAATATGTATGAACCAAATTACACTGGGATTTATAACTGTCTGTGAGTATCCGATAGAATTATTAATAATATGAATTCATAAAAGAATAAATGCTATAAATATAAAACTTCCTTTGTCAAAATTTGACAACAAAATCATTATACATATATAAAACAATGAAAAAAAATTGTAAAAACATGTCAACAAATCATTGTGAAAAATAAATCAAACAAGATATATACAATGTAATCATTTAAATACATACATCGGATCCAAATAAGTCATAAGTGTATCTCTTGATAGATCCCAGTTAAGTGGAAAACAATCATTCTGGTAAATTAATTTAAAAATACTTTTCATTCAAGCCCACAGGGTCCATTGTTCTCAATTTGTTGATCCATTGTCTCTCCTTTTTCTGGCGTTGAGGCCTAGTCCAATTCACTTTACTCTCCAAACCCATAAAAACAATTATTTGGTCCATGTATTTTAAAATGCTCATATAAAGTAGTTGACTTATTGGCTTTGCGTAAGTGATAAGTGTGTTGATACATCCTAACTCTTAGGGTATTTCCTGTTTCTCCTATGTATACTTTTTTGCAGATAGAGCACTGAATGGCATAAATTAAATTGCAAGAGTCCATAGTAAAATGCTGCCAGATGGGACTGCCTTGGCTTGAGTGGACGTTATCGATATATTTGGTATGAATAAAGTTTGACTTTTTAGCTGGTGTTTTTTGTTTATCTGTTTTCAAAGCTGTATGGACCAATATGTCTTAAGTTTTTATTTCTCCTATAGGCTGTAATTATTTTAAAATTTTGAAGTTCCTGCAACCCCCTTTGCGTGTTCTGGAAATGTGTTTTTATTCTCAAGTTGATTTGTAGATTCTGTTTAGAAAACATAACTATAAAAGGAATAACGGGCGCTGTATTGTGGGTCGCGGAGTATTCCCCCCATGATTCAAAAAGTTTGTTCACCTGGCTCTTGATATGCCTCAGAAACCGAGTCGAGTAACCTCTAGGTTTAAGGGCTGAAAAAAGAGTCCGGGTGGCGATTTCAACATCATGTTTATATGTGCAGATTCTGTGAAATCTGATCAACTGGGATTTAATCAGACCTTTAAATGTATGGCGGGGATGGTAACTGGATTTAAATAAAAGTGCGTGTCTGTCTGTATCTTTAAAGTAAACTTTACTGGCTAAACCCTTAGTTATCAGTAAAGTTAGAAAAAAACTTTTGTGTATCCAAAAAATCTACTGTATGCCGCTGAATGTTAAATTTTAAGGAGATTTGAGGGTGATGGTTATTTAGTATATTTTTATAAATCTCAAAATCCTCTAAGGAATGCGGCCACAAACCAAAAATGTCATCTAAGTATCAAAAATAAACAGAAGGTTTTTTAACGCACTTTAAAAAAACTGCCTTTTCCCATTCCGCCATATATATCTACATATGCGGGGGAATATTTCCGGCCCATTGCGCAACCGGATACTTGTAAAAAATGTTTACCATTAAAATCAAAGTCGTTTCGAGTAAGTGTGATGTGGAGAAGATCTAAAATAATTGCGTCGGGACGAGAAGGATCTGGATTATTGTTGAAAATATCCGCGACTGCTTTAATGCCCAGAGCCGTGTCAATATTGGTATATAGTGACTCGACATCTGCTGAGAAAATAAGTGTCTTTAGGAGTGCGTATGTTTTTGAGTTTGTTGACGGAATCATATGTGTCCTTGATATAACTGTCATGTTTGTTAGAAAGTGGATTAAGAAACGAGTCAATATATTCCGTTACATGATAGGATTCAGAACCACAGTCACTGACTATAGGGCGACTGTTGGGAATTAGAGACGGAACTGGCCAAGTTGATGGAGCCTTATGAATTTTTGGAAGTAAATAAAAGAGGCGAGGACGAGGAGGGTCTGGACCCATTAGGTAATTTTTCTGCTTTAAATTAATGAAACCTAATCCATGTAATTGGTCTATTTTGTCTCTGATCATTTTTTGAGTTTCCAAATAAAGTGCCTGTGGCAGCGGTAAATAATAATTAGTGTCATGAAGTTGTCTATACGCCTCCTTCAAATAATTATCCAAATCTTGGATGACAATTTGGCCACCTTTGTCCGCACTCTTGATGATAATGTTCTGGTTCTGTGCCAAATTCTTTAGGGCCGCCCTCTCCTCCCACGTAATATTTTGTTTGTGATCAGTTTTCATTTTAAAATTGTGGAAGGCTTTAATGTCCTCATTAATTAAATGTTTAATTTCAGAGGATATAGCATTAATATTTGGCTCCCAATTAGAGGAAGGGGTAAATGGAAGAATATCTGATTGTTTATTATAATTAAAGTAATCCAATAACTTAAGTCTACGGTGATACATATGAAGGTCCCTACGTAATTCACTGCAGCATGGTTTTGCGGGGGTCGGAATAAATGTTAGACCTTTTTCCAAAATATTTTGTTCTGCTCTGTCTAATTTGAATGTAGAACATAAATTAATCACATTTGTTAAGGGGGCAGGTATGTCCGTCCCATATTCCCCCCTTACATGTTTAATTGACGTAGCCAGTGTTTTAATATAAGCTCGGCAGATTCCTTGGTCCAGTGCACCGGGTCACGAGGATGGACGTGAAAATTAGGTTTTTGCACTCTACTAAGATAATCGAATTTATTTCTGATTTTGTTGTTTAATTCCTGGATGAGGTTTTGTTGAGTAATTGGCAATTTGTCAGAATAATGAATCAGAGGGACATGGATGGAGGCCATAGGAAATACTGTATTGGCTGTGGCAACTAATTGCATAAATTGTTTCCAACTTGTAGATAATGGTGGTTCTTTCAAACAGTTATTGAGGCCTACTGAGAGTATCACTGACTCGACTTGAGGCTGCATGCGGAGTTTACGAAGCAACGCAGTAATGTGAGAGCATGTGGCTCCAGGGAAGCTATCAATCTGAAGTCTGGTATCTATGAATACTGGGATACGAGCTAAGTTAGAGTCCCCTAATATAAGGGTTGGTTTTTCCACTGAGATTTGCCAATCCTGCAGTTTCCGAGTAGTATGTGGATGGACAGTAGGTTCGGAGCGCTGTAGTCGGGTGAGCGTATGTGCAGGGGCGCTTGATGGTTTCAGCCTGGTGCGGGGTTCAGATTGGAGTGTGTGTTTGTCAGTCAGTTTTGTTGGATCACTCTCACTCATCATATTAGTCCCGCCCAAGTTGGTATCAGTTGCGGTATCTGCTGCACAGCTCAAACCCGTTTTGCGCGGCTCCGCGGTTCTTTTAACACGTATCCCTTGTGGGGAGGGAGCTGGAGAAATCTCGTTATCACTGGGGATGGCCACATTTGAGTACACAGGAGCGATAGGTGGGTTCTGAAGGGGGCTAGCCTCTGGTGACAGTTCGAGATTAGTATCGCATATTTTGGACGTGATATTGTTAGTGATGTTAGGGGCCTCCACAGAGGGTGATCTCCTATCAATCTGTGGATTGAATGATGGACAATCTAGTTTCGCAGAGTGTAATAACACTTTGACTGTACTCTGAAGCTGGCGTCTTTGCGATTCTGTTGGTTCAACCGGTAATTGAGAAATAGCTGTTGTAGGGGATGTCATTTTGCGTTTGTAACGATTTTTAGCCCAGTTCATAGCTTTATCAAAGCTTTGTTCGTCAAATGAACCCAACTTTTCTAATTCCATAGCTAAGACTGAATCGTAATGCTCTTGGAGGATCATCATGTTGATCCTCATGCACTGCATTGTATTCTGTCTTACTTTTTCGGTGACTACAGTATTAGGAGAGGAGGGTTTAATAGAAGAACTGAGTCGTTGCACCTGTTTCAGCATTCCCTGGGGAAGTGTGTCTCTTGACGTCATATCCGTAAGTATTTCCGCATGATGGATCGCCTGGAAGATTTTGAAGTATTTTTTAGTTAGTTCTGGCTGAGGAGGGATATTATGTGATTGAACCGATTGATGGATCGGACGTAAAGAAGAATTGGGTGGTCGTTTCCAAGAATTGGGTTTCTCCGCTAATACACTGAAGCAGTTGCAGAGTGGGACCGCCATAGTCAAAGTGTTCAAATGAAATCTTTCTAATAGGAGAAAAAAAAAAAAAAAAAAAATATTTGGAGTTACAGAATTAAAAAATGGGAGGAAAAAAAAGAAGGGGGAGGGGAAGGACAAAAGGAAAACAAAGGGAACAACAACCCTAGAAGGACCAAAAAGTAAAAGGAAATACTAAACATAAGTTTTAAAGGAATCACCCAAATAAAACCTTGGAAGCGACCTAAATATAAAAGCACATACAGGATAATTCAGACCGGTAAGTCAAATAGTAAGACTCAGCGGTAAAGGTCTAAAAAGGAAAAATATTCGGGCCGACATATAAACAATACAATATAAAAAAATGCTTTACTAACCCATAATTAAATTAGATTAAATTAAATAAGAATAAATATATATTTATGATAACAAAAGACGAAAAAAAGGGGGAAATGAAGGCCCAATATGTATATGACCTCCGTTAAAAAGTATATACTTTTTTTAAAAGAAAGAGGAATCGGGGGTGCTTTAGACCAGTCTTATAGTCGTTTTTAGATCTTAAAAGGTCATATTTGTGATATGATTCCAAAGGGCGACCTACTGGGAAGCTCTGTTAACGCGGTATAAATGGAGCAATAAAAAAAATAAAAATAAAAAAATAAACAAGGTAAATAAAAAAAGAATTTGTTGGGAAAAAATTAATATGCAATAGATTACATTTAAATCAACCTAATTATTTGAAAAGCGTCACTACACGTTCAATGAAGAGTCTCTTCTCTCATTAGATGAGTAGATGGAATGCAGCTGGGGTAATCGCCTCGTGATTAACCCACGTTGAGCATGAATATTAAAGTAAAAATCAAAGAACAAACAAAGACCACTAAAAATAAATATAAAAAAAGGTAATTTTAAATCAACATGCTCCGAAAATGAGCGTTTGTTTCAAAATTGTCTCTACAGCGGTGGGTGAGTGGATGGAATAAAACTGGGGCAAATGCCTCATAACTCACCCAGCGTTGAACGTAGCGTTAGAGAGCGTCCAGAAGGTGCTTGATTAGCTTAGGGAAAAAAAGTTTGTTAAAACATTCCTTTACATTTTTTGAAGTCCTCCCGAGGAGTTTGAATGCGATCGCAGTCTTGACGTTTCGCCGGGTTCGGTGTAAAGATGATATCCGAAGGGCAAGGTTGTTCATGTGAGTTGGGGTCAGATACTGTTATGATAATCCCGAGTTGGGCACACGGGGGGTTAGGGTAGTGTAATGGGTTAGGTGGAATTCAAAGAGTAAGGTTGTGCCAGAGGGTTAGGGTTAGGCACACAGTAGTGAGGTTAGGGTTAGGATAGTTAATTGGGTTTGGTGTAGGAGTGAAATCTGGTGAGTAAAGTATAGTTCCGGGGTATTACGTTTAGGTATGATGATCATGTTAGGGTTAGGTACCCGTTGGACAGTTCATCAGGTTAGGTGTGAATATGAGGTGCAGAAGGTAAAGTGTAATTACCATTAGTTTCTGTCCTGTGAGTATAAGGTATTTCTAAATTTCAGGACACATCATCAGTAGTGGACCTTGGGATCATAGGATGTTTCGGCCATTATCACTAGACACCGTCCCCCAAGAAAGGCACTCCCGAGGTTGATCAAGACTCGGGGTGTGTCCTGTAGCCAATTGCTCTTGGAGGTGCAGTTTCAAGGTAGGTGAGATTCATGGGTAGGAATTGATGCATGAACGAGGAAGGTAAGTAGAGGTAAGTAAACGAATGTCTAAGGATATTAAGGGAGTATAGTCCAGTGAGTTGTAAGGTAAGTAGGATATTATATTCAGGCAATGGGGGGGGCAAAGGCCCCGTACAGGATGTTTAGTAGCTAGGTCCCATTGCATCCATGGCCTAGCCACCTAAGCTGGACTAGGGGATGGAAAATTTGGAGGTTGTGAGCAAATTTGAAAGAGCCCAAACTATTGGGGTAAGATCAGATTGATCGTGTGTGGTGCAAGGTGGACTGTTGCATGGTGAGGCTAACCCTCATAGAAGACTGGGCCACGTTCAAGGTCCTGACACCCTGGACCACCACACCCCACATGCTGTCCTAAAGTCAATCCCGGGGGGGCAGCATACTGACCCACACAGACCGGTTGTTAACACCACCAGGTAGCCCTAGCCTGGTCGATCAGGGCTGAAGCTCCATGATGCAGAGGTTGTTGAAAATACCTACACCCCAGAAAGAATTGCCCAGGGTGCGCTCCCCAAAGAAGAACCAGGACCAGCCCCGACCAAGCAGTGCCTTCTCAGTCCCCCCCAGGGGAGAAGGGACTAGAGCCAGCAGCGAAAAACCACTGCCTCTCCAATCCCCCAGAATACCCATACTATTAAGGCTAAGGCCCAGGAGTTCCCCCCAGGAAAGACCAGGACCAGCCCTGACCAAGCGGTGCCTTCCCAGTCTCCCCAGGGACAGGAAGGACCAGAGCCAGCAGCGGACAAGCACTGCCTCCCTGGTCCCCCAGAACCCCCATACTATCAGGCCTAGAACCCGAGAGTTCCCCCCAGGAAAGACCAGGACCAGCCCCGACCAAGCGGTGCCTTCCCAGTCTCCCCAGGGACAGGAAGGACCAGAGCCAGCAGCGGACAAGCACTGCCTCCCTGGTCCCCCATTACCCCCAGGCCATCAGGCCCAGTAAAAGCTAATGTCTAGCCCTAGACCCAACCCTCTAGAGGGTTAAAAAAACAAAACATTTCCTGTGCCTCATACACCGCACGACCCCAGGAAATGCTAAAAAATATAGCTAAAGAAGCAATCTTGTGTTCCATACACCAACAACTGTATTGCCATTGTCCCGAAGTTGACATGGTGTCAATGTGCTTGACGTTTAGCACACATCGCATGGTGCCAAAGGGCCGACTTCTTGAAAAATGGGAACGCTGGGCGCAGACGCCCTGAATCCTACGTGGGGCGCTGTATCATCACTTGACAAACGGTTGCCTTTTTGACAGATGGTAATATTGATCATATTTTTGCGTGCGGGGGATGGGCCATAATGCCGTTTTCACACCGGTTCTGATGTTTGGGTCGCTACCGTGACAAATGGGCACCTGACGTTTGGGAAACTCTGTGACACGCCGTATTAATGCCGGAAATATCGTACAGCGCTTTACGTATTTTTGTTGACAAATGGGAACATTTTTGACATTTGGGTCAACACCCTCATGTTTTTCCATATTTTTGTCATATTCACATACATTAGTGTGTGTGGGGGGGTCTGGGTACATTTGACATTTGGGAACATTTTTGACACTTGGCATACACCTCTATTGACAGTTGGGCAAAACTGCTTAACACGATTTTTCGGTGACAAATGGGAACATTGTTGACATTCGGGCGTTGGTCCTGGTTCTCTGTGCTTCCGTTTGGCGGTCCTGGTCCTCTGTGCTGTCCTGAATATTAAACAATTTTTGTAAATATTATAGCGATGCGAGGTGCTAGAGAGTCCAAACCAAGATGGGTGTGACCCATTGAGGCGTGGCAACGACATATTAAAAAATCAGAGCTCTGACGTTTCTAGAAAAAAATTCACTCAAATCATCCCAAACATTGAGGGTCCTCTCGGACTCGTAAACCCTTACACCCTCCTTTCTCCCAGACTCAGAGCTAAGGAACTTTTTTTCTGGGTTTTTTTTTTGACAATGTGGCTTATTCTAAGCCCCCCAGGAATGCATGTGCAAAATGTGGGGTCTCTGGGACATTTCTATCAAAAGTTATGAACCTTTGATATATTGAAAATATGATTTTAAAAAAACACAAGGGAACCTGGCGACCTGTTGAACTTTGACCACGTTTTTGGGGGCCTCAATGTGCACCCAGGACCCCAAAATTCACATCAGGTATTCTCTACAATGCCAACTTTTAGCAGAAAAAGGTTGCAACTTTCTAGCTCGAGTATAAAGGGTCGAAATCTCCTTAATTGACTGAATTGTGAACTCTTGACCTTTGGGATTTTTGTGCTTCTGTCCATTTGGGAACATTCTTGGCAAATGCCATACTCCCCATTTAAAGTCAGAGTTGTTCAAAACATAAGGGGATTTCTGACATTTAGCAACCCTTTGAATGGGGAGTTCAGTGTTCCCATTTGTTAGTATGCCAATTGTCAAGAATGTTCCCATTTGTCAAAATTGGGATCTCTGTGGGCCCCCAAGGCCCTGCTCGATCCAGGAATGGCCCACTGTGCTCAGGCACTAAACTCTGAAGCACCCCCTGAAAACAGACTCGGTGGTCCTGGTACTCTGTGCTTCTGGCCATTTGGAAACATTTCTGACAATTGGCATACTCCCCATTGAAAGTGTTGCTAAGCGTCAGTTGTTCAAAACATAAGGGTGATTCTGACATTTAGCAATCTTGTGAATGGGGAGTTCAGTGTTCCCATTTGTTAGTATGCCAATTGTCAAGAACGTTCTTATTTGTCTGTATGCCAATTGTCAAGAAGGTCCTCATTTGTCTGTATGCCAAATGTCAAACGGTTTCCCATCTGTCAAATATAAGGGTGATCCTGACATTTAGCACACCTTTGAATAGGGAGTTCAGTGTTGTCGTTTGTCAGTATTCCAATTGTCAAGAATGTTCCCGTGTGTCAGAAACATAAGGGTGATTCTGACATTTAGCAGTCTTTCCTGGTTTCCCAAATGGACAATTGCGAGTGTCAGAAAGGTTCCCATTTGTCAAAAGTGGAACTACGGAGGTCTCTGTGGGCCCCCAGGCTCCTACTTGACCCAGGAACAGCCCCTCTCGCTCGGGGAGTTACTGTGGCCCCAGGCCCCCAAGGCCCTGGTGCCAAAATTGGGCCCTGACAAATGGGAACACCGACCACCCCATACAAATGTATGAAGAATAATATAGCGATTCCCAATACTCTGACATTCGGGAACCATCTTGACAATTGGCATACAGACAAATGGGAATATCCTTGACAATTGGCATACTGACAAATGAGAACACCGAGCTCCCCATTCAAAGGGTTGCTAAATGTCAGAGTTTTTCAAAATCTAAGGGTATTTATGTTTGGGAAAGCAGGAGAAATGCTCCAAGCCAAGGAGCTTATTTGAAGCTGTGTGTGTTTGAGGAGGGAGCACTGGGTTGTTCCTACACCAATGTCTTCATCTTTTTGGAGGTGACATATCAAACACATGTCATATTCTATGACATTTTCACTTACTCACTTACCCTAACCCCTCTCTCTTGACAAAGAATGCATCAAATGCATTTGAAAGACGACATCAGTCAAACATCCACAAGGCTTCACAGGAGGAAAGGAATGATTAGAGTTCAACTTTTCATTTGGAATAGTGAAAAAGTGTAAAACTGATTATCTGTGCATCATTAATCTCACATAAATAGAGAAAACATTAGCCAGCTGAAATCTGACTGAAATCATCATTCAGTCATTCATCATGAAGTCATCCCTTTTTGCAGCCATAAATAATGTAATATAGTTTATTTTTCATTACTCAAAGGAAATAAAGTCTTTGGAGATATATCAGAAATGCTCTTTTAGCCTCCAAGGCTCTGAGTGGGTGGGTTTAGCATCTAAACTGACTGATGTTGATATGTGGACTGCTACTGATACAAGACATATTTGTTCTTGTAGATAAGGAGACATTAGTTTGTGGGTCGCAAAAACAATGCTGGATTTATAGTCAACACAAGGGGTTTAAAGCAATCCTGCTGTAGATGCCTACCACATAGGTTTTGATTTATAATTCAGTGACAGATTTAACACATTGATAGAACCTCCACAAAACTTGACAGATATATCTTATGTGATCACAATCTCCACTCACATCAGAAACGTGACGGAAAAAAACCCAAGCAACCAAAGCTTACCAGTTCTTGTGGTCCCCATGTTGTACATGCTTAGCCACCATACACCCAAGGTGCAGTTATGTTTTTGAGGAGGCACGCATCAGCTACAACATAGTCTGATTTTTCTAACAACTGTATTCTCACTGGTAAATTAACTGGTAGACAAGGGACACCATAATGAAACCAAAAACAATTGTCAAACAAAATGTCTCTTTGGGGTACAGGTTTTTTCCTAAAATAGGCCACAGGATGTGCAATTCAAGGAGCTGGTCAGTATGCTGTGGCTGGAAAAAAGACAAACATGCAAATCAATTTAAGTAAGACCTTTAAATGCAGCACCAGTTACACAGACCAATTTCAACTCCCTGTCCCAACAGTTACTCTAATCATCAATGAATGAAACTCCACAGACCCTCTGCCATTCACTTCTAGTGCCTTACTGTGTCTTACCTGGCTGGACTACATGTCGATGCCTGGTAGATCCTGCACAGACTGACATCTCTGAGGGTTGCATGTGGCTGTGGACAGGATGGACAAAGGAGAAAGAATGAGACCCAGAAGAGTTTGCGGATAGTGTTGATGGGAGATTGGTGACCGTGTTTGCTTGAGGGATATCCAGACCTACAGAGCCACACAGGGACAGCTGCACTGATTTAACTCTCTATGTCCTGGCCTGAAACAAGACAGAGTCTACAGACATGCTAGCGGTGGTGTGATATTCACCATCTTAGTTTGGTCTTTTGGCATGCTAACATTTGCTGACTAGCACTATATCTAGGGCTGATGGGAATGTCATTAGTTTTGCAGGTATTTGGTCATAAATCAAAGTATTGGACGGGTTAATATCTTGACCTGATTATGGTGCTAAATGAAAACTGAAAATCTTAAACCTTTGGTAATTCAAAGTTTTCAGATTTTAATTCGTTCAAAGGGGGTCATGGATTTCTGTATAAGAAATTCATTACAATCCAGCCGGTTGTTGAGACATTTCACTGAAAACAGAGAAAGTCAAGAAATTAACAAAGTCACTAGGATTCATTCGGGGGACCATGAAGGTCTGTGCAAAAGTTCATGGTGATCTATTCAATAGTTGTTGAGATATTTCAGTCTGGACTGAAGTGGTTGTCTGACTGACTGACAGACAGACTGACATTGCTATCCATAGAGCTTCATGCTGCTAGTGTGGCTAAAATTACATATTACTGTTATAATCAACATACCTTCAATGATGCTCAAAGCAAGAAGAAATCTCCCTCAAGTTCTGCAACATTCAAATCAAAAACTTTCATCCACAATGTGTTAGTCCCTATATTTCAGATTTATAGCTTATTATGTTTAAAGGCAGTGGTGTAAGTACATTCTCAGGTTTTGCACCTAAATACAGTTTTGAGGTACCTGTACTGTACTTTATTCAATTTTTTCCTATTTGTACTTCTATTCCACTACATTTTAGAGGGATATATTGTACTTCTTACTCGACTACATTTACAGCTTTTGTTACTAGTTACATAGCATCTGATGACGAGCTATTGGCTGTCCTAAAAGTCGCTAGAAGTCGCTAAATGACGCCATCGCCTAATTTGCATAATTGGCAATTTGCATGTAATTGTAATGGACGCTGTAGGAGAGAGGAATAACGTCGTGGGAGAGACAAAAGGTGAGTAAAAAACACCCTAAATATGTTTAGAATTACAAATAAACTTTCTTCTGTTGATTCTTGGTTTTTTTTTTTTCAAATTTTGCCATTGAAATAGGCCATCACTTCTCAAAATAACTTCATGACTTATATGCTTTGTCTAGATGCACATTACATAAATCAATTTTGTCCTGTATTGTTAAATGTTAGAATATCAAATTTAATCAAAAGATGGGGTGTGGGGTGGAATTGCTAGCTCTACGTCCAAACCTCCTCCTTTATCTGGGCTTGGGACCGACAAAGTGACCCAAAAGAGACACTTTGGCAGAGTTACTTAGGTTTTCTTTTTAATTTTTTTTTTTTTTCTTGTGGGTTTTTTCTTTTTTTTTTTTTTTTGTTTAGTTTTCTTGTTTGGTTTAGTTTCTAACCTTACTTAGGAGCCTACAACAAGTCACAGTAAAACATGAACATTTTTTGCCATAACTATAACGTTTTTAACAATTTTTTGGATAGACGGTTTTAACTTGACAACATTAACAATCTAAATGCACCAAAAAGAGACAATAGAAAAAACTGTCAATGGCAATGTGAGAAAATGATGGTAACTAGTCTGGCCCTTTTTTTCAGACCCCCCTCCACACACACACGCTGTGCTGGCTCACAGAAAGAGTAGGTTTACTTTTTACCACACTCATCTGGCTGAATAATCTCTCGACTTCAGTATTCGAGTGTGGCAAGGACAACACAGACACAGCAGCCACGGCAAGTTCCTGAAACGGGTTGCTATCAGCTGCATCCCTGAACTTCCAAATCTCACTCCAGAAGCCCACTGTGTTTTTTGTTTCATTCCACTTACTAAGATGGATGGCACGCCATTGCTGGACAATCTTGTCTATCTCTGCAGGAGAGTAACCAAGGAGCTTGGCTATTTTTTCTATTTCTCCCAGGCTCTTATTGTGCTTTAGAGTTTCCTCTACATTGAAAACTGACGTACTGCAATGCTTCGATGTTGTCCGGCAGTCTCACCCTCAACTCGTTAGTGAGGGAGATGGTGAAGGCTACACACCGCTTTTGGACATTGTTCTTCTCCTCAGGCGCAAGGTGGAGCTCAGCTGCCTTTGACTCAAAAAGGTAACCAAGGTACGGTTCGGGACTGATGTATCCATCAATTGGCTCTTTGAGTACATCAATATTTGCCAGTGGATTCAGCACCCTGCTACTCAGACTTCATCAGGCTAACCAAGCTGTCAAGAAGTTTAAGAGGGTCTACCTGCTCTCCCTCAAAAGCCTTGATGGCCAACTGTACCTCACCCAGCAGTGACTTCAAAAAAGTCAGATACAAGATGTTTTGAGGATCACTGTACATGGAGTATAAAACCTCAGCCATGTAGCAGTGTTCACTGGACTTGGTGAATGCGAAATGCAGTTTAAGCACCTCCCACTGGTCCAAAATGCGTGAAACCGCTGGTTCAATGGAGAGCCAACGTGTGGCACACACCTTGGTTATTTGTAAGGGTTTCTCCCCACAGTTGATGGTCTCATATATGGCTTTGTAGGCCTCCCTGCGCTTTGGAGACACTGAAAACCAGTTATAAATCTCCCGTACCAAGTACTCCACACTACGGGGGATGGTGTCATTGGAAGCATGACTTACAGCAAGCTGCAGAGAGTGACACACACAGCGAATAAGAACCAGATCTTTGAGGCCATACTCCTCCTTCAGCACTTTATGGACCCCATTGTTAATCCCCGTCATAACGGAGGCATTGTCAGTCCCTATCCCCAGGAGTTTCTCTTTTTCAAGACAACACTTCTCCAGGAAAGCCACAACAGCTCGGGCTATAGATCTGGCATCTCCTCCCTCCAACTCAACAAGCCCCAGAAATGTTGAGACAATTGTGTGTTTGGTGTCACTAAAGTACCTTATTGCAACCCCCAGGTACTTAGAAACACTTGGACTCATCGAGGAGGAGGCTGAAACGCTGGTCACCCACATCTGCGACCAACTTTTTTAGAAAGTATGGTGCTAGAACACCATTAATCATTTCCGTGCACTTTGTCCTGTGCATTTTGAAGTGAGTAGCAGCAGTGGAGTCTGAGAAAGCAGCTTTACATGCTTCCCCAATGTGATCACATGCCAGCATGGAACAGTGTTCAGCAATAGCTAATGCCATGATGGCTTCAGCCTTTTCTGCAGAGTCATTTTTTTTTACTCATTAATGACAGCTTGCTTTGGGAAGAACTGTTATAAGGCTTTGCCTTTTGAGTTGTCGTGTTTTTTTATATCACAAAGTTTGGCGTAGAAATCAGCCTTACAATACAGGCAGTATGCCCGTGTATCATCTCCAATAAACGGCTTCAACCAGCCTTTAAATTCAGGTTTGATTCCCACTCCTTTCTGTATTTTTGAGTGTACAGTTTAGACTGAGACATGATGAGCTAGCTAGATGTTTAGTTTGTCACAGCGAGGTACACACACAGTGGACGAGTTGAGTAAATGACTGAGGCTGTGTAAGTCAAATGCAATGATTTATTTTATTGTGACAGTGAAGAAACATTTACATTTACATCCCGCTCTGTAAGCCAGGGCGGGATCAGTGGCGGCTTTACGCACGTGCGATTCATTTGCAGTGTGGACGCGGAGTGGTGTGGGTCTCCTCTCTGCTGCGCGAGGCTACTGTGAGACTGACCGCCTGTGAGTGCTTTGGGATGGGGGAGGGGCTCACGGCAGCACCCGCTGCTCGTTGAGGACAGTAACTGCAGAACGATACGTGCTTTCACGTCAGAGTCTCCAAAACACCAGAAAAGTCTCCAATAACACCAGAAAAAGTCGCTAGTCGCTTTTGACAAAAGAAAGTCGCCAGATTTAGCGAGAAAGTCACCAAGTTGGCAACACTGGGTGTGGCTGCTGTCAGGGCGGACAGGTTGATCGGCGCAGTGCTGGTCGGGAGAGCAGTATAAACTGCAAATGTAGCTGTACATGTATGTTATGATCCACATTTTGCAATAAAAATAATTATGCAGTCCTTCGAAACAAAGCAGAGTTCCTGAATTGTCTGTAGATACAGTTTGCTGATTGTGACACAAATAGTACTATTACCACTCTGTCCCCAACCCGACCCATGCCAGTTCAGACCAAAGATTCGTGACGAGACGAGTTGAAACTTGCAACTACTTCCAACGTGCTGGTCTGCAACGTTCTGAAACATGCCAGTTTACACCAAAGTGACGAGAGGAGACGGCGTATCGTTTCCATGGCAACAACCCTTTATACTTCCGTTGTAACTGCTGGCTTTTCAGGCGTTTTCTGCAGCTGAATATAATTTGTAGCGTCTTAAAATATGAATGACGATAGTGATAGTGAGTTACTTGCTACAGTTGCATTTTTAGTATTGATGAAATGGCGAAAACATACAAAACTGAGAGGCTCGAGAATTTGGAGTCGTCCAGGGGTGCATCAACGGAATACCCAGGGGGCTTATGCAAATTTATGCCGTGAACTTGAGACAGGAGATCTCCCCTCTTTTGTCAATTTCTCCCGTCTATTCCCGGAGCAGTTCCGTCGTTTAGAGGAGTTGGTGTCACCTCTAATCAGCAGAGAAAACACTATCGAGACAGCATTTCACCAGGGGAATGGCTGATGATAACGCTGCGCTTCTTGGCGACACGTGACCTACAGCCCATAGATAAAAGAAGTTACATGACTGACTGTTTTACAAGAGAAAAGAGGGCAGATTCAATAATTAAACAAAATTAAAAGTATCCTCCTGACTCTGCCATAACAACTGCAGGCTACTCTATTTTTCTTGCTCTTGCTTTTTTATTAGTCATTTAGTACATTATTTCATTACTGTATTAATAATCAGTGTAATATAGAAACTAGGCTATACTTAATTGATAAAGCTATAACAACCCGAGTGTTTGTAATTGCTGATTGGCTGTTGAAACAAGTGACGTGCCTTATGTTCTAAAACCAGCCGCTGGCGATTTGACAAGCTGAGTCGCAGGTGATGACATCAGCCGGCTTGAGTCGACCTGAGATGGGCCAGTTCACACCGTTGCAACTTTTCCCTGCAACGTTCTAAAACAGTTTCGTCTCGTCGCAAATCTTTGGTCTGAACTGGTAGACCTTCCAGAGTACTGGCTGCCAGATGGATTCCCTTCCAAAAAGATCTGTTGGCATCCAACTTTCCAAGGACACTGAAAAATCACATCAGAAGTAGAGGTTAGTGAAATTGCATTACATATTAAGTCCATTTTTCTTTTCTTGAAAATAAAAAAGTGCATTACAAAAAAAGCAATATCGCATGAGCACTGTAATGAATATTTTACAAAAGAAATTTTTTGCAAAACTTTTTATTAAAACAACTAATAACTAATTTATTCCATAAAGCTATGTAAATTAACTCACCCTCATATTTGAGAGTGTTGTCCCTGACCCAGCGCCTTTTACTGAAGAGCTGAAGAAGATCCCCGTTGCATTGCTCTGAGTTCTCTGCGCCATCCAAGGAAGATGCCATTGCGGGATATGCGTCACGCTTCAATCCAGCACAGGTTGGAAACCAGTGTAGGTAACGTCTGGATGACACATGAGGGGATACCAACCTTTCAGCCAAGAAACCCCCAGCACCAGCTGACAAAACTTCTGTATGCCAAATACCTGTAACGACTAAAAAGGAAGAAATAGAAATTATTACACAGTTTCTACAACCTGACGGCAGAGGAGCTCAAGAAGGAGCAACAGCAGAGGTACAGACTTCTTGTTAATAGAAGGTTCAGTCGAAGTTAATAATAACTACATTTATAAATTGAGCCAATACATATACAATTTAAACTAGATATATGATTTTATATATTTCCTCAAATAGTGACTGGGGCATTTATTTACCTGAACTGCAGAAGGTACCAGGCCTTTATCTGAAGCAGGCTTGTATTAGAGTCAGACCTTTAGTTCTAATTCCCTCTGTTTGATAAGTATAATTGATCATATTTTAGTATGTGCCCTTGTTTTGATCCGCTCCCATTTGCCCTGTTAAAGTTACTGCATTACGCTGTTGATCAACACCTTTATCGTTTCAAATTGAATGCCCTCTAGCGTTTCAGTGGACAGAAACCCTTCATTTCTTAACAAGGCTTTTATTGTTAAACATTTGCAGCAAAGTGTTGTGGAAAGCACATTGACTTACCATGTTCCCATATGGCAGGGGTGTCAAACTCATTTTCACCGAGGGCCACATCAGCATAATGGTTGCCCTCGAAGGGCCAGATTAACAGTATGAATGTAACAAAATGCAATGTAATTTAAAATAAATTAAACTACACCTTATTGTTAAATAACTTCTGTATTTATTATGTATTCAAGTTACAAATATTACATATGCATTTGCATAGATGTAAAAATAAATGTTCAGTTTGAAACCCATATTACTTGAATCAGTGTTCAAACTATTTAAGTAAATAAAGAAAAATATTATAAACAAGTTATGATATTAACCCTTAACTTCATTCATAACTTTTTTCGTCACAGTCAAGGGCGGCAGAACTATGGCACAACCAACATGTATGACAGAAGTAGCATTTTACAAAAAGGTGATATATTAATATATAGTTGGTTTTCTGTTTGCATCAGTATTTTTCTTTTTTTTCTTGTCTCAATTTTTAATGAATTTGTGTTTGTGTGTTCTCTTATTGTTTGTGTTATTTTGTGTTGTCTACTCAATAATAATAAAAAAACAAAAAACAAAAAAAACAATGAGGTGATGCTGCCTGTCCTTGAACACACCAAGTAGATCCCTCCTCACCCTGAGACGCCATCTCACACACATCCTCATTCATAGATCATGTTCTGGAAATAACAAACACAAAACAAAATGCAAGCACAATCATTAAATTGTACACATATCCTACTGTTCTTAGTCTTGGTATAAATACATTATATTTTAATTCAGGTTTTTAAAAATGCTTACCTATTTTTTCTGGCCGGATGTCTGACACCGTTTTCTCTTGGTCAGAGTGTCAATGTCTGGTTTTAGGTCTTGTGCTGAGGCAATCCGCAAAACGGCGTGGAGGTTGTCATCGGTAATGCGTGATCTGTGCTTGGTCTTGTTTAAATTCATTATTGAAAACATCTGTTCGCACAGATAGGTGCTCCCAAACATGGACAGAACACGAGCAGCATGAAGTCGGAGCTGTGGCATCAAACCAGGGGGCAGTAGACGGTAAAAGTCCTCGATTGCAGCATCCTGGAACTTTGCTCTCAGGCCACTATCGCTTTGAAGCTCAATTAACTCTATCTGAAGGTGATGGGACGCACTGCAGACGTTGGCGGTGAAAAGATTGGCAAAGATGTCAAAACCAGAGTGCTGACTTACCATGTTAAAGTCAGAGAAGCGTCGATCAAACTCACTTATTAACCAGTTCAGTTTGGTAGCCAACCGAGCACATGAAAAAGCACCGGGAACTGAGGCTGAGATGTTTTGACGAACAGGAAAGTGGGCGAGATTGTCCTGTTCCACCTGGCACTTCCATAGGTCAAGTTTACGCTGGAAAGCTGTGATCATGTCGGACATCTGTGTGATGACTTGTTTACGTCCCTGCAGTTTCTGATTCAGCTGAGCGAGATGTTCGGTTATGTCGCACAACATAGCAAAGTCACACAGCCAGTTTGGATCTGATAGTTCTTTAGAACTTTATTTATTTTATTTTAAATCCTTTATTTGTGTATCATTATTGTCTTTTTTTTTTTCTTCTTTTTTTTGGCCCCGAGCACCGCTCTCCTGGTCCCGCGGGACCGGACAGCTGGTCCGTGGGCAGCTTTCAGTCTGTCGCCCAAGGGGCTGATGAGTACTACCGCCTTCTTGCACCGCTCCGTGGCTCTCCTTGTCGGCGTCTGGTGAGGAAACAAAAAAAACACCCAGTGAGAGAAGCATCACGATCGGTCAGGCCTCAACTTTATATACAGGACAAAATGTTTAAAATAGACCGATGCCTACGCTTTCTGTCCTTCGAGTACCAGACTCCTCAGACCGGTCCTTCTCTCCCTCACTCCTGCCGAGGGTCACGGAGGTGGGACGGGGTCTCCTGCGGGTGGAGGCAGCGGGGGTGCTGGATGATGTCCCCGCGGGGGAGCTGCTGCTGCTGGATGCTGCGTCCCCGCGGGGGAGCTGCTGCTGCTGGATGCTGCGTCCCCGCGGGGGGGCTGCTGCTGCTGGATGCTGCATCCCCCGCGGGGGGGGCTGCTGGATGATGTGGCCTCCTCGAAACGACGGCGCATCTGCCTGGACTGTGCCACATCCAGGTTCAGAGCGTAAAACTTGTCCGCCGTGGAGGTGTTATGGCACATGAATGTCGCCATTTTGTCTCTGACCTCCGCCGAATGCACATTATTGGCCTGCGAGACGGTGGTGGAGGAGAGGGACTCAGAAAGATCGCTACTGCCGGCAAAGGTTAAACTGCGGTAGGCACCGCCGTGACGCAGTGTGACTCACGTGTGCGGAGACGGCGGTCCTGAGGTCGATGAAGCTGGGCTTTCCCGGCAATCCCATCTCCACCCAGGCACCCTGCATGTATCGAACAAGGTTCCGTACTGGCCCTTTTCCAGCCGCGAAGAACACGCGATCCGACGTGGGCCTGCAGTGCTCGCGCAGCTCCAGCCACGTCTCCAGCCACTCGTATTCTTCGGGCCGGAAACAAATCTGGGCCGCCCCGAAGTCCCTGCTGGTCTTGTGGTTGCTGACCTGCAATGCGGAGGGAGGGGGGGAATACATAAATTAAATTAAATTACATTAAATAAAAAATAAAAAAAACGCATTTAGTCAGATCGAACTCATATTTCGGGCACACTTCAGCGGAGGCCCCCGTACTTACCGAGACCACGAAGCCCTCGGAGGACCGGCAGCCGGTAGTCTTTGCGGCTTCCACTTCCTCCACAGTCATGTTGGTCAGGACTCCAGGACGGTGGCCGTAGATGCACGCCACAAACGCGGAGAAGTATCCGTAGAAGCTATACCGCAGCGCTTGTGAGCCGTTCTTATTCATTTCATTTGAGCGGAGGACACGCCAAAAGTAAACCACCTCGGAGATGCATTTACCCGCGCGCGCACACCCGCCCGCCCAGGCTAAACAGCCGGTTACATACCCAGCAGTGCGGGGATTCGTGCCCCAGCCATGTCCCGGCACTTCTTCAGGCTATCCCTGGAGACGACCTTCGCCATCTTCTCCGCCTTCACTTGCATTTGGTGCAAGACCACCTTTTTTGTGATGTTGGTGAGGGCCGATTTGACGGCTCTCACCATGCCGGTCAGCTGGGCCTGGGACAGGCGGCAGAGGGGAGGAGGGGTCTCCTTCATATATTGAAGGAATTGGTACACGTTTCTCATATAAAAGTTCGCCGTTGTCACCGTCTTGCCCGTAGTCAGGAGATGAGAGGACCATCTGTTAAATAAAAAAATTTAAAAAAGCACAAGGTTGGACATAGTCAGGCCTCACGGGCCGGGCAGCAACCCGAGAAATGATTATGAAAGCCGGCCACACTCACTTACTTTCTGATCTGGGCCCCGTCATCCAGAAACATCCAGCTGCGTAGGTTGCGTTTTCCTGTGGCCATGAAATAAACAAAAGACTTCATGCGGCTCACCTTGGAGTAGGCGTTTTCGAGATGCTTGGTAGAAGGGCAGATTCCCTCCTGGTAATGTTGGTAATCCTCCAAGTAACTTGCAATGTATTTGGGGAAGATCAGATGGCGCAGACCCGGCATTCTTCCACTACTTTGGAAGAGCCTGCGCACGACTCCTTCCTTCGGTCTTTTGGTCAGCGATGGCCCGCTGTAATCCCCCTCCTCACCCGATCCTTCCTCCTCCTCCTCCACCACCACCACAGCCGCAGCCCGTTCCTCCTCTGCCCCCCCCCCCATCATCATCATCATCCCTGCAGCAGATCCGTCCGCTCTGTCACCACGCCGGACCCGGTCGACGGCCTGTGACAGCCGCCTGTATTTTTTCCGGAGGTCAGCCAGTTCCATAACCAGCCTCTGGTTCTTCCTCCACCTCTCCGTGCATCCTGGGTCGCTGCACGTGGGCGGCCGCGGCTCTTCCTGCACCCGGCCTGCCAAACGTCATCGCTTCATCGCCCTCCTCTCGTGTCACCAGGTCCAAGCCGGAGACCATGGCAGGTGAGGGGATTTTGGCACGGAGCACAGCCAGGAGGGCGATAGTTTTATTTCTCCTTACCCTATTTAAGTGGACCTCCGCCTCTTTTTTGCTTCTTTGGCTTTCCCTCAGGTGCCTGTCCAATCTCGTGCTTTTGTACGCGCATCCCGAGACCGGACAGGCAAGGTCCCTGATGTTTACCCTTCGGGCGGCATGGTTTAGGAGAATCCTCCGCTCATCCAGGTTCGCCACATTGTGTGTCCGTCTGAAGTGATTGGACAGTGCCGCAAAAGCCTTGAAACAGAGAGGGCAGGTGGAGGACTTCTTTGGAAGTGTCATTGCTGAAGAAAAAAAAGCGATTAGACCGCTGTGATAAACATGCAATTTCCCATCGAAATTGGGGAGAAGAGAAACACAACCTACCTCCAGCGTGTTCTGTGGAAAATGAGGGAAAACCAAAGCCGAAACTTCATTCTTATGTGCGGAGTGAATTTCCAAATCCGGCTCGAGACTGCCTGTGACTGGCTGAGACCAGAGACAAAGGTGAAACCGTTTGCCATTTGGCGTGCAGATAATTGAGCCGTTCCAGGCCACCACGTGAGCCAAAAAAACACGCCCTCGTTGGCCTCACGTGAGCCAGGAACGATGCCTCTATCCTGGGCAGATAATTCTGAAGCACCCCCTGAATAATAATTAAAAATAAATAAATAAATAAATAATAATAATAATAATGATAATAATAACCACAGTTCTCCACAGGCCGTGGCGCCGCACGTTTTACGCACGGGAGAAGCACTGCCTGCCGGGTTGTCTCCACCGAAGCGCCCCTGACATCTGTGGAGGTTGTGAAGCGCATTCATAGCTGGTTCTCCACAGGCCGTGGCGCCGCACGTTTTACGCACGGGAGACGCACTGCCTGCCGGGTTGTCTCCGCCGACGCGCCCCTGACATCTGTGGAGGTTGTGAAGCACATTCATAGCTGGCTCTCCACAGGCCGTGTCGCCGCACGTTTTACGCACGGGAAACGCACTGCCTTTTAATTCTGCTGCAATTCTTTGTTTTTCTTGGAGGCTAAATTTAGCATACTTAGCTCCGTGTTTGGTGTCAAAATGCTGACGTAGATTATACTCTTTCACGACCGACAAACATGTATTCATTTTCCCATCATTCGTGAAACTGCCTGCCTTGTGCATCAATTTTTCTCTTCCTGGACATGTTGGGGTTCATTTGAGATTTCTCAATTCCACTTGTTGGGAAAATCGCCTTGACGTCTAGCTAGTGGTGAGATACCGTTACCTTTGCAGGTAATAATCGAAATGCATTGTGGGAGATGTAGTTTATGGTCAATGCGTGCTTTAAATCAGCATAAACTTATTTTAAGACAATCATGCACAAGCTCTCGCGGGCCACATAAAATGACGTGGCGGGCCACATTTGGCCCGCAGGCCTTGAGTTTGACACGTGCCATATGGCATTTGAAATGTAGCTACTGCCACCTTGTGTACATTTTGGCTGAGACATTAACACACAAACACCCACAGTGACTGAAATTGGGTAACAACACTTTAGATGAGTAATCCAGAACAACAGCGTTGAAAATAGCACGATTATATTGTTGAATTTATTAAATTAAAGTGATGGAAATATACATTATATGGTAATTTCTCCTTCTCACTATTTTAGTGTCTATTTACTGTCTCATTTTAACCAAAGCACTTAGTTTTTCTGGCATTTCTTCACAGCAGCTTGTTTAGAATGTAAAGATTCATTTTACTGTAAGCTTCTCATCGATTACTGATCATTTTAACCAATATACTTAGTTTTTGCTGGATTTTCTTCACAAAAGCGTGTTGAGTGTAAAGATTAATTTTAAGCTTGTCTTACTGAGTACTGGTCATTTTGACCAAAATGCTTGGGTTACAACTAATACTTGGATTTTCTTCACAGAAGCTTGTTTAAAATGTAACGATTCATTTTAAGCTTCTCTGGCTGAGAACTGCTCATGTTGACCAAAATACTTTGTTTTGCAAGATTTTCTGCACAGCAGCTTGTTTAGAGTGTAAAGATTCATAGTTTAAGCTAGAGCTGGGCGATATGACCAAAAATGTTATCACGGAAACCTCGATATGGATAATTATCATGATAAATGTCAAATCATTATTTAAGTTCAAAGGCTGATTTTTGCTCCTGAGTGAAAGTTGAAGAAACCAGGTGGCTAATTGTGGTTTTAAACTATTCTTTATCATCAGAACATGACAAACACTTGTCAAACAGCAGAACATTTCACAAATCTGAGATACTCTTTTATTCCTGCAATGTGATTGGCTTTTATTCCTGACTTCTGATTGAATTTATTTATCAAATAATTAAACACACAACAGGTAATTTAACTAAATGTACTTTAAACAAACCAAATGGAGTGTGTGTGTGTGTGTGTGTGTGTGTGCAAAAGAGAGAGAGAGAGTGTGTGTGCGCCAGGAAGAATGTGTGTGCGTTTCTTTGTTCTGCTTGTGTGTTCCGTGCATGCACGGGCATGAACACACGTTAGGCCAGAAACAAAAGAGCACGTGTGGAGGCCAATTTGAAAAGTATGTGTATGTAATCAGTGTAGGATAATGGTGCCAGGTTAGGAAAGAGGATAATTAGTTTGCGTGCAAGACCCTGTGTCTGTGTAAAGCATAACTAACATCAACTTAACACTGTGGCGGCGCCAATAACCTAAACAGAGATCAAAACAATACAGTTCACTAAATAAACAAAATCAATACATATAACGTTCCAGTACATTGATAACGTTTAACAGTCCGGTGCTTAGCTATGTATCGTTGCTCTGCTAGCTGTATGTTAGTTACCAGTTTGTGAAGCATGGCCTGCTGTGTTAGCTGTCGATTCCATTGGTTGTGGATTTGAGCCAGACTGAAAAAGTTGCGGTTGAATGCAGTTCTTTCTGTGCAGTGTTCTGATGGTGTAGGTCGGAGGAAACCAGTCGCTCCTTGTTCTCTTTGCAGAGTTAGCAGCTCAGCGCTAACTTGTTTTGTTGCTCCTGTTGCTCTTAAAGTTAATTTAGCAGGCAGACCTTGTGTCGTAGCCGCTAGCACTAAATAAACTTGTTTACCCTAGGTTAGCAGTGTGCTAACCAGGGATCTTTCGCAGGCTCTTGCGTCGCTGCAAGAGTATCTGCTCTGTGCAGAGAGGACCTCCGTCGAGGTCAGAGGAGAGAAGAGGTAAGAGAGTGAACAAAAGGGGAGCTGGCGTTTTGTTGACCTAGTCAGGGGCGTCATCCAGGAGACGTCAGGTTACAGTTACACGACGTGATTGGAGGAGAGGGACAACTGTAAGTGTAACAACTTAAATTTCAAAATAAAAGTTCAGTTTACGTCACACAATGAACAAATTCATCTGTGGAGTTCCTGTGGTCCCTACACTGCCTTCTGATTGGCTCTTTTAATCCTTGCTTCTGATTGGCTTTTTTAATCCTGACTTCTGATTGGCTCTGTTAATCCTGGCTACTGATTGGCTCTTTCATTACTATGACATGATTAGTTCTTTTAATCCTGGCTTCTGATTGCCTGTTTTAATCCTGGTTTCTGATTGGCTCTTTTATTCCTGCAACATGATTGGCTCTTTAAATCCTGTCTTCTGATTGGCTCTTTTATTCCTACAATGTAATTGTCTCTTTTTTTGCTGCCTTCTTACTGGCTCTTTTATTTCTGGCTCCTGATTTGCTCTTTTATTCTTACAATGTCTCTTTTGTTCCTGGTTTCTGATTGACTCTTACATTACTGTGACGTGATTGGCTCTTTTATTCCTTTATTCTGATTGGCTCTTTTGTTCCTGGCCTCTGATTGGCTCTTTTAACCCTGATGTCTGATTTGCTCTTTTATTCCTGCAACGTGATTGGCTCTTTAAATCCTGGCTTTTGTTTGGCTTTTTTATGCCTGCTTTCTGATTGGCTGCTTTATTCCAATAATGGTTCTTTATTCCTGGCTTCTAATTGGCTCTTTTAACCCTTGGCTTCTGATTTTCTTTTGTTTTCCTGCAACGTGATTGGCTGTTATATTCCTGGCTTCTTATTGGCTCTTCTTATCTTTGCTTCTGTTATGCTCTTTAAATCCTGGCTTCTGATTCGCTCTTCAATCCTGGCTACTGATTGGCTCTTTCATTACTGTGACGTGCTTGATTCTTTTAATCCTGACTTCTGATTGGCTGTTTCAATTCTAGTTTCTGATTGGCTCTTTCATTGCTGTGATGTGATTGGTTCTTTCAACTCTCTCTTCTGATTGGCTCTTTTCTTCCTGGCTTCTGATTGACTTTTATAATCCTGGCTTCTGAGTGGCTCTGTTCAGAAATCCTTTAATAGTCTCACAGTGGAGAAATTTACATCGTTACAGCGCAGATAAGAGGTAGAATAAAGAGATAGATAGGAATATAAATAGAATAAAAATAGAACAAAAATAATAAAACAAAAAAACAAATAATTAAGAGCACGAATATCAATAAATAAGTAGTATAAGTATAATTGAGTTGTACAGTGTATAAGCTGAATAAAGTGTATAGTGTTTATATTGCACATAAGTGTTTTTATGGCACGACAGTGAGACAACAGTTCGTGTGGTGGTCTACCAGGGTCCATGGTGGTTGTACAGTCTGACCGCTGCAGGAAGGAAGGACCTGCGGTATCTCTCCGTGAGACACCGCGGGTGAAGCAACCTGTCACTGAAGGAGCTGTACAGTGTAGACAGAGTGTCCTGGAGGGGGTGGGACATGTTGTCCAGCAGGGATGACAGCTTGTCCATCATTCTCCTGACTCCCACCACCTCTACCGTGTCCAGAGGGCTCCCCAAGACAGAGCTGGCCTTATTTACCAGTTTGTCGAGTCTCTTCCTGTCAGTAGTCGAGATGCTGCTGCCCCAGCAGACCACTCCATAAAAAATGGCTGATGCCACCACGGAGTCAAAGAAGGTCTTCAGGAGTGCCCCCTGCACTCCAAAAGACCGCAGTCTCCTCAGCAGATAGTCTGCTCTGTCCCTTCTTATACAGAGCAGCAGAATTATCTGTCCAGTCCAGTTTATTGTTCAGGTGAACTCCCAGGTACTTGTAAGATTTTACAATCTCAATGTCCGTTCCCTGGATCTTCACTGGTGTGGGGGGAGAATGTTGGCGCCTCCTGAAGTCAACCACCATCTCCCTGGTCTTCCCTTTGTTGAGTTGGAGGTGGTTCCTCTGACACCAGAGGGCAAAGTCCTGCGTAAGTTCTCTGTACTCCCTGTCGTCCCCATCAGAGATAAGGCCGACAATGGCAGAGTCATCAGAAAACTTCTGCAGGTGACAGGTTGGTGTATTATGGGTGAAGTCTGCAGTGTAGAGGGTGAAGAGAAACGGTGCCAGAACCGTTCCCTGGGGGGCCCCCGTGCTGCAGACAATTGTGTCGGACTGACACTCCCTGGTCCTCACGTACTGCGGACGGTTGGAGAGGTAGTCCAGGATCCAGGCGGTGAGGTGTTGATCCACCCCGGAACTCTCCAGCTTGTCCCCCAGAAGCATAGGCTGGATGGTGTTAAAAGCACTGGAGAAATCAAAAAACATGATTCTCACAGTGCTCCCAGCCTTCTCCAGGTGGGAGAGGGATCTCTGAAGGAGGTAGATGACTGCGTCATCCACCCCGATACCAGGTTGATAGGCGAACTGCAGAGGGTCCATCGATGGTCTCACAAGGGGCCGAAGATAGCCAAGGACCAGCCTCTCCAGGGTCTTCATCAGCTGTGATGTCAGCGCCACCGGCCTGTAGCTGTTGAGGTCCTTGGGGTGGGGAGTCTTTGGCACAGGTACCACACAGGATGTTTTCCACAGTAGTGGTACCCTCCCTTGCTTCAGGCTCAGATTGAAGAGGATCTCCACTATCCCACACAGCTGGTCTGCGCAGGATCTGAGGAGCCTTAAGCTGATGCCATCTGGGCCCGCAGCCTTCCTTGCCTTACACCTTCTGAGTTCACTCCTCACCTGGTTCGTTGTGAGGGACAAGGTGGAGGTAGCAGGAGGGGGGGTGGGGGGTAGAGCAGGAGACAGAGTGGATGTGTGGAGTGGTCGTGGGCTGGGGGTTGAGGGATGAGGGGGGGTGGTAATAGGAGGGGTTCTAGGACCTTGTCCTGGCAGTAAGGACAAAGGAGGTTGCAGCAGGGGGGAATGGGCCGGGGGAGGGGTGTCTGGCTGATCAAATCTGTTGAAGAAAATGTTCAAGTCATTCACCCACTTTAGATCCCCCTTGGCCTGGGAGTCTGGTTCCTTGTACCCAGAGATGGTTTTTAGGTCTTTCCAGATTCCACTGACATTCCTCTGCTGCAGCTGCTCCTCCATCTTCTTCCTGTAGTTGTTCTTTCCCTCCCTGATCTTCCTCCTCAGCTCCCTCTGTACAATCCTCAGCTCCTCCTTGTTGCCTGACCTGAAGGCCCTCTTTTTGTCCCTGAGAAGAGCCTTTATGTCAGGGTTGATCCAGGGTTTGTTATTCGAGAAGCACCGAACCGTTTTGGTTGGTACGGTGTTCTCTACACAGAAGCTAATGTAGCCTGTAATACAGTCTGTAAGATTGTTAATGTCCTCCCCATGAGAGTCTGTAAACACATCCCATGCAGTAGAGTCAAAGCAGTCCTTAAGGGCTTCCTCAGCCCCTTCAGACCATCTCTTCACAGTACGTGTGGACACTGGCTGCCTGCTGACGATGGGCATGTACACAGGCAGGAGGTGTACCAGGTTGTGGTCCGATCTGCCCAGGGGAGGAAGGGGTGATGATCTGTATGCCTCTTTGGTGTTGGCATACAGTAAATCCAGTGTTTTATTGTCTCTGGTGGTGCAGGTGACATACTGCTTGTATGTGGGCAGAGTGGTGGAGAGAGAGGCATGATTGAAGTCTCCAGAGATCAGAAGGAGGGCATTTGAGTGCTGTGTCTGTAGCCTGCTCACAGTGGTGTTGATGACGTCACACGCTACGTCGGCGTTAGCAGAGGGGGGAATATACACAGCTACCGCGATAACATGTGAGAATTCCCTCGGCAGATAGAATGGCCTCATGCTAACGGCTAGTAGCTCGATGTCCTTACTGCACATCTTCTCTTTAATAGTAGTGTGCCCAGGGTTGCACCATCTATCGTTCACAAACACAGCAAGCCCTCCTCCCTTCCTCTTACCACACTCTTTCGTCCTGTCCGCACGCAACAGATGAAAACCTTCCAGTGTTGCGTTCGTGTCCGGGGTTAGCTCGGTTAGCCATGTCTCCGTGTACAGCATGATGCTACACTCCCGATACTCCCGCTGGTGCCGGGTCAGCGCCGCTAGCTCATCCATCTTATTGGGAAGAGATTGTACATTCCCCATGATGATGGATGGAAGGACAGGTCTGAAGCGCCTTCTCCTAGCCCTCAGCTCAGCTCCGGCGCGGCGTCCCCTTCTCTTCCTCCTCAGCTCGCGGGGAACATCGGGTCTCTCGGTGGTTAGCATCGCCATGCTACGGGATGCTAACAGCTGATCCCTGGTGTACACAATGCGGCGTTGGCTGCACGTGGGATCCCCGGACACGGACGTAAATAAAAGAAGTAAAAGTGCTAGTGCACAAAAAACGGATCTGGTATCCATGGTACACTAATAACTTAAGAAGTATTTACAAAAGAAAGAAGTGAAAAGGAAAGTTAAATAGGAAAATATAAAGAAACTACTCAGTATTGAGCAGGAGCGCTGTAACAGGCTGCCACTCGCGCGACGCGCGGCGTTATTCCTGGCTTCAGATTAGCTCTTTCATTAATGTGACATGATTGTTTTTTTAATCCTGGCTTCTGATTGGCTCTTTTTATCCTTACTTCTGATTTGCTCTTTTATTACTGCGACATTATTGGTTCTTTCAGTCTTCTCTTCCTTGTTTCTGATATTCCTATTGGCTCTTTTATTCCTGCAACATGATTGGCTCTTTTATTCCTGGCTTCTGAATGGCTGTTTTAATTCTGGTTTCTGAATGGCTTTTTCAATTCTGGTTTCTGAATGGCTTTTTCATTCCTGGCTTCTGATTGGCTCTTTTATTACTGCGACATTATTGGTTCTTTCAATCTTGTCTTCCTTGTTTCTGATATTCCTATTGGCTCTGTTATTCCTGCAACGTGATTGGCTCTTTTAATCCTGGCTTCTGAATGGCTGTTTTATTCCTGCAACGTGATTGGCTCTTTAAATCCTGGCTCCTGATTGGCTCTTTTTTGTTCTTACAATGTCATTGTCTCTTTTGTTCCTGCCTTCTTACTGGCTCTTTTATTTCTGGCTTTTGATTGGCTCTTTTGATCCTGACTTTTGATTGGCTCTTTTATTCCTACAATGTGATTGGCTCTTTTAATCCTGGCTACTGATTGGGTCTTTCATAACTTTGAAGTGATTGTTTTTTTAATCCTGGATTCTGACTGGCTCTTTTGTTCCTGACATCTGATTGGCTCTTATAATCCTAGCTTCTGATTGGCTTTTTTATTCCTGGCTTTAGATTGGCTCTTCTAATTCTTGCTTCTGATTGGCTCTTTTAATCCTGCCTTCTGATTGGCTGTTTTAATCCCTGTTTCTCATTGGCTCTTTTAATATTGTGAAGTGTTTGGCTCTTTTATTCCTGGCATCTAAATGGCTCTTTTATTCCTGCAACATGATTGGCTATTTAAATCCTGGCTTCTGATTGGCTCTTTTATTCCTGGTTTCTGATTGGCTGGTTTAATCCTGGTTTCTGATTGGCTCTTTTATTTCTGCAACATGATTGGCTATTTTAATCCTGGCTTCAGATTGGCTCTTTTATTCCTACAATGTGATTGTCTCTTTTGTTCCAGCCTTCTTGCTGGCTCTTGTAATTCTTGCTTCTGATTGGCTCTTTTAATCCTGGCTACTGATTGGGTCTTTCATAACTTTGACGTGATTGTTTTTTTAATCCTGGATTCTGATTGGCTCTTTTGTTCCTGACATCTGATTGGCTCTTATAATGCTGGCTTCTGATTGGCTCTTATAATCCTAGCTTCTGATTGGCTTTTTTATTCCTGGCTTCAGATTGGCTCTTCTAATTCTTGCTTCTGATTGGCTCTTTTAATCCTGGCTACTGATTGGCTCTTTCATTACTGTGACGTGATTGGTTCTTTTAATCCTGCCTTCTGATTGGCTGTTTTAATCCTTGTTTTTAATATTTCTCCAATATTAGCTTCTCTACACTGGCTCCCTGTAAAATCCAGAATAGAATTTAAAATCCTTCTCCTCACCTTCAAAGCCCTAAATGGTCAGGCACCATCATATCTTAAAGAGCTCATAGTACCCTATTACCCCACTAGAGCACTGTGCTCCCAGAATGCAGGGTTCCTTGTGGTTCTCTCTAAAAGTAGAATGGGAGCCAGAGCCTTCAGCTATCAAGCTCCTCTCCTGTGGAACCAGATCCCAGTTTGTGTACGGGAGGCGGACAACCTCCTCACATTTAAGAGTAGGCTTAAGACTTTCCTCTTTGATAAAGCTTATAGTAGGGCTGACTCAGGTGACCCCTGAGCCCCCCTTAGTTATGCTGCTATAGGCCTAGACTGCCGGGGGACTTCCTATGATGCACTGAGCTCCTTTCTCCTCCTCTTCCTCTCCATCTGTACGCCCTCATATCCCATCAATGCTTGTTATTAATTCAACTTCTTCCCGTAGTTGTGTGCTTTCTCTCCTCTCTCTCTCTCTCTCCCCTTCTGTTGCTTTCTGCAGGTGTTTCTGCCTCTGGAGCTGTGGAGTCTGGGTCTGTGGTTGCTGCCGCCTGCTGCCCCCGTGCTCCTGCTCTGCACCCGCTGATGCTATTGCTGTTGTTGCTGTTATTAGTATTGCTATTATAATGTTGCTCTTAGTGTTGTTTCTGTTGGTGTTAACATCAATGCCATTACCATATCTATGCTGTATTGTGCTGCTGTATGTTCTCTTTCCTCCTGCTCTCTCTCTCCCGCTCCCCCCTTCCCCCTTCAACCCAACCGGTCGAGGCAGATGACCGCCCACCTTGAGCCTGGTTCTGCTCGAGGTTTCTGTGCTTGCTCATGGTGGGAACTGTTGGGTCTCTGTAAATATAGAGAGTCGGTCTAGAAAAAGTGCCATATATAGAAATACAATAATAAAATATAATAAAATACAATAAAAATAAATAGAAAATAGTCCTGTACACAGTAAAGACAGTAATAATAATAGTGTGACTGAGTGCATTTGTAAGTATGGACAATAGATAAATTAATTAATTTATTAATATTAATATTATTAATATTCTAATTAATTATTAGATATAGGTCTATAATTTGACAAAACCCCTGGATCAAGGGTGGGCTTTTTAAGAAGAGGTTTAATTACAGCTACTTTAAAGGACTGTGGCACATAGCCTTTTAATACACATTATCACAGAAATAGTTACTTTTTTTGTTAGTACTTCACAGAAGCTTGCTTTCAGTGTAATGAGTCACTTTTAAGCTTCTCTCACTGAGAAATGCACAGTATGACCAAAATAGTTCTGTTACTTCTTCACAGAAGCTTGCTTTCAGTGTAATGAGTCACTTTTAAGCTTCTCTCACAGAAAAATGCACAGTATGACCAAAATAGTTCTGTTGCTTCTTCACAGAAGCTTCCTTTCAGTGTAAAGATACATATTTAAGCTTCTCTCACTCAGAAATGCACAGTATGACCCAAATAGTTGTTACTTCTTCACAGAAGCTTGCTTTCAGTGTAAAGATACATATTTAAGTTTCTCTCACTGACAAATGTACAGTATGACCAAAATAGTTACTTTTTCTGTTAGTCCTTCACAGAAGCTTCCTTTCAGTGTAATGAGTCACTTTAAAGCTTCTCTCACTGGGAAATGCACAGTATAACCAAAATAGTTAGTTTTTCTGTTACTTCTTCAAAGAAGCTTACTTTCAGTGTAATTAGTCACTTTTAACCTTCGCTCACTGAGAAATGCACATTATCACAGAAAGTTCTTCTACTTCACAGAAGCTTGCTTTCAGTGTAATGAGTCAATTTTAAGCTTCTCTCACTCAGAAATGCACAGTATGACCAAAATAGTTCTATTTCTTCTTCACAGAACCTTCCTTTCAGTGTAAAGATACATATTTAAGCTTCTCTCACTCAGAAATGCACAGTATGACCAAAAAAGTTGCCTTTTCTGTTACTTCTTCACGGAATCTTGCTTTCAGTGTGTCACTTTTAAGGTTCTCTCACTGAGAAATGCACAGTATGACCAAAATAGTTCTGTTACTACTTCACGGAATCTTGCTTTCAGTGTGTCACTTTTAAGGTTCTCTCACTGAGAAATGCACAGTATGACCAAAATAGTTCTGTTACTTCTTCACAGAAGCTTGCTTTCAGTGTAATGAGTCACTTTTAAGCTTCGCTCACTGAGAAATGCACATTATCACAGAAAGTTCTTCTTCTTCACAGAAGCTTGCTTTCAGTGTCAAGATACATACATACATTTTTTTTTTTGTTCCGGCGCCGCTGAGTGGCAGCCTGTTGCAGCAGCTCCCGTTCGCATTTTGAGATTTTTTGAGTTTACTAATTTGCTAGTGAAGTATACTCGTTCTTTTTTTTGCTATATATCTGTATGTATTTGCTATGTATTTTTAGTACTTGTTATTTTGCTATTTTTTTGGCGTTTTTGGAGTTTTTTGGACATTTTGTTTATGGTTTATGGAAACAAGACTGCTGATGCCCTTAGAGACAGCGTCCGTAGTTACCGCCGGCAGCCATGGTGACTCCATTGTTTACACCAGGGATCAGCTGTTAGCTCTCCGTCATACAGCGGTGCTACCACCCGGGGAGAGACCTGATGTGCCCCGCGAGCTTAGGAGGAGGAGACGGGGAAGCCGAGCGGGGGCTCAGCGCCGCGCCAGGAGAAGACGTTATACACCCGTCCTCCCATCGATTATCATGGGGAATGTAAGATCTATCACCAATAAGATGGACGAGCTGGCGGCGCTGACCCGGCATCAGAGGGAATACCGGGAGTGTAGCATCATGCTATTCACGGAGACTTGGCTAACCGCGCTAACTCCGGATACGGACGTTTCAGTTAATGGCTTCCAACATTTTCGGGCGGACAGGACGATGGAGAGCGGTAAGAGGAAGGGAGGAGGGCTGGCAGTGCTTGTTAATGACAGATGGTGTAACCCTGGGCACATCACTGTTAAAGAGGAAACCTGCGACAAGAACATTGAACTGCTAGCTGTTAGCATGAGGCCATACTATCTACCGAGGGAGTTCTTGCATGCCATCGTGATGGTAGCTTACATTCCCCCCTCTGCTAACACTGAGGCAGCCTGTGATGTCCTGCTCTCAACAGTAAGCAGGCTGTAGACACAACACCCAGATGCCCTCCTCGTCATCTCTGGTGATTTTAATCATGCCCCTCCGTCTTCCTCTCTACCCACATTCACTCAGTATGTTACGTGCCATACCAGAGACAACAGAATACTGGACTTATGTTATGCCAACACCAAGGATGCATACATCTCATTGAGTCTCCCCCCCCCCTGGGCAGATCTGATCACAACCTTGTGCATCTCAGGCCTGTCTACAGACCTCTTGTGCGCAGGCTGCCTGCTGTCCCACACACAGTGAAGAAGTGGTCTAACGGAGCAGAGGATGCTTTAAAGGACTGTTTTGACACTACTGTATGGGACATTTTTAGTGACGCTCATGGGGAGGATATTGACAACCTTACAGACTGTCTGACGGACTACATAAACTTCTGTGTGGAAAACACCATCCCCACTAGGACTGTACGTTGTTTTGCTAACAATAAACCCTGGATTACTCCTGATATTAAGGCTCTCCTCAAGGAAAAAAAGAGAGTTTTTGTATCGGGTAACAAGGATGAGTTGAAGAGAGTTCAGCAAGAGCTAAGGAGGAGGATCAGGGAGGGGAAAAACAGCTACAGGAGAAAGTTGGAGAGTCAACTGCAGAAAAATAACACCAGAGGAGTTTGGAAGGGCCTTAAAACCATCTCGGGCCATATGGACTCCAAGCCCCGGCCTGCGGGGGATCAGAAGTGGGCAGATGACCTGAACGTATTTATTCTTCAACAGATTCGATCAGGCATCTACCCCTCCCCCTGCCCCGTCTCCTCTGCAACCATTATTACCATCTACCCTCCCTGCCTACAGCCCTCCCCCTCCCTCATCTCACCACTTATCACTCCCCACAGCCCTCAGCTTACAGCCACTTAATACACCCACACCACAGCCAGCTGTGTGGGATTGTTGAACACCTGTTCAACCTGAGTCTGAAGCTGGGGAGAGTGCCAAAACTGTGGAAAACATTGTGTCTGGTTCCTGTGCCGAAGACCCCACACCCCAAGGACCTCAATGGCTATAGGCCAGTGGCATTGACCTCTCACCTGATGAAGACCCTGGAGAGACTGGTCCTTGTTCACCTGCGTCCGCTGGTGAGCCCATGTATGGACCCTCTGCAGTTTGCCTACCAACCTGGCATTGGGGTGGATGACGCTGTCATTTACCTACTTCAAACATCCCTCTCTCACCTAGAAAAGGCTGGAAACACTGTGAGGATCATGTTTTTGATTTCTCCAGTGCTTTTAACACCATCCAGCCCAGGATTCTGGGGGACAAGTTGGAGCACGCTGGGGTGGACCATCACCTGGCAGCATGGATCCTGGACTACCTCACAAACCGACCACAGTATGTGAGGTTACAGGACTGTGTGTCTGACACACTTCTCTGCAGCACAGGGGCTCCACAGGGAACCGTTCTGGCACCTTTCCTGTTCACCTTCTACACAGCGGACTTCACCCATAACACTTCGAACTGTCACCTGCAGAAGTTCTCTGATGACTCTGCCATCGTCGGCCTCATCACCAACGGGGATGATGGGGAGTACAGAGAACTGACCCAGGGCTTTGTGGGTTGGTGTCAGCAGTACCGCCTCCAGATCAACGCGTGTAAAACCAAAGAGCTGGTGGTGGACTTTGGCAGGCGCAAACTTCCTCCAGCTACACCAGTGAACATCCAGGGAACGGACATTGAGATTGTGAGATCGTACAAGTATCTGGGTGTTCACTTGAACAGCAAACTGGACTGGTCAGACAATACGGACGATCTGTTAAAGAAGGGCCTGAGCCGTCTCTTTTTGCTCAGGAGACTAAGGTCTTTTGAAGTGCAGGGTGTGCTCCTGAGGACTTTCTATGACTCTGTGGTGGCATCAGCTGTCTTGTATGGGGTGACCTGTTGGGCCAGTGGCATCTCTTCCAGGGATAGAAAGAGACTGGACAGACTGGTAAAGAAGGCCAGCTCTGTCCTTGGATGCCCTCTGGACCCAGTGGAGGTGGTGGGAGGCAGGAGAATGGTGGCCAAGCTATCATCACTACTGGAGAACACTTCCCACCCCTTACATGTCACTCTTTCATAACTGGGCAGCTCCTTCAGCGACTGGCTGCTCCACCCGCGGTGTCTGAAGGAGAGGTACCGTAGGTCCTTCCTGCCTGCTGCTGTCAGACTCTATAATCAGTACAACTCCCGGTAATCTACACTTGACTGTCAGTGTGCAGACTATTCGCTACTATACTTCATCTGCTGCTGTGCATTATCTTCATACATATATTGTATTCATGATGTTATCTACTTCATATGTTGCTGTGAAATATTTTTCATATACATGTATATTATATATGTGCAATATTTTTATCTTATCTATTTGTTCATACTTACAACTGCACTCAGTCACTCTATTATTTATTTCTGTCTATACTGTGTATAGGACTATTTTTCTATTTATTTTAATTATATTTCTATATATGACACTTTTGCTGGCTGCTGCAACGCTAAAAATTTCCCCGCTGTGGGACAATAAAGGCTTGTCTTATCTCTTATATTTAAGCCTCTCTCACTCAGAAATGCACAGTATGACCAAAATAGTTCTATTTCTTCTTCACAGAAGCTTGCTTGTAGTGTAATGAGTCACTTTTAAGCTTCTCTCAGCGAGAAATGCACAGTATGACCAAAATAGTTAGTTTTTCTGTTACTTCTTCACAGAAGCTTGCTTTCAGTGTAATGAATCACTTTTAAGCTTCTCTAACTGAGAAATGCACATTATCACAGAAAGTATTTCTACTTCATAGAAGCTTGCTTTTAGTGTAAAGATACATATTTAAGCTTCTCTCACTGAGAAATGCACAGTATGACCAAAATAGTTCTGTTACTTCTTCACAGAAGTTGCTTTCAGTGTAATCAGTCACTTTTAAGCTTCTCTCACTGAGAAATGCAAAGCATGACCAACATAGTTAGTTTTTGTGTTACTTCTTCACAGAAGCTTGCTTTCAGTGTAATGAGTCACCTTTAAGCTTCTCTCACTGAGAAATGCACAGTATGACCAAAAAAGTTGCCTTTTCTGTTAGGACTTCACAGAAGCTTGCTTTCAGTGTAAAGATTCATATTTAAGCTGCTCTCACTGAGAAACGCACAGTATGACCAAAATAGTTCTGTTACTTCTTCACAGAAGCTTGCTTTCAGTGTAATGAGTCACTTTTAAGCTTCTCTCACTGAGAAATGCACATTATCACAGAAATAGTTGCATTTGCTGTTAGTTCTTCACAGAAGCTTGCTTTCAGTGTAATGAGTCACTTTTAAGCTTCTCTCACTGAGAAATGCACAGTATGACCAAAATAGTTCTGTTACTTCTTCACAGAAGCTTGCATTCAGTGTAAAGATACATATTTAAGCTTCTCTCGCTGAGAAATGCAAAGTATGACCAAAAAAGTTAGTTTTTGTGTTACTTCTTCACAGAAGCTTGCTTTCAGTGTAATGAGTCACCTTTAAGCTTCTCTCTCTGAGAAATGCACAGTATGACCAAAATAGTTAGTTTTTCTGTTACTTCTTCACAGAAGCTTGCTTTCACTGTAATGAGTCACCTTTAAACTTCTCTCACTGAGACATGCACAGTATGACCAAAATAGTTTTTGTTACTTCTTCACAGAACCTTGTAAAGATACAGTGTAAAGATACATATTTAAGCTTCTCTCACTGAGAAGTGCACATTATCACAGAAAGAGTTACTGTTTCTATTTACTTCTTCACAGAAGCTTGCTTTCAGTGTAATCAGTCACTTTTAAGCTTCTCTCACTGAGACATGCACAGTATGACCAAAATCGTTCTGTTACTTTTTCACAGAAGATGGCTTTCAGTGTAATCAGTAACTTTTAAGCTTCTCACTGAGAAATGCACAGCATGACCAAAATAGTTCTGTTACTTCTTCACAGAAGCTTGCTTTCAGTGTAAAGATACACATTTGAGCTTCTCTCACTGAGAAATGCACATTATCACAGAAATAGTTGCTTTTGCTGTTAGTTCTTCACAGAAACTTGCTTTCAGTGTAATGATTCACTTTTAAGCTTCTCTCACTGAGAAATGCACAGTATGACCAAAATAGCTGTTACTGTCTGTCCTGCCTCTCCCAACACATGCTTGGGGTTTTGTATGAGGAGTGCTGACGTGCTCAGGTGAACGTATTGTCTCATTTCCGGTTACCGGTGTTTCTGTGTTAGTGGTTGCAAAGTTCGCTGCTCCAGCTAAACCCAGTTAATTTTGATATTTTCTTTACTATAGCGGTTAATTACCCGCTATACATTTAAGGATACACTAGCTCTGTTTAAGCACTCATATCTGTCTCCTGTTAGCGACTTTCCGCTAATCCCACAGTTGTTTACACGCTAGTTAGTTGCTACTTTAGCTCAGTTAGCGATGGCGTCTCTCTCTCCTTCTCCCTCTCCTGCTCTCTCTTGCTCGGTGTGTCAGATGTTTAGTTATTCCTCTGCCTCCTTTAGCGATAATGGTACGTGTAACAAATGTAGTTTATTCACCGCCTTGGAGGCGAGGCTCAGTGAGTTAGAGTCGCGGCTCTGCACCATGGAGAGTCAGTCAGCCGTAGCTAGCCAGCCCCTAGCCGGTGCGAGCCGACCAGAGGTAGCTTCTGCTAGCCGTCTCCCGGCAACTCCCGAGCAGCCGGGAAGCCAGGGAGGCTGGGTGACTGTCCGAAAGAAGCATAGCCCTGAACCAAAGCCCACGGTTCACCACCGACCCGTTCACGTTTCTAACAAGTTCTCTCCACTCAGCGACACACCCGCTGAGAAACCAACTCTGATTATTGGCAGCTCCATTTTGCGAAACGTGAAATTAGCGACACCAGCGACCATAGTCAAATGCATCCCAGGGGCCAGAGCGGGCGACGTTCAATCCTATTTAAAACTGCTGGCTAAGGATAAACGTAAATATGCTGAGATTGTTATTCACGTCGGCGGTAATGACAGCCGATTGCGCCAATCGGAGGTCACGAAAATTAATGTGGAGTCGGTGTGTACATATGCAAAGACAATGTCGGACTCCGTAGTTTTCTCTGGACCCCTGCCTAATCTTACTAGCGATGACATGTATAGCCGCATGTCATCATTCAACCGCTGGTTGTCGAGGTGGTGTCCAGGTAATGATGTGGGCTTTGTAGATAATTGGCGGACTTTCTGGAGAAGACCTGGTCTGATTAGGAGAGATGGCATTCATCCCACTTTGGATGGAGCCGCTCTCATATCTAGAAATCTGGCTGAATTTATTAGTGGCCCAAAGCCATGACAGCTCAGAGTTCAGACCATAGACTTAATACAGTCTGTGGTCCAGACCAGGAGGCAGAGTTGCAGTCCTACACGCTTCTCTGCGCTTCCATTAGAGCAGTTACCCACCCTAAACTCCACAGAGAGGTTGTCTGCCCCCAGACCACTTGAATTATTTAAATCAAAAGTAAACAGAAGAAGAGTTACACATAAAAACCTAATAAAAAGTAAAACCACCACTGCAGTACAACAAAATAGGAGAATTAAATGTGGACTCTTAAACATCAGATCTCTCTCATCTAAAGCTGTTCTAGTAAACGATCTAATATCAGATCATAATATTGATTTATTTTGTCTTACTGAAACCTGGCTGTGTCAAGGTGAATATGTTAGCCTAAATGAATCCACTCCCCCCAGTCACATTAATACTCACATTCCTCGAGGCTCAGGCCGAGGAGGTGGAGTTGCAGCCATCTTCGACTCAAGCCTATTAATCAAACCTAAACCTAAACTAAATTATAACTCGTTCGAAAGCCTTGTTCTTAGCCTTTCACACCCAAACTGGAAAACAGTACAGCCGATTCTATTTGTTATAGTGTACCGAGCTCCTGGACCGTATTCTGAATTTTTATCTGAATTCTCAGAGTTCTTATCAGGTTCAGTCCTTAAAACGGATAAAATAATTATTGTAGGTGATTTTAATATTCATGTGGATGTAGAAAATGATAGCCTTAGTGCTGCGTTTATCTCATTACTAGATTCGATTGGCTTCTGTCAGAGTGTACATAAACCCACTCACTGTTTTAACCACACCCTCGACCTTGTTCTTGTTTATGGGATTGAAATTGAACATCTAATAGTCTTTCCACAATATTCTTTTTTATCAGACCATTTTCTATTAACTTTTGAATTCCTATTACTGGACTACACGCCATTAGGCAAACATTCCTACACTAGATGTCTATCTGATAGTGCTGTAGCTAAATTTAAGGAAGTGATTCCATCGGCATTAAATTCAGTTCCATGTCTCAATGTAACAGATGACTCATATGCTAACTTTAGTCCCTCCCAAAATTGGTCATCTTTTGTTGATAACAATTGCCACAGGCTCACTACGAATAACACTTTCGACTCTATGGCCCTCTAAAAGAAGATAATAAAACAGAGGAGGTTGGCTCCATGGTATAACCCGCCAAACCCGCAAATTAAAACAAACATCAGCGAAACTTGAAAGGAATTG